>PKML01000365.1:374062-484432 GCA_002933935.1 Eutrema yunnanense
AAAAAAAATTTCATAAGATAAATTACATAATATATATTACTTACTTAATATGAATTTTCAGAATTTTTAAAGCAAGTATAAATATTTATTTTGATTTTTTTAATATTAAATAAAGGGTATTTTGGTTTAAAAGTGGCATATCTCAAATAAGTACTAAGGGGACAATAGTTCTGATTTTTTGCTCTAAATTTCCAATTCTCCCTATTATAATTGATAAAGTGGATAGCTACCAATTATCTACGGATAACCTTCAATAAGATATTATAATTGAAAATAGTAAGACAAGTATAACTATTTTTCTAGTTGCCAAACAAGTCAATTTAGTACAATATTAATAAAAAATATTTTAATTTATATTTAAAAATAATTCCAAAAATTCAAATTTTAATTTAGATTGGTTTTAATTTTCTTGAATATAGGTTAAATTAATTATCAAAAATCACAAAACCAGCTGTTATTATATCTTGACAAAAATAAGAAAATTGGATATTAATTTAGATCTAATATAAATATTTAAATTTAAATAATATTCTCATAATGACGGAGATGATAAACGATATATTATTGTATATTTAATTTTATCATAATGAATCAGCCAAAAAATTTAAATATTTAAAATTAGTAAATAATTATATTATACGATAATATGAACCGACGGGTTAGAATTATGTTGTTATAATCATGGTCATATTTAATATTAGAAAATATTAAATCTACAAAAACAAAGTATATCTAAACACAAAAATAAATCTTTGTCAATTATTAAAAAATTATATATATAAAAACAAATTATATCTAAATAAAAAAAAACAAATTATATTACAAAATTTTATTAAAAAAAAAATCTTGTGCGCCCGCGCACGGGTTAGAATCTAGTACTCCCTCCGTTTCAAAAAGAATGTCATTCTAGCATTTTTTTTTGTTACATAAAGAATGTCACTTTAAATTTTCAATGCAAATTTCAGCACAAAATACCTAATTTAACCTCAGTTTAATGAAGAATTCCAAGAGTTATTATATATTTGAAGGGTATAATTGAATTTTCAATGTGTTTTATTAATTTGTGTGCAAAGTGTCAAAATGACACTTATTATGAAACAGAGGGAGTATCAATTATCTGACATATAGATACAAGCAATGACATTTGTTTAAGGTTATGATGTATTTTAAAGAAAAACAAATTCCAAATAAATTATGCAATGACATTTTTGTGAAAATAAAATTATTTACGATTTGAAGATCACCAATCAGATTGAATAAAATATTATAATTGAAAATAGTATAAGAGAAAAATAAAAAATTGTATTTTTAATCTTCAACTAGATTCTAAATCCGCTTGTTCGTGCGGAATAATGTTTTTTTGTAATATTTAAAATATAAAAATAGGAATAAGAACTAATTTAAGTGTTATTGATTCAAATATGTTCATTTTGTAATTTTTAAGTTTATAATAGATTTAATAAATGTTTGGTAACGTGTTTAATACTTGTTTTTTATTGTCAACAGGTTTAATACTTGTTTGACAATAAATTCAATTTATTTTAAAAACTAAAGGGTATTTGGAAACAGATTTCAAAAGTGTTCATGTTTTAGTAGTATAGATGTAATAAAAGATAGTATGTTAAACCTTAGAGTTATTTCACTCACATTCTAAATCTTCAAAATAATTACCCACACATAAAACCTCAAATTGTTATGAATTTATTATTTCTCTCTCCGATGGCGGAGCCGTTTGCGAATCTTTAAGGATGCTTTCTATTCGTCGATGGTTATGGGTAACAAGATTCTTTTTCTCGGAAGCGGATTCATCAGCGATCAATTATAATCAGAAGGTTGGGTATTTTGGATTTGTTTTGAATCTCTTTTCGGTGGTATTGCGTTCTCGGTTGGATCTGGTGCTGGCATTTTTTTTCCGGCTTATATCACGGGATCTCAAATCTGTTTCAAAGTTTTATCACGGGATCTCAAATACGTTTCGGATCACATCACGGGATCTCAAATCTGCTTCCGGTTTTCATTACGGGATCTCAAAATTTTCCCGGATTAGATCACGAGATCTCAAAGTTACTTCGGTCCCCAGTTTCGGTGAGCCACAGATTATCAAATCTGTGAGTTGCGTAAAGCTCTGGCTCGGTAGATTAGACAGCCGGGTTTGGCGGGATCTGGTGGAGGATTCAGCGAATCAGACAATTAAGTCAAGATGGGCTCTAGTGCAGAATCTGCTAATCGCAAAAAACAGGCTATCAGGTACCTCAATGGGGACAGTGGCCTCGCAGAGTATTTCACGGACCAGTAATGGAACGATCCTCGGTGAAAGCTGGATTCGAATCTGGATCTGCTACAATCAAGGGATCACATATGGGATTTCAAATTTAGGAGGAGCGCTAATACGATTCGGAATGCGGTCGATATCGGTAAACTTAAACACATCCTTCTGTATCAGGATTGAGATTTTGGAGATCTTACGGGGCATGATTGGAACTGGGTATAAATGGGAGGCAGAGAGATCGGTTAACCACACAAATCCACTTTTTATCTGCTTCAAAGTCTCGACCATTGTTTTTCTAATTACTCTAAAAATGTCTCAAAGTCACTTACTCACGAAGGACGGTACAGAGAGGAAGATGGAAGCGGGCCTGCAGAAGCTGAAGATTAAGGTCCCACACTTTGATAATTCCGAACTGATTGCGGGTTACTCTAAAACTTTAATTGGAAGATGTATGAACCCCAAGAAGCAAGATATGAAGGTCTTGCTCCACATGCTCCCAAGAATCTTGAACGTGAAGGAGAGAGTTGCTGCGGCAGATCTGGGAATGGGCAGATTCCAATTCGACTTTGACAGAGAAGAAGATATCACAGAGATATTGAAGATGGAGCCATTCCACTTCGATTATTGGATGATATCACTTGTCCGATGGGAACCGGTAGTGGACAACAGATATCCTTCGGCGATCAAATTTTGGGTTCGAGTGATGGGAATCCCCCTGCATTACTGGGCGGAACAGACTTTTCGTAGCATTGGCGAAGCACTAGGTGAAGTGAAGGAGGTGGACCTCGATGGTGGTCGAGTTCAAGTGGTTTTAGATGGGTCCAGGCCATTATGCTTCGACACTATGGTAGAGTTCCATGGCGGACAGGAGACAACTATCACACTCCGGTACGAAAGACTATTCGGTTACTGTCGGGTTTACTTTAGTCTATGCCACGATTCCTCCATGTGTCCTAGCCGTGATGGAAGGGCAGTAAGCTCGGATAATAACTCGGAGGAGCCAAAGCACGGGTTGAATGTGGTTAGCTACAAAGCTGCGACAATTCAAGGTACGGGTGAATGCTTGGTTCCACATCATCATGATTTTTCTAATAAACATCACCAGGGGCAGGATAAAGGAAAAGGCAAGGTCCACGAATCCAGAGAGGCTGCGGTCCATAATCATAGCGGCAAGGAGCTTCGTTATGGTCTTTGGAAGGGTGATAGAAGATACAGAGAAAGAGGTACAAAATCCTCTTCTGCATCAAGCTATTTGCCTCCTAAGGATATGACTAAGAGGTATGCGATGTCTACTTCCGGGTTAAATGAGTTGAGATCCTCAGAGGTGGGGAAACACTTTTCGGATCAGGACAGGTTGATGCTGCAAGCTTTCCACAGCAGCAACTCAGGTCAAAATCAGGTTCCCAATGAAGGTGTAGTCCTTGAGACTAATGGTGAGGCAGCACCGGTTACGGGGAAAACTGTTCGTAGAGGCCTTCTTTTCGAGAATGATGTCCATGATTTAGCTATGGCGGAGAATACTAAAGGTAATCCTTCTGAATTTTCAATCCCATCGGACACGGTTATTACGGGTACTGAGTTTATAGATGTGTCAAAGGAACATATGTTTGGTTTTGAGGATGTAGTGGAACCTGGTTTTAATGTTGATGGTTTCTTAGAGTTAGAGGAAGCTGATTTGATGCTGGTAGAGGATGTTGATAACGGGATGTTGTTAGAGACGGAACCTACTACGGACTCGACGATAGTTGAAGAGAAATCAGGTCTGGTTAGGGAGGAGAAAACAGGTGATGGGGAGGAGATCACAAAGGCCAAGCGGAAACAGGGAGTTACAATCAAGAATAATCTGATTGGTGCGGGTTCAAAAAAGAGGATTGTGCAGGGCATTATTTCCCCAAGGAAAAAGGTGATACCAAAGACCTCAGGTCGTTTCGGCGGAGTTCATCACGGAGCTGGTAAGGTCTCTTCAAACCCGAGAGCAGATTCGGATACTTCGACACCAGAAAATCAGGGATGAGAGTTGTGCTGTGGAACGCTCAACGCAGGGGCACTAAGGGGATAATAAGCTATTTTCGGGATTTATGGAAGGAACACATGCTGTTTTTGTCGTTTCGTTTGATATCAAAACAAAAGTTTCTAATTATGTTATTTTTTCAGTTTCATTTTGGATTCAATAAGTTGTATGCGGTCGAACCTTGTGGTATGAGCGACGGTTTCACCTTTATTTATAATAATTTTCTTTCGTTCTACTTTCTATTAGGAAAATATCGGATTATTGTTATTGCAGCCAAAATTTTGGAGAAAGGACTTTTTTATATTTTATATATGGTGGTTTCGAGCTTAATTTACGAGCTCGGATTAAGGCAATCCCCAACAAGATATGGATGGAGGAAGTAAGCTTAAGTCATGGTGCAGATGCCCATTTGGGGGAAACAAAGGGCGACTCTAAACCAGCGAGTGGATCGGGATATAGACATTCACCAACTTTTGCTACTCTCTCCTAGTTCTTTTCAAACACAATAATGTCGCATAGAAGTATGGTCAACAAGGCTGGGTCCGAAAATGACAGAAGGATCGGAGAAGGTACATTCTGTTACAATAAATTCTCAGGATACGTCCCTCTGTATGTGCTTAAGCAGAAGTATGCGGTATCCAACAAGGGAGAATCTGATTCAAAGGTTAAAAATTTGGGTAAAGAACCAACGGTTGATGAGGGGAACATGGCGGTAGCTAAACCGGAGAAGAGGCTATTCATGGGAAATATTGGTGAAACCAACAAGACTGAGAACATGGTCCCTCCATCAGCCAGCAAGGTGAGAAAGGAATTAATCTTTGGCAATGAGGTCCCTTTTCCTGCGGAAGTGAGGAGCGGCGATTTGGAATTTTGTGTAAGTGTGGAGGTGAAATCAGTATTTGATGAGGTAACGGAGGAAGGGGAAGTAGGAACTGAAGGGAATATAGTGGAAGTAGGAACTGAAGGAAATCAGTATTTGATGAGATAACGGAGGAAGGGGAAGTAGGAACATGTTGCTCTTGTCCGTGAAGGAGGGACAAGAGCAACATGTTCTAACTGACATACACAATTCAGAGCCACTAAGTGGTACCGGAAGCGATAAGGTAATGCAGGAATTAGTAGCTTCGGAGAATGTCCAAGTGGTCTGGATATGGATTCAGGATATCAGGGAACTTGATTTCGGGGATATATCTTTCGGCTTTTTCAGTGGGCAAAACGGGATATCAGTGGTCTCAATTTTGGGGTTTTTGTTATTGAAGCGGACAGTACGACGGATCTATACTTACGGATATTACCTTCTGGGTACTTATGAATGGAACATTGAGGCAGATCTAGATCTGTTATTATGGAGATTACGATGGTCTTTGAGGTTGCGAAGGAGGATGTGGGTCGGGTTTTTGAGAAATGGAAGCAGATCGGATTCGATGTCAAAGAGATTTGTTTTAACATATTACGAGAATCACTCTAAACGGCTAAAGCTTCGAACTAGGAATCAATCACGGACGCACAAGACCGGCGGTATTTGCGGCACGACGATCTCAGAAGAAGAAACATGGAATCGTATGTCGTTCGGTATTACAGTATGGATCGAGATTTCTAATCACATCGATCAAGGGAATAAGGCGCATCAATATTTTACGGGGGTGCGACGATACTTCCTTGGGGAGTATAAAGAGAGTAATCCGGTGAATCTGTCTGGGTTTTGGCTTCGATATTTTTTTAAGGTTTTTTTGGGACCTCCTAACGTTAATTCGGTTGTACAGTGTCGTTTCAATGGTGGTCTCTCTTTTATTTATAATAACATTTTAGAGATCTATTTCTTACTACAAAAGAATCTTTCTCGCGTTATGAGAGCAGAATTACATTGGAAGGATAGCGGAATTACTTCGGGTCGTCTAGAGGATGGATCAGGTCAAGTGGCTCTAAATGGATCTTCAATCCTAAAGGTGGAGCAAAAATCATTACATATTGGTAATTTATGAGAATCCTTAGTTGGAATTGCCAGGGACTTGGGAATAAGTATACAATAGGTTATCTTAGGGAGGTGTGGAAGAAACATAAACCCGAGTTTTTGTTTCTTTCAGAAACCAAACAGGAATTTTCTTTTATGCAAAAATTTCAGCTTCATTTCGGTTATAATAAATTGTTCACGGTCGAGCCGCGTGGTGCGAGCGGAGGACTAGCTTTATATTATGATGATTCGTTTAATGTTACGGTTTTATACTCAAGTAATCGAATAATTGATATTGAGGCAACAATTCAAGGGAAAAGAGTATTCTTATCATTTATATATGGTGATCCGATACCAAAGAAGAGAGACCAAGTTTGGGAACGGTTTACACGGACGAGTCTAACAAGAGCGGATCATTGGTTTATAATAGGTGATCTAAATGAAATAACCGGGAATAACGAGAAACAAGGAGGCAATTTAAGATCTGCTTCCTCCTTTATGTCTTTTAACCTGATGATACAACACTGCGGTTTTCTGGAATTTCAATGTTTGGGTAACATAATGTCTTGGCGAGGAAGACGAAATTCAAAAATTGTGCGGTGCCGACTGGATAGGGCCTTAGCAAACGAGGATTGGCATGAGATATTCTCCCATTCATTCGTAGAATATTTAGCAATGATTGGGTCGGATCATAGGCCGATTGTCGCCACTATAGAGGAAAAAATACCCCGGAAACGGAGTAAGTTTCGGTTCGATAAACGGTGGATTGGGCGGGATGGTCTTATGGAAACAATAGCAAAGGGCTGGGAAATTAACACAGCGGGAAGCGGGACTCTCTTTATAGAGAAAATAAAGAATTGCCGGAGAGAAATTATAAAATGGCGAAAAAACAATTTACCATATGGCAAAGAGAAAATTAGGGATTTACAACAAGCATTAGAGGAGATCCAGAATGATGATAATAGTACAAACGAGGAACTCATGGATATCACGAGGAAACTGAAAGAGGCTTATCTGGATGAGGAATTATTCTGGCAACAGAAGAGTCGAACCTTATGGGCAACGGTGGGGGACAGAAATACAAAGTTTTACCACGCGCAAGTTAAGACACGCAGGGCGAGAAATCGAATCACGGGACTACACGATGCATCAGGAGCTTGGGTTACTTCGGACAAAGGAGTAGAACAAGTAGCGGTAAACTATTTCGAGGAATTATTCACATCCACTTCACCGTGGGAATTTGAGGATGCCCTCAGTGAGATTCCAGCATTAGTTTCGGAACAAAATAATGATATGCTCACGGCAAGGGCCACGGAAGAGGAAGTTCGTAGAGCACTCTTCATGATGCATCCAGAGAAGGCTCCGGGTCCAGACGGAATGACGGCTTTATTTTTTCAAAGATCATGGTATATAATAAAGGCAGATGTAGTAGAACTGGTTAACGGTTTTATGGAAACGGGTTCCTTTGATCAAAGTCTGAATATGACTAACATATGCCTAATACCAAAGACGGGAAGACCAACTCGTATGACGGAATTAAGACCTATAAGTTTGTGTAATGTGGGGTATAAGATCATCTCGAAAGTGTTATGTCAGAGGTTAAAGATATTGCTACCAGATCTGATTTCAGAGACTCAATCAGCCTTTGTATCAGGGCGACTGATATCGGATAATATTTTGATTGCCCAGGAGATGTTTCACGGACTACGAACCAATAAATCTTGCAAAAGTAAGTTCATGGTAATCAAGACGGATATGAGCAAAGCATATGATCGAGTTGAATGGACTTTCATTGAACACCTACTGAGGAAATTTGGTTTTGCGGAAAAGTGGATTTCATGGATGATGTGGTGCATACAATCGGTAAAATATAAGGTACTCATTAACGGTAATCCAAAAGGACAAATAACGCCATTCAGAGGATTGCGGCAATGCGAACCTTTATCTCCGTACTTGTTCATTCTCTGCACGGAGGTCTTGATAGCCAATATACGGAAAGCAGAAAGGGAGAAATCGCTTACAGGGCTAAAGGTAGCGAGGGCAGGTCCAGCGATCTCACACTTACTCTTTACGGACGATAGTCTTTTTTTCTGCAAGGCTACGGTACAAGAGTGTCACACTATATTACATATACTTAAGCAATACAAGTTGGTCTCATGGCAACAAATT
This sequence comes from Eutrema yunnanense, assembly GCA_002933935.1. Taxonomy (NCBI): domain Eukaryota; kingdom Viridiplantae; phylum Streptophyta; class Magnoliopsida; order Brassicales; family Brassicaceae; genus Eutrema; species Eutrema yunnanense. The sequence goes on from PKML01000365.1 coordinate 382,463, forward strand.
AATTTCTCAAAATCTTCTTTAAATTTCGGATACACGGTTCCAGAAGCGGTACAGGACGAGATAAAACAGTTGCTAGGAATCCAAAATATGGGAGGGATGGGTACTTATATGGGTCTACCGAAAAGTCTCGGAGGGGCAAAGAGTAAGATTTTCAACTTTGTTGTCGAAAGACACAGTGATAGAGTCAACGGGTGGACATCCAGACTCGTGACTAAAGGAGGTAAAGAGGTTCTACTTAAATCGGTAGCCACGGCTATGCCGACTTTCGTCATGTCATGTTTTCGGTTACCCAAGTCTATTACCGCAAAACTAACCAGTGCGGCAGCGCGGTTTTGGTGGAGCTCAGACGGTCAACAGAAAGGAATGCATTGGATGGCATGGAAGAAGATGTGCCGGAATAAGTTAGACGGCGGAATCGGGTTTCGATCAATAGAGGAATTCAACACAGCATTACTAGCAAAACAGCTATGGCGGTTAATGGAACAACCGGAATCGCTTTTCGCTCGGGTTTTTAAGGGGCGGTACTATCGGAACACAGACCCTTTAGACCCTATTAAGTCGTACTCCCCGTCCTTTGGATGGAGGAGTATCATTTCGGCTAGACCTCTGGTTACAAAAGGGCTCATCAAAAGAGTTGGTTCAGGAGGCACCATATCAGTATGGAATGACCCATGGATACCATCCTCTCCCCCGAGGTCAGCAACATGCAAAGGGTACAATTATTACCCAAATCTCAGGGTCAATCATTTGGTTGATCCAGTGACACAAACGTGGAACCTGGAATTGATAAACGCAATCATCGAACCGGCCGATGTGGAACTTATACGCGGAATACACATCAGTAGTATATATCGACCAGATACGCCTGGTTGGAACTATACGAAATCAGGGAAATATACGGTAAAGTCGGGATATCAGGTTGGCCAACAAATCACAGACAACGGCGACAACTACTTCTACGGTCCAGATATAAAGAAGTTACAGGCACACTCATGGAAATTGACTTGTCCACCGAAATTGCGACATTTTATATGGCAAGCAATCTCGGGGTGTCTGTCGGTCACAGCGAACCTACGCGCTAGAGGAATAAATTGTGACACACAATGTGCTAGGTGTGGTGTGGAGGGGGAAACGATTAACCATGTATTGTTTGAATGCCCACCAGCACTACAAACATGGGCACTCTCTCATATTCCATCTGCCCCGGGAGTTTTCCCGCTGACATCTGTTTTCGCCAATTTTGATCATCTATTTTGGAGACTTCGAGATGAGAAAAGGAACATAATGTTTCCGTGGATTGTGTGGAACATTTGGAAAGCAAGGAATGACAAGGTGTTCTCAAATGTAGATAGAAACCCACAGGAGATTCTGAGGATAGCGGAAACAGAAATAGCAACTTGGGAAGCGGCACAAAATAGTGAACTTGACATATCTCCCCTACAACCGGATCTCAATACGGGAATAAATGAACAAAATGATTATAACGGCCTCACATGCTACATTGATGGGTCATGGAAGGAATGGGAGAAATTTTCTGGTTTAGGATGGTTTTGCTTTCAGGAGGGAATTGAAGGAAAGATTATGGGGTCCTGTAATCTACGTGACCCCCGCTACACGGGGAATTGGAAGCGCTCATCTGGGCGATGCATTGCATGATTGCAAACCACAAGACGGCGATAGCCTTTGCTACAGACTGCTCAGAGTTGGTGAAGATGGTGTCTACACCAAAGGAGTGGCCGGCATTTACGTTACAGTTGGAGGAGTTCAAGAGGAGCAAGGAGGTTTTCACCTATTTCTCTATCACACAAATCCCACGAACGAGCAACACAGTGGCAGACAAGTTAGCACGAGGTGCTCGAGTCTACCCATCAGAATTCACTTATGTAAACTCGATACCCCCGATTTGGTTCACCGAATAGGATTAGGTATCAAGGCTGTTGACAAAAAAAAAAAAAAAAAAAGAGGGATTTTAGTGAAAATTCCTCAAGAACTGATCAATTTATTTTAAACATTTTAAATAAACTATTAATGAAAACATCCGAAAATAAGAGATTTTAATGAAAACTTCCCTCAAACATTAGTCAATCCATTAAATTTTTGTCAACTAAACTATCGATGAAAAAATCCATCAAGTAAATATATATTATAAAAAAATCCATTTGTCTATAATTCCGCCTAAACATATGTTGTTTACTCAAAATCTCGTTGTCTTAGCTCACCTCTAACATGTTTTAGATTCTTCTAGACATGCGTAGATTCTCTATGGATTGACCTATAAGTACTACAGCGCACATATGTGCACTTGCAGACACCTAGGGTTTTATAAATTATAAACCTAACGGTCTCGTCAAACGAGGCAGCATCAATGACATTGTTTTCTACAATATGTGCATAAAACAGAGCCTTGACCTCTGTTTTTCGAAGCATTGCGAGGTTGCGATGATGTTTGAAAGCAAAAGCTTCAACCCTCGATTCGTTCTTCATTCAAAGTTTGGCAGAAAGCCAAAGTTTGGATTTCTCGCCCTAGACGTTATAAGCTTCATTAAGAGTCGGCAAAGGATTGCGAGAGAGAAGGAATTGATGAAGTTTGTCATCCTCACGTTCCTTTTGAATCTCATCAATGGTTTTGGCACGTTGATAATCAGATAAATTGGTCCACAAATATGTGAGTTTGTTGTAGTACGCCTTAATTGTAAGCCCCTTTTGACGACAATTTGCGAGTTATGTTTTAAGACGTTGAATGGACTGGCCATTTTTCATCGAGCAATGAATCTGAATATGCGACCAGAGTTCGTGAGAATCTGCACTGTGTGATATCGATGAGCATAATCACTTTGCGACTGTAAGCTTGATTCACAAGACCATAAGTGCATTATTTGCACACCAATCTACGTAATCTGCCGAGTCTTCATCAGGACGAAGAATTGAACCATCTGCAACCCCGAATGTTTGTAGACCATTCGTCGTAGTTAGGTCCACACATAAATGGTTGAGAGATGAGAGTGCCGGGATAATCACCAGAGGTAAGATCATATGGAGATATGGTTCGCCGCACATATTTTACTCGTCTCTTGTTTTTGTCTTAAACGTAGGAGGATCCACCAGTGGTACGAACATCGCTATCTTCTGACATTGAGAGAACTTCAACGAAGAAAGATCGACGAAGATTAGGTCAAAAATAGAGATAATTTAACAGAGACTTGAAGAAAGAGGTTATTCGGTTTTGAAGAAAGAAATATTGAGAAGAAGATGTGGAAGACATAGATCGATAACCAATTAACCTTTTTAGGTTATTGATTCTGATACCATGCCAAAAAAATCTTTGTAGTTATAAACATAATTCTTATTGATTTAGATAAAAAAAACAATGCATAATATACAAAGTATAGACGATACATCTCTTAACCTAAAACATATAATCTTTTTGGTTTGTTTGGAATGAATAGACTTCAAAAGTTAAAAACCATTTGCGACAAATCTAGACAAGACATATCCTTTCAAAAGAAGAGTTTTTAACAAATCTAGACCCAATATTTAAACAAAACTTAATGTATAATGACTCAATTCTTAGTTGTTAAAGTTAACCAATAATTCACCTACCATTTTTTGTAAAGAAAATAAAATGGAATCTATTTAAATAAATACATCTAACTCACCCATTAATACATCTAACTCACCCATTAATAAATTACTTTTGTTTGGTTTTGTAACTTTTGTTTGTGTGTGAAGATGTCCAGTGTGATACAACTCATAACCTCGCACACATCCACAATAATTATTGTTGTTTTCTTAAATGCCAATATTCCATGGCTTTGTGTTGTTTCCGGCGGCTATCAGTGCGCTGACACTTGACTTGAAGTGCGCTGACGACTTAAAAAAATTAGAATGCTTTAATGACAATATTATATTTAAACCAAATTTAATGTATAATGACTCAATTCTTAGTGTTAAATTAACCAATAATTCAACTACCATTCTTAATGAGGTATGTGCTATAGGTTTTTTTGTTTGTTGTCAAGAAAATAAAATGGAATTTATTTGAATATTTTTTAAAATATTTGCAGGAAAAAACAAAAAGAAACGACCTATTTAAAAAAACAAATGGCAATGCATTATATTGTCAAAAACTACAACACTGATATAATAAGAAAAAAATTGACTAAAATTCACTTTTTGAGTTTATAATTACAGATTAAGGTACTTTGTGCTATTGAGACATTTTGTGAAAGTATAAAGTTTTTTTTGCCCTTTATTCCACTGTTCAATTGTTTAAATCTTCGTGTGTACAAGAAGACAGTGGATTGAAAGTCATGGATGAGTTTAAAAATTAAAAAAAAAACTGAGTAAAATAATTATTATTCCCACATGTTTTGTTTTCTAATTTTTTATATTGTGAAAGACATAAAACAGTTTTTTTGGTTATAATGAATGATAATTTGTCAAACAATTTTTTTATAAAAAAAACCAAGAAATCTAGTCATGTAAAAACAATCAATCCATTTGGATGTCGATTTGTGGACGTTGTGATATGAATTATGTTATGAGGACAATATGATATGGAATAAAACATGTCCACCATTTTTTGTTTTGGTGGCAATGAGGCAATGTAGATGGCAATTATTGGACTTATCCATAGTACTTTTATCCATATGGAATGTCATATAGGATGAAATGCTTTCATTACCATATTTTTAAACGCGTGGACATGTTTATGTGGACAACTTATCATGGATACAGTATACGTATGGACATCAAGGTTTCTATCAAAAGGGGGAAATGAGTTTTTAATCAAATATGTGGTATCAGCAATGCCAACCTTCGTCATGTCGTGTTTTAGGTTACCCAAGTCCATAACCGCAAAATTAACTAGTGCGGCGGCACGGTTAAAACAAATGCATTGGATAGCATGGAAGAAACTATGTCGAAGTAAATCGGAGGGAGGCTTGGGTTTCCGGACGGTCGAGGACTTTAACACAGCACTATTGGCCAAACAATTATGGATGTTAATGGATAAACTGGATTCCTTGTTTGCATGGGTTTTCAAGGGTCGATATTTTCGGAACACATATCCCTTAGAACCCATTAGATCATATTCTCCATCCTATGGATGGAGGAGTATTATCTCAGCTAGATCTCTGGTCAACAAAGGGCTAATTAAAAGAGTTGGATCAGGCTGTTCTATTTCAGTATGGAACGACCCGTGGATACCATCTTCTCAGCAGAGGTCAGCAACATGTAAAGGGTACAATTATTACCCGAATTTAATGGTCAATCACCTGATTGACCCAGTAATCCAGACGTGGAATACAACTTTATTAAACGTGATTATTGATCCGGATGACGTGACGATTATTCGGGGTCTGCATATAAGTAGCACATACAAACCAGACACCAATGGATGGCACTACACAACATCGGAGAGGTATACGGTGAGGTTGGGTTATCAAATTGAACAATCAGAACCAAATACTGGTATCACAAACTATTTTGGTCCGGATGTGACGAAATTACAAGGACACACCTGGAAGTTGAAATGCTCCCCGAAATTAAGACACTTTATTTGGCAAGCTATATCAGGCTGTCTCGCGGTCTCATCTAATTTGCGAAGTAGAGGAATTAACTGTGATACGCGGTGTGCAAGGTGTGGATCGGAAAATGAAACTATCAATCATGTCCTCTTCGAATGTCCTCTGGCATTACAAACATGGGCACTTTCAAAGATTCCAACACCTCCGGGTGTTTTCCCAATGTCATCAGTCTTTGCTAATTTTGATCATCTATTTTGGCGGCTTACTCCAAATAATTCGGATAACAGTTTTCCATGGATTGCGTGGTACATTTGTAAAGGGAGAAATGATAAGGTTTTTTCGAATGTGAACAGATGTCCACAAGACATACTACAGCATGCAGAAAGAGAGGCCATGTCCTGGGAAGCGGCACAGAACAGTGACCCAGATGTGATAATTCAAAACTTTACCCCTTCTTTGGTAATTCCGATACATGACGGTTGGCGATGTAATGTTGATGGATCTTGGAAGGAGACCGATAGTTTTTCCGGAATAGGTTGGTATTGTAATCAGGCAGAAGTCGAAGGAACCATAATGGGAGCGAGGAATATGCGAAGAAGCATATCACCCCTACACGCAGATTGAAATCACTCATCTGGGCCATGCATTGTTTGCTAGCAATCCAGAAGACGGAAATAGCTTTTGCAACAGACTGCTCCGAGTTGGTGAAGATGGTGTCTACACCCGAGGATTGGCCGGTTTTTGCATTACACCTGGAGGAATTCGTGAAGAGTAAGGAGGCGCTTTCTTTTTTCTCAATCTCACTCATCCCACGCGCGAACAACACAATGGCAGACAAGCTAGCAACAAGTGCTCGCATCTACCCAGTGGATATTGACTATGTAAACTCGGTACTACCGATTTGGATTTCCGAATCGTTCTAGGTACTTAGGTTGTTGACCAAAAAAAAAAACTTATTATGGACATGTATAAATGTTCAACATGGTTGTATCAATTTATCTTTGACTAGTATTGGATTCGAATTAAGTTTTCGGTTTTCATGGATTTTTTTTTTTTTGGTAAACAGTTTTCATGGAATTTAGTTTATGGATTTGATTGTTTTTCTTTAAAAATTTAATCTTCGGTTATATTTCTTCTTAGGTTTTGTTGTATAGATCTCTAAATTCATGTCTACGTCGATATGTCCATATAATATCGTTCATAACTCATCATCCAAAATGGATACCTTTTTTGCATGAGTAGATATCTTAATTTTTGGCCAAACAATTATGGAGATTAATGGATAAACCGGATTCCCTGTTTGCGCGCGTTTTCAAGGGTCGCTATTTTCGGAACACGGACCCTCTGGACTCTATTCGATCTTAATCCCCATCGTATGGATGGAGGAGTATTATTTCAGCTAGATCTCTGGTCAAAAATGGGCTAATTCACAGAGTTGGATCATGATGTTCTATTTCAGTATGGAACGACCCATGGATACCATCTTCTCAGCCGAGGTCAGCAACATGTAAAGGGTATAATTATTACCCGAATCTAACGGTTAATCATCTGATTGACCCACATACACAGACGTGGAATATGGCTTTGTTGAATGCCATTATGGACCCGACAGACGTAACGATTATACGGGGTCTACCAGTAAGTAGTACCTTCAAACGAGATACTATTGGATGGCACTACACAAAATCGGGAAAGTACACGGTTACATCGAGTTATCAATTTGAACAATCAGACCCGAACACAGGTTCCAATGGCTACTATGGTCTGGATGTGATGATCTTACATGCTCATACATGGAAGCTGAAGTGTTCTCCGAAATTACGACACTTTATATGGCAAGCTGTATCCGGATGTCTCGCTGATAAATAGAATTTTATCCTACTTAAAAATCAATCCTAAATACACATGTCATTGTAGTGTTTTAGGTGTCAATCCAATCTATGGTCTAGTTCAATGCAACAAGAATACAAGACACTCTTTAATTCAAGCAAACAAAGTGGTTTTGGTGATTAAGCTAGTGAACTATCAATTAAAAGGCAAGTGACAAGAGCTAAAGACACTAAACGGTGAATAAAACAATGATAAAAGGCGAATTCAAGGATACGGTAGTTGAGATAGGGCAATCCAATTGCTAATTAATGATGTCCAATGCTTAATGAAGACTAATCCCTAGGCAAAGATCACTAATCTTAACTAATCCTCTCTCAAGGCATTAATTACTTTGCTAATTATTATTCAAGATCAAATTCTCATTTGTGAATCACTAATTAGCAAGCTTTAAGTCCATAATTCAAGATCAACCAAATAATCACTCTAGACAACTAATCTCTTAGGTTAGAAATGAATATCTCTTGATTAGTTCATCAAGGTATTTCATCAAACACCTTGTGTGCATGAAATGCCTTTTGATCTAAATCCACTTTTTCGAGCTAGATCTAGCTTAAAAACCACTAATCAAGAAGTGAAATCATATAATCTAATCCTAGACATCATTAATTATCCATCAAATTACCCTAAACCTACCAAATCCTCAAATCCTAAAAGACTACTCACTAGTCATGAAGAACACACCAAATCTTGTGAAAGAGGTGATGTTAATCATGAGTAGGGAATATGAAAGTGAAAGATTAGAGAAAGATGAAAAGATATAAACTAAAATTTGCATAAATCAAAGAGATCTTTGGGAAAAATCACAAGAACCCTCAAAAGACAAGTCTTTGTTCTAGAGAGAAAAAAGGAGAAAAAGCATAAAAAGGAGATAGATCTAAAAAAGGGTTTTTACAATATTTAAAAGGTGTTTCTTGAGCTGGGTCGGACCGGGTCAATAGGGTCAACCCGGGATAAACCGGGTATTGACCAGGTTGAAAGCGGGTCGAGGTGAGAAGAGCACCGGTTGGTAAAACTGCGATATCTCCTGGATTACATGTTCGAATACTCTCAAACCATCTCCTATGGATAGCTAACTCACTGGGCTACAATTGCTATGTAGAACGCAGAAGCTGAATCAGAGTGGAAACCCTTCGTCTGGGTTGATCTTTTAGACGTCGTATTTGGAGCACAACTCGTTTGGATGCCAGACAGACGTATCCTTGGTATATTTGCCATATCTCTTGTACGTCTAATCTGAATGATAGAAAACCACCAATAAACAAAAGTCAGCTCGATTGTCTATGAATTTCATCAAGACCTCATATTAAACTGGACAAGGGAAGGTCTTCATTTGGCATGATCTTTCAGACACTTCGGCTGGTTTCGGCGATAGCTTATACCCCGGGCAAATTGGGGCCGGTATGGGAGGCCGGTATTCCTCCTGGTCCAGAGTTGGTGCAGCACCGGATGTGTGTACCGGTCATAATTGGGGCGTTATTGATTGTCATATTCCATGCCGGGTGAGACGTAGTCTTTGGTCTTTCGACCAGGCGGATACGTCTTCCTTAAAAATGCAATAACTCCCTAACCAGATGTCTGAATGACCTGATTCAAAGGTCATCCAAGCCAATTTGGATCGGAAGGTCTCCGGCCAGCAACATCTTTTCGGCGCCTCGGATGGACTTTGCATTCTACTTTGGCCCATTTCTCCAAATATCATCAATTGTCTCCAAATCACCTAATAACACTCCAAATGCATGCAAAACTGAATAGGACCTAATGCATACACCTATTACCCTAATTTAGACCTAAATGCCTTAAAAACTATGCAAGACACATGCATGAGACACAAAATAATGACAAGAATGCATGTTAAGATGTGTAAAATATGAGAATATCAACTCCCCCAAACTTATTCATTTGCTTGTCCTTAAGCGAACAAGTAAGAACAAGAAGAGAGAGAGGTTGAAGTGAGAGATTAAGTCCGAGAATATTAACAAAACAGTTTGGATCAATGCCCTTGAGAGTAGTTACATGATGCACAAACAATCTCTACTTTAAAAGATTTAGCCATACTCGTTGCTACACGGATTTGGTCTAAGCCTTAGCATTCACAAGTATTCCTAAACCCACAATTCTTTAACATTCATTAAGATCAATGGTGAATCATGCTTATGCAAATCAAATGAACACATTTGGCTTAGGGAAAGTTCTTGAGAAAAGAGTGATCTCAATCATGCGAGTATTTCGAAGCAAAGGGATCTCTCACGAAAGAATGAACTTTGGCAAAATGCTAAGAGTAAGGAACAACCGATGCATACAAGGATGACTTTCATCTACCCAATGCCCCAATATGAACCCCACTCCTATCTCTAAACCCATCAAAATCCATTCCTAAACTACCCTTGTCACAAAGCGTTTTTGCCTTTTCAAACCCGCACTTCTCATCACTTTTCACTTGGGGGACTTCTTCTTCAAACTTGATTAGATTGGCTTCTCATCTTTTCTTTTCTTTTGGCTCCTCTTTTGCTTGCACGACTTGTCTCCATTTATTCCTTTGGATGCCTTAGCCATTTTGGCTCTTTTCTTTCTTTCACATCTAGAGATCCTCGCAATTCAACACTTGGAGCTATGCCACTTTCTTGTTTCAAACCAATCCAACTTTTGTTTTTCCCCAATCCTTTCTCCATTTCTTTTGCTTTCTCCTCATTCTCTTTTTCTTTTCAACAACACCCAAAACTCCCAATCTATCTATCCTAGCCTATGTCTAGCTCATTGATGTGTGAGCTAGTTCTAGATGAAAGCTTCTCCTTGTCGTTCCAAACTCAACACTTTTTGCTAAGTTCATTTGAAATTAGGCCTCGCGACACACACAAGAGATGTATGTTAGAAGGAAGGTTTGGTTTAGGGTGTGGTTAACCGTTCCAAAGGTGGGAATCGGCTATTTGAGCTAACAAGAGTGGTGAAAAGGGAAAAAATAGCTCAAATATGTATATGGTATCCATGAGTCCACTCTTCAATGTACAAGCATGATATTTCAAGTCAAGATTAGAGTTCACTAGATAGAGTTGGGATCAAATCAAAGCATGCTTCAACCAAAACATAAACATTCAACCCGCAAGATCAAAGCATGGATGATCCTTAACTTCGTGATCGCTCAAATGCATCAAATAACTCATAACGAGGGCATTAACTCAAGCTCTTAAGTTTATATTCCACATGGACATTTCTCCCAATGCAAGTGAGTGCAAACCTATATTCATCTAGACTCAATCTTAATCATGTGAAATGCAACTACATGCTTCTTTTTATGTTCAAAATTTTCAAATTTTTGATGTTTTTCTATGCATGAGACTCAAATATGCAAAGAGAAAAATAAGAAAACAAAACACAAGATTAGATAACACATAAACTCTCCCCCCAAACTTAAATTACACAGTCCTTTGTGTAATGAAAGCTTAAGAGAAAGCTAAGCAATGCATGAAAGAGAGCAAAACACAAGATTCTATATGTTATGTACAAAGTTTGGAGTATAACCTTGGAAGTTTGGAGATGACGAGAGGGATCGAAGGGCCAAGATAAGCCATACTCATCACGTGGGTTCCTCTCATCTTTTCTTGAGGCTCATCACCACTAGACCACCAAGAACCTATGCACACTAAGCAAACCCATCAAAAAGGACAAGAAAACATAGAGAGACATAAAAAGAAAGTATGTACAGTGATAAGCTTGAGGTGTCTCCCAAGAGCACTTTGTTTAAAGTCACTAAGTTTGACTTTGGTTACCCTTTTTAGGCTGGTGGGAGGGGAGTGTAAGCACTCCATGGTGGATCCTTGAGTTCAAGTTTGAGCACCTTGCTCATGACTTCCTCAAGACCGGCTTCCCCTTTCTCTTTGAGCTCGGGTGTGAGGATCGCCTTGACCGAGGCAAAAGGTTTGGGCCGTCCCTTGCAATTGATCTTGTACTCAATCACTCCATCCTTGTACTTCCAAGGAGTGAGAGTCATGATGGAGGGCTTGTCTAGCACGGACTTTGACCCATCAAGCTTGATTGGTTCGTTTTTTCTCTTAGCCTTGGTCGTTGTTCTCTTCTTTGCAACCTCGCTACTTTCAACCTCAAATTCCATCGTTGTGTGGAAGAGGGATGCTAAACAATCTCCATCCAATGCTAAAGCTTCTTCAACATTACCATAACCCAAAGCATTCTTGTCATGGGATTCTTTCTTCTTCTCATGAGCTTTTGGGGATGAAGCTTTTTCTATCTTCTCACAACTACCCATGTCTCTTACTTTCTTAGCATTCCTCTCTTGCTCATCATTCTCCTTAATCTCAAATGAGGGAAAGAAGAAAGAGCTTAGGCATATTCCATCTAGAGCAAATTCATCGTCAATAGCATTTCCAAAAGTTGGTTCCCTTTTGTTCTTCTCAAAACAACTCTCTTTGTTAACAATTGGTAAAACCGTCACATCCTTTGGTTTCTCGGATGGCAAAGAGAGGTTGGCCAATTTGGGTTCTAAGGCATCCAAATGGGAGGCTAGTTGCTCAATCTTATTGTTGATCTCATCATGAAATCCCTTTAATTTGTCATTCATTGCTCCCATCATCTTGCCAAACTTGATATCATTCATTTGTTGAACTTCTAGGATTTGATTGAGCACCTCTCTTTGTTCCTCCTCTTGGATAGAGATTTGAACATACTCATGGCTCTCTTGGTAGCCTTGTTGATTGCCTTGAACTTCATGGTTAGACCATTGATTTAGAAGCCTACTCCCTTGGTTGTAATTCTCCTTGTTGGCCACGAGATTGGATTCATCTCGGTGTTGCTCAAGACCCAAACAAACTCCTCTTTGTTGCGCGCTTATGAGCTTTTACATTATATCAAATTTATCTTGCAAGCCTTGTAATTCGGGGTCTTGACATGATCCTTCTAGAGGGGTTGTATCATGCTTCTCAAAGTAGCTTTCTAGACTCTTAGCAAAGTTCTCAACAAGTAGCTCTTCTTGCTCCACAGTGACGTTTTCGAAACGCCCTTTGCTAGCGGCATCCAACGTCCATTTGTGCTCTTGGTGAACTTCCCAATAGAAGACGCTAAGAATGGCTCCTTTCTTGAACCCATGATGGGGACAATCTCGAGTGTATCCCTTGAGTCTTTCCCACGCCTCATGAAATGATTCATGCACGCCTTGCTTGAAACTTAAGATGTCCTTCCTAGTTTGGACCGTTCTTTGTGTAGGGTAAAACTTATTAAGGAAGAGCTCTTTGCAATCATCCCAAGACTTCACCAAGTGAGAAGGTAATGCTCTCTCCCATTGGCTTGCTCTTTCTCCAAGAGAAAACAGAAACAAGATGAGCTTGATGCTATCATGGGGCACTCCTCCGGTTCTAAACGTGTCACACAACCTCTCAAAGGAATCCAAGTGATCATAAGGGTTTTCCACCTTTCTCCCCAAGAATCTAGACCCTTGAATCAACCTAACAAAGCTTGTCTTGATCTCATATGCCTCGGCTTCGATTGGTGGTGGGTGAATTCCATATTTTGATTCATGACAACATGGTGTGTCAAAACACCCAACCATTGGTTTTTCCTTTGGAACTTGGATTGGATTTGATGCAAATTCTTGAGGTTGTGGCGTTTCTTGAGGTTGTGGGGATTGAAGATTGTTCATTTGGTAGTCCATCTCCAACACCTCAAGTGATCTTGTCTCTCCATCACTTTTCCTTTGGACTTGGTACCCTCTTTGATCGTCCGTATCCAATACTTCAAGTTATCTTGTCTTTCCATTGCTCTTTTTTTGATTTGGTACATTTGTAAGCACAAGAGAACTAAGGAAGACAAGTTAGTGACAATGTACAAGAGAAAATTCATCATCTCGATGAGATGCATGCTCTTAGTGATGTGCATTAATATAATGTAAATAAAAGCTTGATCTCAAAAAGAATCTAAATCCTATTGACTAAACTAGAACCCCAAATTGGCAACGGTGCCAATTGATAAATATAATTTTATCCTACTTAAGAATCAATCCTAAATACACATGTCATTGTAGTGTTTTATGTGTCAATCCAATCTAGGGTCTAGTTCAATGCAACAAGAATACAAGACACTCTTTAATTCAAGCAAACAAAGTGGTTTTGGTGATTAAGCTAGTGAACTATCAATTAAAAGACAAGTGACAAGAGCTAAAGACACTAAACGGTGAATAAAACAATGATAAAAGGCGAATTCAAGGATAAGGTAATTGAGATAGGGCAATCCAATGGCTAATTAATGATGTCCAATGCTTAATGAATGATATATCATGGTTTTTACCCCGTTTAAACCATGATATAAATCCGTTTTATCGAGTCTTTGAACTATTTTGTAGTGTCTTAGAGTCTTTTACAGGTTTTAGCACGTTTGGAGCATAATTGGAGATATTGGAGCCTTCTGGAGCATTTTGGAGCAAAGCAGACGTTCGTGTAGCTGAGTACCCGATTTGAAGTATCAGTGTCGATCGATACCCCATTGGTATCGGTCGATACTCATCGAAGCATACACGACCCACGACTTTAATGAAGAGTTGAAGAATTGCAAAATTGCCCAGAAGACTTTATTATTTACAAAAAGCCCCAAAACGTGATTTAGGTTATTTAATAAGATTTTACAGCCACTTTGATGGCTACGCTTTATTTTACTTCGGTTTTGTGAGAGAGCTGTTTGAAGGGAGACAAGTCTGAAACTCTGTTCGTCCGAGAGAAGATTTTGAACCCTTTTGTTACCTTTTCTGTTTTATTTGATGATTTATTCAAACATGTTTATTGCTTCAATATCCATGTCTGAGTAGATCTCTTGTTAGGTTTAGGGTTCTCATAAGGATTATCTCTGAATGTTAGATTGATTAGTTATTAGGATTCACCATCTGAATTAGTTCTTCACCATAGGTTGTTTACAAAGCTAATTCTAGATTGATCACCTAGAACTTAGATCTTAGGATAATTGATTAGGCGCGAGAGTGCGATTAATTACCTGATAGAACCTAAGGTGAGCAAAATAACTATTCGCAAAGAGATTTGGTTTAGTTGTTTTGTGAACAAATCAAACTTGATCTAAAAGCTTATTTAGACTTTAGGATTCACAAAGAGATTTGGAATTCCTAGGATTTAGATTTAGATAGTTTTCGCAACGAGAGTTGGTTAATTATACCTTAGTGATTTGAGTTCAAGAACAGCGCTAAATCTGAATCATGCTAGTTAGTTTATCTGCATTCATTGATTCCCTGAGAAATACACTGAACCTATCTTTCTCCCATCGAATTTACAACCGTTTTAATTTATACTCCGTTTTCAATACCATTGATCGTTTAGCTTAATTCTCACACATATAATCTATTGTGTGTCTATGTGAGTCCTTGTGTTCGACCCCTACTATACTGCAACTACTGCTTAGTACTTTTAGGGTATTAATTTGAGCATATCAATGAAGACTAATCCCTAGGCAAAGATCACTAATCTTAACTAATCCTCTCTCAAGGCATTAATTACTTTGCTAATTACTAATTCAAGATCAAATTCTCATTTGTGAATCACTAATTAGCAAGCATTAAGAATATAAACAAGATCAATCAAAAATACACCTTAGACAACTATTATCATAGGCTAGGAGCATAAATCTCTTGAATAGTTCATCAAGACATTTCATCAAACACTTGGTGTGCATGAAATGCCTTATGATCTAGATCCACTTTATCAAGCTAGATCTAGAATTAGGAACACTAAACAACAAAGGAAAGCAAGGATTAAGAACATAAGAATCACAAATCAACCATCAAACCATCAAAATCAAGCATAATCCAAAATCCAACAAAAAGTCAACTCATCAAAATATGAAGAAAAAAGAGAAAAAGACATAAAGATAAAGAAGATGCATTAATATAAAGATAGAGTTGTAGAAATCTTCTCTAGAGTGGCATTTGTGATGAAGATCCATCCAAAATCATAAGAGGAGTTTGGGTTAAAACCCAACTCTAGAAAAAGAAAGCTTAGATCTAAAAATTAGGTTTTTTCACTATTTAAAAAAGTTTGGGTCGGACCGGGTCAACCCGGGACAAACAGGGTATTGACCCGACCGAATATGGGTCGTGGTCAAAAACGCATGCAGTGAATCAGCCATAACTCCTGAACCTGACATCTGAATAACCTCAAACCACCTCGAGAAAACAGTCAACTCAATTATCTACAACTTCTATGTAGAACATAGAATCTGAATCGGAATGAAAACCCTACATCTGGGTTTATCTTTCAGACATCGTATTTAGAGCAGAACTCGTTTGGATGCCAGACAGACATGTCCTTTCTATATTTGCCATATCTCTTGAACGGCCGATCTGAATGACATGAAACTACCACTAAACAAAAGTTAGCTCGATTTTCTATGACGTTCATCAAGAACTCAGATTAAACTGGGCACGGGAAGGTCTTCATTTGGCCTGATATTCGACTCACTTCGGCTGATGCTATAACTTGGATGCTTGGACCGTGTGGAGCTAACCGAGTGGATATTAGTCTGTTGAGATTGGTCTTGTATTTAACTGAGCATGATCTGGGCGGTTAGCTTTGGTCGGTTGAGTTCCCTATGCTAGGACCGACCCCATTAGACCATGCCGATGGTGCAAGGTGCGTTTTCTCGGCCAGGCGGATACGGCTTCAGTAAAACTAAGTTAACTCACGAACCGTAAGTCCGAATGGCCCAATTCAAACTTCCCTGGAGAGCTAAGTCAGTCCTCTACAACTTTAATAAAGGTCATCCAAGCTGATTCAGATCGGAGGGCCTCCGTACAGCCACATCTTTCCGTTGTATCGGATGGACCTTGCACTCTACTTTGGTCCAACTCTCCAAATATCATCAATTGCCTCCAAATCACCTAAGAACACTCCAAATGCATGCAAGACTCATACGACTTAATGAAATATGTCCTAATCTCTAAATGATACCTAAATGCAAGATAAAACCATGATTATGCATGTAAATGACACAAAACTCTAAGTGAGATGCATGCTAAAACATGCAATATATGAGTATATTACTCGCAGTCGCAACAAATTTGCGTAGTACGGGGATAAATTGTGATTCACAATGTGCTAGGTGCGGATCGGACAATGAAACTATCAACCATGTCCTTTTTGAATGTCCTCCGGCATTGCAAACATGGGCGCTTTCTAAGATACCAACGCCTACGAGGGTCTTCCCATTGTCATCGTTTTTCGCTAATTTCGATAATCTCTTTTGGAGACTTCCTACAGCAAATCTGGATACGAGTTTTCCTTGGATTGCGTGGTACATTTGGAAAGCGAGAAATGATAAGGTTTTTTCAAATGTGGATAGAGACCCACAAGAAATTCTGAGGTTGGCGGAAACTGAGGCATTAACCTGGGAAACAACACAGAGTAGTGATCCTGATGTGATACTCCAGAGTGTGTCCCCTACTCTGGTTTCTTCGAATTACGAAGGCTGGCGGTATACTTTTGATGGATCTTGGAAAGAGACCGATAGTTTTTCTGGATTAGGTTGGCACTGCTTTCAGGAAGGTCTCGAAGAGACAATTATGGGAGCACGAAATCTCCAAAGAAGCCTTTCTCCCCTTCATACAGAATTGGAGGCACTCATATGGGCTATGCATTGTTTGACAGCAAACTAGAAGATGGAAATAGCTTTTGCAACAGACTACTCCGAGTTGGTGAAGATGGTGTCTACACCCGAGGATTGGCCGGCTTTTGCTTTACACTTGGAGGAATTCGTGAAGAGTAAGGAGTTGTTTTCTTTCTTCTCAATCTCGCTCATCCCACGCGCATACAACACAAAGGCAGACAAGTTAGCAAGAAGTGCTCGGGTCTACCCAGTGGATATTACTTATGTAAACTCGATAGTCGATACCTCCGATTTGGATGTCCGAACCGTTCAAGGTCTCTAGGCTGTTGACAAAAAAAAAAGATCTCTTAATTTTTATTTTATTTTTTAGATTTTGTCACCTAACCTATAATAAAATGGGTCTTAAAATGTAGGAAAAATAAAATTATAATTCGTTGTAACAAAAAAATTTGCTTAATGTCATTCACTTTATACGAAATTAGAAAACAAATCAGGTGGGGGAAAT
Organism: Eutrema yunnanense; assembly: GCA_002933935.1. Lineage (NCBI taxonomy): Eukaryota > Viridiplantae > Streptophyta > Magnoliopsida > Brassicales > Brassicaceae > Eutrema > Eutrema yunnanense. Next base: position 399,989 of record PKML01000365.1, read on the forward strand.
AATTAATTTACTCAGTTTTTTAATTTCTAGCTCATCCACACAATTGCATATACCGTTCTCATGTACATGCGAGACAATTTCGAATTTAATGAAAATGGACAGTGTCAAAAGTGTCCTAATAGTTGAAAGTGTATATTTTGTAAAATTAAGTGGTGAAAGTGCATTTGAGCGTAAATCACTCAAAATAATGTCTTTGTTGAAAAATAGATGATTATCCATATCAATATTTTAATATTTACTTATGTTTGTGATAAATACAGACATTCTTACATGGACGAATTACGTGTTGCCACGTGTCGTTCATGGCTTTTTTGCAGGTACGATCTTCCAAGATCAAAATGGGTCTGACTTGGGCCGTAAGCCCAAGTAACCCAAGCTTTTGCACCGGACCATGGAACCTACGTAACCAAGAGACTCAGCATGGGCCACCTGCCTCTGGGCTCTCCGTAGCTGACAGTGCAGGCCATGTTGTCAAATACGAGGAGCTTATGTACTGAGTGGCCATGAGGAGAAGAGTTCATCCTTCCCAGCCTCATAGATGTGCTTGTAATCTAGATTTTGCGAGACCTAGGAAGAATGATCCGCACATGTTACTGGGAGCGAGACACTAGGTGAAAAGTCAACCCCAACAGCCCGATCCCTGGTATCAAGGGATTCGGGCCAGGTATATGAATTACTTAGGCGAGAATAAACATTTCAATTCATGTAATTTTCCTTCCAATAGACAATACAAATATACTCAAATCTACGCCCATGTTTCTGGCATCCTACGAATAATGCAATTAATGCCTTCTGCTCACATCTGATAGGGGACTGTGACAACACACATAGCATATGGAAACGACCATATCGTGTCTGATCCACTGTTTTCGAGCCGTACACTGAGAGAGATAGCGACGCACGAAAGATTGATCAGCTGGCGAATGCGGCTAATGTGCTCATGTTTTAATTTAACCCTAGGTGTCTGCAAGTGCACATATGTGTGTTGTAGTATTTAGGGGTCGATCCACTGAAGACCAAGTAACTACACAACAAATTTTTGAGATTAGAATTGAGCTACGATAAAAAATATGGGTGTTTATTTAGGAGTTGTAAATAGTGACAAAATAGCAATTAGTAAACTGAAAGACGAGTAAATAACGAGATCAAACCAATACGGGAAAGCGTTGGGCGTTTAGGGAATTCACAGAGTATCATGGACCAATTAAACGAGATAATTAAACAGAGAAATTCGATAGATGTTCTAGAACTCGAATCTAGACTAACCTACTCACGTAGTATTAATCAAGAAATCTAGCCACTTAGATTATTAAACTCCCGTTTGTTTTCTAAGTGTCTAAACAACCTAGATCGATAAGTTCACAAAATGACTTAGATCAACTCCCGCACTCTAATGATATTTGCTCATCTAAATAACTTTAGAAAATTTAACAACACTTTTGATGAGTAAATTAACCTAATCACAGTACCTAGGTTGTTAATCAAGCTACAAGCAGGAAACACAAGTTTATATAAAGAACTCTAAAGATAAACCATAATCTAGCAACCTAGTAATTGATCCATGAATCCCCTTTGAAAACCCTTTTACCCAACAAAGAAAATACTTAAACATGATCATAGATGATAAACGTAGAGATGAAGAGTAATTCATATTAGTAAAGCAAAGTGAGAAATAAGAGGGTTCAGAAATCTTCTCAATATCGAGATACAAAGTTGAGATCTTCTCCCATATAACGAAAACAACTAAAAATCTATGAAAACAGGAACTCAATGCAAAGTATGATAAGATATACCATCGTCTCATGTTCTCTATTCTATAAGATGTATTGATATGTTCTTGAGGCGTCATAGGGCTTCCCTTTGCGCAAACAAGTGATGGGTTTCAAGTGGGCTTGCAAACGGGCATGATCAGGACGAACTGCTGATATCCGCGGGCACGACCCTTCTGGTCGCGGCCAGGGTGACTTCTTCTTGTTGGCTTCTACACTTGACAGCTTGACAGAGCTTCAGTAAACTTCATGGTTCTTGAGTTTGAACCGTTCGATGTTCCTCAAACCAATTGGGTATGATAAAGGTGGTTGAACAGTGACACGATTGGAATGGTTATCGACGTGTGGGTTTACCCTTTTACTAGGCTGCAAGAGTACATCACGCGTAGTAGTATTTAGGGATCGAATCCACGGGGTGACGTTATCTAATTTCTAACGATTCCTAAGTTGTGTCTAGACGTAAACTAATTTTGGGGGTTTTGTTTGTCACGATTGTAGTTAGAAAAATAAACTAAATTAAACGATGAAATAAAACATCAAGTAAGCTAAGAAAATAATTAAAACGAGGTTGTAAACAATTTAAACGAAACGTTGGGCAACGAGTATTCTCTAGGGTCCATGGCCGATTTTTACTAAGACTTTGCTATGATTTCTAAAGCGAGCTTTTGTCGTCTTTGGATTCTTGAACTTGGAACACATACACTATGTGTAGTCTACTTTCGTACACCCTACACACCTACAACTTTAATACTAGACCTGTAGTTTTTGTCTCTGCCCGCGCAAAAAGTTATTGATTATACTCAAAAGTCGTTAACGCTCACAACCCCTCCACAAGTATACTTTCGAAATCTTGTGACAGTTTTGCTCGTTTACCCTAGGTTAAGCATATGCATCCAATACTTTTGTAGTTCTAATAATACTTAAGTTTAGTTGCAAGGAGATCAATCAAGCAAACATGCATTAAGAGAAAAAATAAAACAAAGAACCCTAATCGGTGTCCTAGTCTAAAAACTTAATAAGAAATTGAGACATGAGAGGCCCTTCGAAACCTTATACCCAACAAAAGAACTACTCAGTCATAGCTGAGGTAAACATAATCAATATATTAAAAAGAAAACAGTAAAGAAAAGGGATGAAGAAAGCGTCTTTATCGAAGAACTCGAGTCGAGAATCCTCACTCCAAACCGAAGAACTCGAGTCGAGAATCCTCACTCCAAACCGAAGAACAAAGTTGCAAGAGTATTGCTTCTGCCTCAAATCTTGAAAGAAAAAGTGTCTAATGATGTGTGTCTGTCGTAAAAGACCTAAAAACGAGAATATATAATCTTCACTTCGTTTAGGGTTTGATGTGAAAAGATGGAATAGGCCTTAGGTGAAGAAACAAGCTCTTTTGGTCGCGCCAGGGCTTGGCCGCGGGTGTGTGGCTTCAGGCCACGACGAATAGGTGTTTGGCCGCGGGTTGAGCTCCTCCAGGTGCGGCAAAATGCTTCTTGGCCGTGGGTCGGGGTTCTCCTGCCGCGGTTGTCTTCTCTTCAAGGCAGAATCATCTGCCTTCAGTGCTTCATGTGTATTTAAGGATCCAACCATTGGATCGCCTCCAATCTAATTGTATTTGAAAGCTAGTTGTATCGACTTTGTTGTGTCCAAATTTGGTGATGATCAGACGGTGAGAAGGTCTTTTTGATTGCAAGACTTCTTACCGTCCGAGTTTTTCCAAAAACGTACTTTGGTTCCGAAATGCACTCTTTTATCCCAAGTTACCTGAAATGTCTTTCAAAACACTAAAACAGGGAAATCACTTGAAAACCATTGAAAACGGATTTAAAATACATGCAAAAGATATTAAAGTGATCCATAAAAATGGTCAAAAACCGGTGTTATCAACTCCCCCAGACTTAGACATTTGTTTGTCCTCAAACAAAACAGAAATCTAAACTCGAAAAGAGGTTTTTGAAAATATAGGAACTAACAAAAATATCAGTGACTGTCCTTCTAAACAATAAACCAACGTAATGCATCAATCAGACTTAGTCTAACAAATTCTCACTAAATAATGCAACGCTAGTCTACGATATCCGTCATGCGAAAATCTAACCATTCGAGACCTAACTTTCAGTCAACTAGCTCTTTACATTCATTAAAAGGTTGAGTGATTCTTATCAAAAATACTAACCAAGACAATCGAGGCTATGCATTAAGGGCATTTAGAGGTGAGGTTAAAAGTGTTTCAGGTTACCGTATATTCGCCGGAGGATGCTAGATATTATGCAAAACAGCAAGAGAGGATGAAGCTGTTGGTATCCACAGTTTCCAGTCACTTCCTACTCGCACAAGTGTAGTTACAAATTCTGTTGTTCTTCGGGACTTTTCTCCCTTTGACATAACTTTTCTGTTTTTCCCCCGGACTTAGATTTTTTTTTTTGGGAAACGCTTCTCACTCCTTATAAACGAAACATGCTTGCATTGGTATTAAAAATATTGACTCTCCTAAGACTCTTAGGCTTTTGTTTCCTTTTCTTTCCTTTCGTTTTTTTTTTACTCGGAAAGGAAATGCCTTTGAACGAGTCTTAGGGAGGATAAAAATTACCAGTGATAAAAGATTTCCAAGGTAACTTTTAAGCTTGATTTGTTGATACCTCCATAACTGAATCCATCTAGTGTTCTGTCTTCTCGAGTGACTGAAAACTGTGTCGTTCCTCCATCTTCGGCGTTTTTGCACATATCTGCACATAAGACAACAAGAGAGGCAAGAGTGAGGTTCGAAAATAATGGCTAAGGTTTGGGGGTGTGGTACCATCTAAATATGAACTGGCCATCTAGGACAACAAAGAGTGGCAAAAAGAAAAAGATGTCCTAGATGTATGATTCATCGTCTCACCTAAAACCTTTGATAAGACAATTAAATATGCATTAAGTTCAAATAAAGTGAGCTAGTATATCATGTCAGAAAGAATCTCTATGAGTCGAAATCCTCTAGGGATGTCGCATTGCAAGCACTCTAGCTACCGCCTAGTCTAGTACCAAATCACGAAAGAGCTGGCACGTGGAAATAACGTAGAAGCACACAAGTCGAAATCGATCATCATATATTTTATTTCAATGTTCCAGAAAAATACTTAATGAAAATAAAAAAAGAGTACATGAAAAGTTTTAAATAAAGCAAAAAATAAGATAAAAATATTCAAAGAAAAGAAATAGATTAGTAACGGATAAACATCCTCCCCCAAACTTAAATCACTCTGTCCCCAGTGTGAAAAAGTTGGTGAGAAGATGAAAAAAACATCAAAATAAAATAGCAAAATAAATAAAAGAGTTCGAAAATAAAATAAAAATAAAAAGATGAAAAGGGAAGAAGATCGATTGAACCGTAGTGATGAAGTGCATGGCTAGGCGTCTCCTGAGCCATCTGTCTCTGAGTCGGGCATGTTACCATCGAACTGGTGGTGCTCTTCGAGAAAGCGTATGAGATGCTTGTATTGTTTCTCTTGTCGTGCTATCTTCTTCTCCATGGATGTGTATTCTGGTCCGTGTGCGTGCGATGAGCTCGCCGGAGCGGATAGTGCACGGGCTTGTGATTGTAGAAGTAGTCGGGTACGCTCTGCAGATGCGTCTCGGTTGGGCAGTAGGTACATAGTCCATCGTCTTTGGTATCCATCCAAGTGCTTCTCCTTCTCGAAGTCTAGGGACAGAGTTAGAAGGTAAGAAAACAATGTAAGACTCACCGACGTTAGTGCAATATTTTAAGCCAAATCTGTCGGGGTCGAGTGAAGCGCGAGAGATAGTGCGGTCTCGGCTGAGAAATCTGTCAGGGTCGAGTGAAGATTGCATGAGATCGAACCAAGTTCCTTGGAGTGGAGTCTCGGCTGAGAAATAAAAAAACGGCTTGTAGAATTGTTGTGATGATACTTCCAAAACCGGTAATAGTGTCTTCGGGCTTCGCGGCGAGCGGTTCGTGTTTCACCTTCACTAAATTCTTCGCGATGATACAAGCCAAGCAAGCATAGCGCGGGTTGGAGGTGAATGGAAGTTGAAGAGTAACGAGCTCGCCTTTGCGGACACTTCCCACATTCGCTCTTATGAGTATGGTGTGCGCTAAGAGCTTGTGCATAAAGCGTACAGCAGGATGCGTTAGTACGTAAGCTTTAGATCTTCCGTAGTCGTAGTCGCCTTGTCCCATTATGCTCCGTAGATCTTTATCGGGAACCTCCTCAGGGTGAATCTCATCGAGATAATGAAGCTTCAAAGCGTCATTTGCTCTCAGATTAGAGCATCTCTTGTAGCTCATGGTGACGGTTGCTAAAAATTCCTTGGTGAGATCTTCATAGGTAGGAAGGTTGAGCTCCATGAAAGGTTGAAGTTGAAGTGTGTCGAGATACCAAATCACGTCTTCTCTAATCCCGACTGCATCGAGAGTCGAGTAATATATGATATGTGTTGATTTGATATGTATCATCTTGAGCTTCTCGTTGTAATTGATATTCAAATCCATAGGATGTCCGACATATTGTATCCTTAGTCTTGGTTTCGGAGGTGGCGTTGGTTCACGTGGAGGAGAAGGTGTCAGGTCGCGTGGAGGGATAGGTAAACGAGCTCGAGTCGATCGTCTTCGACTTGCAAAGAATTCGCCGATATTTTTGTCGTCTTCTACGCTTCTTGCATCCGAGCCACCCTGGCTCTCCTCGGGTCGCCTAGAGATTGATCTACGGGAAGACTATCCTATGTAACCGCTCTTCTTAGAGAGAAATGTGAGCGATCTCGCATGGTCCATTGTTCCTACAAAATAGAGAAATAACTCGGCAAAAATATGAATATGGTTGTCGTCGAAGGGTTTCAATGCGCGAGGATACTAAATCGAGTATCAAGGGACACATTTAATATACAAACGAACAATATTGAACATAAATTAAAGAATCGAGGTGATAATCATAAATTTCGGGTTTGTGACGCACTTGCATAATTTTTTTATAGAAATAGGTTTTAAGCTCAAACTTCATACAATTTCAGTAGATTACTGTTTACTAATTATCAATATAACAAGACTTTTCCAAATTAATCTCCAATTTCGTTTTTAGTTAAGCTCGAAAATTTTAAATTCCAAAAATCTCAAATTCATAATAATTAAATGCTAAAATTAAAATCTAGACATACTAGAATTTCAGTATCAAGTTCTCTAACAATTTATAGCTATCATAGAGATAGATCTAGTTAAATTAGAAAAAACCTTAGGGTTTAGCTCATATAAAAAAGTAGGGATTTATGTTCATACCTTGTTGGAAAAGATGAGATAGATGTGGAATTGGAATCTCCTTCGAAAAAGCGTTATAATGGACGAAAGAATTTTTGTAAAAGCTTTGAAATTGAAAAAGTTGTTCTTGAAAAAATCTCCAAGTCTCTTGAAAGAGAAGAAGAAATAGAGTTTTTAATCTTGATATACTTTTTTTGCCTTTGAAAAGTTGTTTTTTTATACAAAAAGAAGTTTTATGTTTTTCAAAAACTTTTTGGGAACTTACCTTAGAGGAACACGGGAATTAAACCGAAATGGTTCAATTTTGTTTCGAGAACATGTCGGGATTGCACGGTTCAGAGTCGGGAACGATTTGGAAACGTCGGGATGAAGTTTGAGTCAGAAACAGGTTGGCCACGAGTAGAACCCACGCGATCGCGACCAAATGCCTCTTCGCCGCGGGTCGGCTCCTTCCTCCCGCGGTCGATCGGTCTTCTGCCGCGTGACCGGCCCACGAAGGCGCGGTCGATAGCCTTCTTGCCGCAGGTCGGGCTGCTCCAACCGCGGCCAACTGGCCTTCGTCTTGTGAATGTTTTCTCCCTCCTTTTTTTGACGTTTCTCGATTTGTTTCGAACGTCTTCTTCATTTTTTGTTTTTTTCTTGTTTTTTGAATGTTTTTGGGTTTTTGTGGTTTTATATAAAGCCTAAAATACTTAAAAAAGAAAAACGTTAATAGAAAAAGAACTGTAAAATAAAAAGGAAAAACGTACCAAATGGGTTGACTCCCATCAAGCGCTTTTGGTTAAAGTCGTTAGCTCAACTTTTGGTGGGATCTAGGCGTGAGCAGAAGATGTCTCGGGAACAAAAGTTCCTTGGGTTTCATCGAATTTGAAATGTGGTTCGCCTATGTTTTGTATCCCCTTCTTCTTCCCGTGTTTTCTCGGAATCTTGGCGTTTTGAAGAGCTTACTTCGTTTTCTCGATCATTTCTTCCACTCGTTCTTTTTTGTAGTCTCTTAAGTCGGGTGGAATGGTGATCCTGATTTTCGCAAATGGTTTAGAAACAAAAGGTTGACTTACCTTTGGAGTCCTTGGCTTAGTTGACTCGTTTTTCTCTTTTTCCTTTGGAAAGATCGACTTTTTCTTCTTATGCTTGTCCTTCGGGATTGGAATTCCGTCCGGGACAGTAGGATAGAACTTTCTTCGATCCACGTTCAAGAAGTCAACATGACGGTTAGCGTAATCAAGGACGGCGCCAACGGTAACTAAGAACGGTCGACAAAAAAGCAATGGTATATCTTCTTCTCGATCTATCTCGAGTACTTGAAAATCAGCGGGAACAATCTTGTTCTCAATAAGTAGTTTAAGGTCATGAATCAATCATTCGGGTTTCTTTTGTGATGAATCTTCAAAAATAACGCTCACGGTAGACAGTGTGAGAGTTTTTATACCAAGCTTCTCGGCAAACGTCTTTGACATGATGTTGACGTTGGCTCCCGAATCACATAGACAATCTACAAAATTTATCCCGAAAATCGAGCAAGAGAAAGAAAAACGTCATGGATCATTAGCTTTTGTTAGCCTTTGAAAGGGTGTTTGTTTTTGGTACCTCAAATGGTGGTTCTTGAACCATGTTGGATTCGGTATTGGCTCTTCCATAGAGTGGGATGAATTTTGAAGCTTCTTCTTGCTTCGGTTCATTGTTGAATTCCTTCTTAGGCACAATAGAAATCATGTAGCAAAATCTCTTCGGGTTATCCTCTACTCTTCCGGCTAAAGCTCCGTTCGGTCTCTTAGATGAGTCCGCGATTTGAGAGACTTGCATATCCAACTTCTTGACATGGGTCGAAAGAGATTCAAATTTCCCATTCAAGTTATTATACATACAATCAACTTTGACGTTGAATTATTTCGCCGTCTTCTCGTTGCTTTGAGCGAGAAGTTGAATCGATTGCTCGAGCTTCACTATTTGGGCAGTAAGTTGAGAGTTAGATGTACCTTAATGCTGGGTATTTGAGTTGTTGTAAGGGGCGGCTTGAGCGTTGAAAGGTGGTTGTGGTTGGAAGTTCTCATTTCCTCCATAGTTCCCGTTTTGGAACCGGTTTTGAAAAGGCTTGGATTGTTGAGGATATAGCTGGTCTTGGGAGTTCTCCACATTCTGATTTTGGTACGAAAGATTGTTAAATTTGGCGTTGCGGAAGTTTTTGTTGAAACGGCTTTGATAAGAATTTTGTGCTCCCACATAGTTAACTTCTTTTTCTTGAGAATACGAACCGTTGTTGTTGGGTTCGTAGTAAGCATCATCGTCTCCTCTAATAGTAGCTTCACAAGCGTGCACTTGGCGGTTTTGATTTTTTAGAAGTTGATTCATCATGGTCTTTAGCTCGGCTATCTCCTTGGATTCTGATGCATTCGATCTAGTCGATCTATCATAGTCGGGAGAATTATTGCTATTAGCCATAGCAAGATTCTCGATGAGAGCTCTTCCTTGGTTTATTGTCTTTGTCGAAAAGTCTCCATTGCTGGCCGTGTCGAGAGAATGTTGATATTTTGGTAATAAGCCTCGGTAGAAAGTGTTGAGCATATTCGGATCGGAAAAACCGTGATGAGGGCAATCTCTCTCGTACTCCTTGAAACGTTCCCACGCTTCATGGAAAGACTCCACCGATTGTTGATGAAAACTTTGAATTTTGTTTCTCAATGAGTTGGATCTCGACTTGATGTAGAAATGGTTTAGGAAAGCAGCTTTTCACTCTTCCCAATTAGTGATACATCATGCGGGCAAAGATTTCAACTAATGGTGAGCTTTATCAGCTAAAGAAAAATGAAAAAGCTTACACTTCACATAATCGGCGGGAACTTGGTTTGTTCTCATCGTGCTACAAATCTCTTCGAATAACTCGATATGCTCCATCAAATGCTCGGTAGTAACTCCATGAAATTGGTTTTGCTTTATCAAAGCAATGATTTGAAGTTTTATCTTAAAATCGTTCATATGAGGTAAAGAAAGTTAAATTACGGCTCGGTTTTAGAAGTGTTTATATGGTGCATCAAAATCAGAAAAATGTGGTTACGTGCTTGTCTCCTTGGAGGATTATCGTATAGGACATGCGTTCTCGCCATTGGGAGGAATCGGTGCGTTAGCTTGAGCATCGTTCCTTGGTGCATCACGATCGACGGGAAGTTGTCGCCTCAGATTTTCAGTATTTCGGTTTTGGTTGTGGTTTTCTTCGGGATCGAGTTGTGGCTGGTCATTAGCACCATGGACAGCCTCTCGGTCAGCTTCGTGATCCGAATCATCACGATAATCGTCGTGACCAAGTTGATCACGGTTTAGTTGATCTTCCGGACGGTCGTTCTCAGCCATCCTTAAAGTTCTTTTGAGCCTTCTGAGTTCTCTCTTGTGTCTGTCGATATCGTCTAGTTGCGGTACGGTTTCTCTTGTAGTTCTCCTAGTGTTAATGCACCTTAGAATAAAAGACAAAGATAAAGGAGAATGTCAAAAGAGCAACAAAGAGCTTGAAAATCAAAAGTGTCTAGAGCAGAAATTAGAATACGAAATTAAACAAGCAAATCAATTCCCGAAAACGGCGCCAAAATTTGACACGATCGGAATGGTTACCGACGTGTGGGTTTAACCTTTTACTAGGATGCAAGAGTACATCACGCATAGTAGTATTTAGGGATCGAATCCACGGGGTGACGTTGTCTAATTTCTAACGATTCCTAAGTTCTGTCTAGACGTAAACTAATTTTGGGGGTTTTGTTTGTCACATTTGTAGCTAGAAAAATAAACTAAATTAAACGATGAAATAAAACAGCAAGTAAGCTAAGAAAAAAGTAAAGAAAAGGGATGAAGAAGGCTTCTCTATTGAAGAACTCGAGTCAAGAATCCTCGCTCTAAACCGAAGAACAAAGTTGCAAGACTATTGCTTCTGCCTCAAAGCGTGAAATAAAAAGTGTCTAATGATGTTTGATGTGAAAAGACGGAATTTGCCTTCGGTGAAGAAACGAGCTGTTTTGGTCGCAGCAGGGCTTGGCCGCGGGTGTGTGGCTTCTGGCCACGGCGAACAGGTGTTTGGCCGCGGGCCGAGCTCCTCTGGGTATGGCGAAATTCTTTTTGGCCGCGGGTCGGGGTTCTCCTGCCGCGGTGGTCTTCTCTTCAAGGCAGCTTCATCTGCCTTCAGTGCTTCGGGTGTATTTACAAATATCCAACCATTGGATCGTCTCCAATCCAATTGAATTTGAAAGGTGGTTGTATATACTTTGTTGTGTCCAAATTTGGTGATGATCAGACGGTGAGAAGGTCTTCTTTTATTGCAAGACTTCTGACGGTCTGTGTTTACCTGAAATGTCTTTCAAAACACTAAAACATGGAAATCACTTGAAAACCATTGAAAACGGTGTTAAAACACCTGCAAAAGATATTAAAGTGATCCATAAAAATGGTCAAAAACCGGTGTTATCAATCAGTCTATCGTGGCTCCAAAATTGAGTTTGATCAGTTGGTGGGAAGGTCTTCATTGGATGTCGAACTTCTGTTCGCTCAAATATGTCCAAAAATGATTCATGCTCCACTTTGTGCACGGTAGTGAAACAAATTCGCGAGGACTAAACCAATCCGCTTGAGCCTAGTAGGCCCAACCGAGAAACAAGGCCCACCAAAAAACAAAAAACTTGCACCAAAGAAACCCTGTGGAAGGTCCTACCTCCGTATCCTGTCGTACTAGACCTCCATAATGGTACACTGAATACGCGGGTAGGATCGCTCTAGACCTCCATAATGGTACACTGAATACAAGGAAAGCCTCTGAGGGGAGTTACCCATGTATCCGGCTGCACTAGACCTACAAAATGGGCACCTGATACTCGGGTAAGTCTACCTCATCAAAGCCTCTAAGAAGTTGTACCCGTATGTTTCGCTGACCCATACCTACGAAAAGGGACACTCAACATACGGGTGGAGTCTAACAACGTTCTTTGCAGCCTAGGACTACCCCCTATACAGATCGGCTTGATAGTTTGTAGACATTCCTTGATTGGCAAACCCTCTGAGAACTGACTTAACGACTGGTAGTGCGGCTCTGGGTCGGCAATCTCTTTACAGATCAGTCTTGGAACAGTGCTACGCTTGACAATCGGCACCCCCTTTGCGGATATGTCTGATGGCCAGGCTTTTGTCTTCCCCTAGGCGTCACTTGTCTCAGGTCCTATGATAACACCATATTTTTACCCATTTTACTATCTATTTTAGAACACTTTAATAAGTGTTTCATTCGAGTTTATATGTTTTTATTACGGTTTTCGCATATTTGTAGTTTCTAGACTCTTTTCAGGATACTTAAGCAAAAGCATTGCAAATTGGAGAAAACCCAGATTTTTGGCTCAGAGTCAAACCGTCATGAAGTTTAACTACCAAAGAGGCTCTTCTCACCGTCTGATCCAGCCCAATTTTGGAGATATTCAAGAAGGACCAGCTACCTTTCCATTTCAACTGATTTGAGGATGATCCATCAGTTCAATAAGAAGATACATCAAGATCAAGATGTCCCAGTTCACCTCTGGCAGAAGCTCCCGACCCGCGGCCAAGAGGCAGTTTGCCGCGGCCATGAGGTTTCGACCCGCGGCCAAGGCACGTTTCGCCGCGGCCATATACCTTGGACCTGCGGTCAAGCCAGTTTTGTCCCGTAAGCTAGATTTCAAAGCTTGTTCAATTCCCGTCAAGGAGAACCCCTAAAGACCGACGAAATCATAGCTTAAGACCTATAAATATGTGATTTAGAGACCAAATTTTTGTGTGCTTGCTTTTACACCATTTTATTTTACTTTTTAAATTAATTTTTGTTCTTTACTTTCCGCTCTTTACTTTTTGTTCCATTACTCTTCGAGATTGGTGAAGAGATTTTCTACGGACTTAGTTCTTAAAATCGAGAATCCTCTTTCATCAATCTCCTGTTTTATTTAATTATGTCTTTTAATTATATTGTGTGCGAGTAGTTTAATAGTTGGTTTTAAAGGGATTATCGAGGGGAATTCCATGTTCGATAAGGATTTCACAATGTAAAACCCTAGCCGAATTCTAGAGCTCTTTCTTATAGATCATTGTTAACGTATGAATCTAGCGTCATGAACTAGAGGCTGATTCCTAGGTGTTAAAGAACCACCAAAAGTGCTAAATCTAAATGCCCAAATCGTTCATCTATAAGAGCGTATCGCGTCGTAAGATAGGAAAGTATACTTACGAAGTGCCGTGAACTAAGAAGAACCTGCACGAACAACACTTTTTATGCGCGGCCAGAGACGAAAGCTACTGGTCGAGTATATAGATTGTTGGTGCGTAGGATGTACGAAAGTAGAATACACCATTTATAATGTTCAGTCTGTGGAGTTAAAATCTAGAATTGTGTTACTAAGAGCCTAGGGGACGTGATTGAATCGAGCATACCCTAACATATCCATGTCGACCCAACATGTTTTATTATTGTTTACAAATCGTTTTCCCCTTTACTTTTAATCCATCGATTTTCATACCTAGTTTTACAAGCAATTTTTCGGTTTTTCGTTCTTTACAATTTTCGTGACAAAAACCCTATAAAACTTATTCTCGTTATAGTCTTCCTTACTAATTCTATGTCTAAGGTCTCATATAACAGCTTTCTCTCTCTGTGGATCGATACCTCAAGTACTACAACGCACGTCTCTGCACTTGCAGAATTTTTAGGTTATAAATTTAAAACCCGAGAGTTTGGATTAACAATCCGCTCGCATCATCCTACAGACTCAGGCTCCCGCTGTCATCTAAAGGGTGCTACATGCCTCAGGTCCTACAAACTCAGGCTCATGCCTTCATTTGGGCGCCACGCATCCCCAATTCCTACAGACTCATGCTTCGGCCTTCATCAAAAAGGCGTTACGCATCTCATGTCATTTGGACTAAGGCTCCGACTATCATCGAAAACGCGTTACGCGCTTTATGCACTCGGTGGTTAGCTCAGGTATGGCTAACCTTTTTTTTTGGGGGGGGGGGGGAAGTATTGGTCCCAACAAGGTCATTTTCCACTCCACAGACTAGCTACGCGATTCCGTGCAGTGGGGGGGGAATTGTTTAGGATAAATACAGACCTTCCTACATGGACGAATTACATGTTGCCATATGCCATCCATGGAGTTTTTGTAGGTATGACCCCCTACGACCCAAGTAACCCATGCTTTTGCACCAGACCTTGCCACCTGCCCCTAGGCTTCCCGTAGCTGACAGTGCAGGACATAATGTCATATACGAGTAGGTTAGGGACTGAGTGGCTAGGAGGAGAAGAGGTCATCCTTTCCACTCTCGTAGATGTGCCAATAATCCTTTCCACAACTAGACCACCCCGACAGCCCGATTCATGGTATCAAGGGATTCACGCAAGGTATGTGAAATACATAGGCGGGAATAAACAGTTCAATTCATGTAGTTTTCCCTCCAATAGACAATACGAATGTATTCAATTCTACGCCCATGCTTCTGGCAACATACATATCATGAAATTAATGCCTTCTGCTCACATCTGATAGGTGAAAGTGACAACACATGGAGCATAGGGAAGAACGACGGTATGGGCGACGACCATACCGTGTCTGATCCGTTGATTCTGAGCCATACATGGAGAGAGATAGCGACGCATGAAGGCGTGGTCGAGCAGCTCGCGAATGCGGTCAAGGAAAGTAGGTTAGAAATTCTAACTCGAGTCAGGTAAAACTCTATAAATACTTCCCTTTCCGCAATGGGAAAGACTTTCACGATTTTATCATATTTCATATAGCTTATTAAGATATTTTGGCTAGATTCTTCTAAACACTTAACTTTCATTTCTTTCTGGGACTCTAAGTCTCTTTTCTGACCATTCTTCGGTCATCTTCACGGTCGCTCCTAGATCGTGAAGCTCTTTGATATGTTCATATTTTACATGCTTTATCATACATCTCACTTAGAGTTTTGTGTCATCTGCATGCATAATCATGGTTTTGTCTTGCATTTAGGTTTCATTTAGAGATTAGGACATTTGCATTAGGTCCAATGAGTTCTTGCATATTTTGGAGTATTTTCTAGGTGATTGGAGACAATTGGGCATATTTGGAGAGTTGGACAAAAGTAGGGTGCAAAGTCCATCTGAGACGCCGGAAAGATGTGGATGGACTGGGGCCCTCCGATCTGAATCTGCTTTGACAACCTTCTTGTAAGTGTTCAGAGGAGTGAGTTAGCTGTCCGGGGGAGTTTGAATCAGGTCATTCGGACATCTGGTTAGGGAGTTATCACGGTTTTAAGGAAGACATATCTGCCTGGCCGAGAGACCAAGACATGTACCGCCCCAATTACGCCCGGCATGCACGTCCGGTACGCCACCACTCTACAGGCAGGAAGAATGCCGGCCCTCTACACCGGCCAGGTATGAAATCCTTGCCCAAAGCACCTCCATACCGGCCCTCCATGCCCCCCAAAATTCGCCCGGCACAAAACCTTCGAAGCTCCCATACCGGCCTTACTTGGCCCAGCATGCACGTCCGGTACGCCACCACTCCACAGGCAGGAAGAATGCCGGACCTCTACACCAGCCAGGCATGAAATCCTTGCCCAAAGCACCTCCATACCGGCCCTCCCATACCGGCCCAACTTTGTCCGGCGTAGAAGCTCTCGCTAAAGCCAGCCAAAGTGTCTGAAAGACCAGGCTGGACGAAAGACCTACGCTCGGATTTAGCTCCTAAGGTCTTAATGGAAGATGTAGGAGAAGGAGTTAGCTGTCTAACGGAATTGGATTCAGGCCATTCGGACATGTGGTTCGGGCCGGTATGGAAAGTTTGACCCAAGACTTGACCGGGTCAAAACCCGGTTTGTTCCGGGTTGACCCGGTCCGACCCAAACTCATTTAAATATTGAAAACCCTAATTTTTTTTAGATCTAAGCTTTCTTTTCTCTAGAGTTGGGTTTTATCTCAAATTCTTCTTATGATGATTTTGGATGGATCTTTATCCTTCATGCCACTCTAGTGAAGGATTCTTTAACATATCTTTATATTATGTTAATTTAATCCTTGTTATTTATCTTTATGTCTCTTTTTGTCTTGTGTTCTTCCTTGTTCTTCATGTTTAGGCTTTATATCCCTTTTTGTTGGATTTTGGATTTTGTTTGATTTGGATGGTTTGATGGTTGATTGTTGATGATTAGAACTAGATAAACATTTGTTCTCATGTTAGGAAGGATCTTAATGCTAGGATTGAATTGAAAACTCATTTCTAGAACCTAGACATTTCATGCACACAAGGTGTTCGATGAAATGTCTAGAAAACTTCTAAGCATGCTTTTCATTCCAAGTGATCGGTGGATGCTGACTTTAGGATAGATTGTTGACTAAAATGGACTTAAGGTAAATTATAGATTATCTAAGTGATCGGTGGATGCTGACTTTAGATGATTCGTACAATGATTAGTGTCATGGAAGTGAACTAATCTACTTGAAAGTGTTCCATGTCATAAGAATAAATGTGCATTGACTTTAGATGATTCGTACAATGATTAGTGGCATCGTTAGTCAATAGTCTTGATGGTTAGATGATGATGATTTAGGTTGCATCTTGTTAGATCCTTGACTTAGGTTGATCTTAAAGCTAGTTTTGGATTGAGAGATCAAAGCTAGAGCTTAAACATTTCACGCCCGATAGGTGTTCGATGAAATACTTGAACCAAACATTTTGTGAGCTTTTCATGCCTAGCCAATGAGAGTTGATGTCTAGGGTGATTAGTGAACTAAGTGGGATTGGAGATTAAAGCTTGTTAATCATCTTATCACAAACGAGAGTTTGATCTTGATTTGATGATTAGCAAAGTGATTAGTGCCACGAGAGTGGATTAGTCAAAATTGTGAATTCCATGTTCTAGGATAGTGTTTAATTCAATCTTTATCATCATTGTTTGTTCATTAATCATCTTCTTGATAGTTAATTCATTTTACAACACTTCTATCTTTTGTTTTCTTTCTTGCATTTTACATTCTTTGTTTAAAAATATAAAAACCCAAAAGATTTGCTCTAGATTAAGAAGATTCATGTATTCTTGGTGCATTGATCTTAACCTCTTTGGTTCGATCCTCAAATACTACAATGATATGAGTAGGTTTGAGTAATTGATACTAACTTAACACAAATTCTAACATCACTCTTACACCTAAACTCTTCATTTCCTCTCCTTTACCACAAAAAGCCCACTACTTAAAGCTCATTGTGGATCCATCCTTTCCTTAGGACCCAATCATCATCTTTTCTCACGCCGTTTTTCGATCATTTCGTTTTCAGACAAACCACTATGTGGTCTTTCTTTATCGTTTTATGACTTGGGCGTCGGAGAGCCTTCAGAAGACACACCACAATCTTGTTTTCCGAACCTTGACGTCATTCTTCGTTTTGTAGGAGACTTGCCCCCTAGAGCATGAAAAATCTCCTAAACAACTTATACATAAGGAAGATTTAACCAACTTATTGTAATCTATACTATTAAAAAAGGAACATTTTTTGCAGCCAAACATATTTCATTAAGGATATTTCTATAATTTATCTATATTATTAAACATGTTGTCAAACACCAATTATTTTGTAAACAATAGAAAAAATCAAAAAAAAAAGAAAAATCAGAAATAGAAAATCTTGGAAAAATATTAAATCATACTAGATTTTAGAAATTTTAAGTTGTATATATCAAACGAGATTGTTTAAATTCCGTTAAATTTTATAATTTTAAATTAAATCATAATAATATCAAATCATAATAGGTTTTCAAGATTTTCGCAGACTGAATTACAACATGGGTGTTGGTCCAAATTTTAAAAACTAAACACATTCAACAACAAAATGGCCCACAAATCATTTGTTTTACTATAAACCATTATCTAAAAACATAAAGGTATATAAGAACCTAATTAAATTTTTTTGGAAAGAAGCTTGATCGGGCCCTAATAAATTCAGACTGGTTAAGTACTTTCCCCTATTCACACGCCACTTTTGAAGCCGGCGGCATCTCCGATCACTCGCGGTGTCTAGTACACCTGTATAGCATCAACGCTAATCAACGCAAGCCATTCCGATTCTTCAATTTCTTAGCGAGCCACCCTCTCTTCTTACCTACTGTGGCAAATACATGGTCAGAATCCGCTCTTCTTTACCACTCTCGCGTTGCGCTCTCTCTCTCTTCCACAAAATGCTCAAATCACTGAAGTACCCATTAAGAGAGCTGAATCGCACCAGATTTGGGGATCTTCCTCGCAAAACATCTAAAGCTTATGCTCTGCTCTGTTCACTCCAAAACAGAGCTCTCTCTGACGCCGTATCTGCAGCGTCTGATCATTGGCAAAAATTGGCTGTTTAGAGGACCAATTTTTTTATGGAGAAGTCTCGAGTTCAATGGTTACGTTGTGGGGATCAAAACACTTCTTTTTACCACCATGTGGCTCATGCTCGAGCATCGTGAAACTCCATCCAACGGTTATTAACGGGTTCTGGTGAAGTGCTAATACAACCTGAGGAAATCAAAACCGAGTCGGCAAATCACTTCCGAAAATTTCTCCAGCACAGACCCGCGGATCTCCAGGCTATCTCCCCAGAATATATATATGATCTCTTTGATTATCGCTGCCCTGAGGAAAGCTGCGCTCTTCTAGTCTCTCCAGTCACAGGTGCGGAAATTCGTAAGGCTCTATTTTCTATGCCATCTGACAAAGCCCCGGGGCCCGATGGTTTTACTAAGGAATTCTATATTGGAGCTTGGAGCATTATTGGACCTGATTTCATTGTGGCAGTCCAATTTTTTTTTCTCTACGGGTTTATGCCAAAGTCCGTAAATGCTACTCTCCTTGCTCTCATACCAAAATGTATGGACGGTACAGCCTTCTCCATAAAAGACAACCGCCTGATCGCTTGTTGTAACATGTTGTATAAGGTAATTTCGAAGATTCTCGCAAACCGCCTTAAGCACACTCTTCCGTGGTTCATAGAGCCTAACCAAAGTGCTTTCATCAAAGATCGTCTCTTCCTTGAAAATGTCTTGTTGGCCACCGAACTGGTGAAAGATTACCACAAGGAAACTATTGCACCCCGTAGTACTATGAAATTTGACATTTCGAAAGCATTCGATACGGTGGAATGGTCCTTTATTGTGGAAATTTTCCGCGCTCTTGGATTTCCGGGTATCTTCACCAACTGGATCTATTTGTGTATGTCGACAGCTTCCTTCTCTGTGGCAGTTAACGGTGAATTGGAAGGGTTTTTCACAAGCTGCCGAGGTATTCGTCAAGGGTGCTCTCTGTCCCCATACCTGCTTGTAATGGTTCAAAACGTTTGCTCAAGACTGTTAAACCGGGTAGTGGAAACTGGTCGTATTGGCAGCCATCCATGCTGTACACAAGTTCGAGTTTCGCACTTGTGCTTTGCCGATGATATCTTGGTCTTTACGGATGGCTCTGCATTTTCTCTAAGGGAAACTTTTGTGGTTTTTGAAGAGCTTTCACGTATATCTGGCCTTCACATTAATGCTGCCAAATCAGCTCTCATTGTGGGAGGAAGAAAAGGACATGATCTCCTAAATGCTGCTTCATATCTTGATATCCCTATAGACACTTTGCCCATTCGCTACCTTGGGCTCCCTCTCACAACAAAGATCATGACCTCACACGACTACGCTCCTCTCATTGATAAGATCCGCACTCGAATGCTCTCCTGGAAAAGTAAGAAACTCTCATACGCAGGTCGTCTTCAACTTATTGTCTCAGTAATATCGAGCATTTCAAATTTTTGGTGTTCGGTGTTTCGGCTACCTTCTCGTTGCTTTGATGAGATAGAACGGATGTGTGGGCCTTTCCTATGGTTGGGGAACCCAAACACACCTACAAGGGCCAAAGTATCATGGGAGAAGGTTTGTAAACAGAAATCGGAGGGGGGACTTGGTTTGAGACGACTACGAGATGTCTCGAAAGTGTTTGCGATGAGTCTCATATGGCGATTATTTACCATGTTGGGTTCACTTTGGGTGGCTTGGACAAAGCAGAACCTAATGAAAAACTCAAACTTCTGGACGGTGCGGAAAAAATATGTGGGGTCTTGGATATGGAGAAAACTTCTGAAACTTTGAACTCTTGTGGCTCCTTTCATCATGGTGGAGGTGGGTAATGGTACAACAATATCCTTTTGGCACGATCACTGGCTTCCGATGGGGAGGATTATCGATATCACGGGATGGATGGACCACGCATTCTCGGGATTCCGATAAATGCAACCGTCTCTGAGGCAGATGGGCCTACCGGGTGGAGCATCCGCCGCACGAGAATAAGGCATCTCTATCCTCTGCTAGAGCAGATTCGAGCACAGCCCCCCCCCCCCCCCGCAGAAAGGNCCAAGCAGAAAGGGGACCCGATCGTTACTTATGGAGATGAAATAGTGATGATTTAACCAAAAAAAATTCTTCCTTCCACACGTGGAATCAGATTCGAGAGCATCATACTGACGTCCCATGGAGTCGCACCGTATGGTTTAATTAGGGGATCCCCCGATGTGGCTTTATAATGTGGCTTGCAATGCCAAACAGATTAACAACGGGTGATCGTATGCGTCGTTGGGGTGCTCACCAAGCATGTGTGATGTGCGGTGAACCAAACGAAACCCGAGACCACTTATTTTTTGCTTGCCAGGTCTCCTTCACAACATGGTCTGAAATTGCAGGTAATCTTCTCAACCAGACCCAAGATCAAGATTGGGAATTGACCCTGCAAAGCATCATCATGAATATTGGGGATCGACTCAACACTATTTTGATCCGTCTGGTGTTCCAAGTGACTATCTACTCGATCTGTATAGAGCGAAACTCACGAATACACCAATCTGGATACCAATATGTACCACGACTTGTTTGATCTATTGACAGGCTTATTCGGAATCGTATCACTTCTCTGGATTAATATGCGAAGCCAAGACTCCACCACTTGATGCAGAGGTGGTTCGCAAACTCGACTAACATTCGCCCAACAGCAGAAGATTAATTACGTTCCAGTTTTACAAACGGTTTTGGCAGTTGGGGTTTGCTTGGTTCGTTTTGGTTTGGTTTAGTACCATTTTTTATTAATTACCTTGTAAATAATTCAATTTTTACAGATCAATAAATTTCACATTCAATCAAAAAAAAAAAATTTGTTTTAAAATCAATTTATGTTATAAAAATTCATCCGCCCTCATAAATGTTTTTTATGTTATAAAAATTTATTTTAATACATTAAATCTATAAAAAAAAATATACCTTGCACGGGCGCACGGATAAGAATCTAGTTAAGTAATTATATTTCCTCTCCTATATATATGAGTACGTACTCTTCGTAAAATTAAAAAATGTTGAATAGAAAAGCTTTCACTGCACTCTCCTTTCAATTCTAGATCCCAATATATATCACTTTAAAATATTTATTATTGTTGTAACTGAAATTACAGCCGTTAATATTTATAAATAGTTAATTGTCGGAAAATTTGGTTTATTTTTGAAAATAGAAGAATCGAATGAATTTTTACTAATAAACAAGAACATGATGATCAAGTAAGAAAAGCGTGAATATATGTAAAATGAGAGAGAAAAAAATGGCGATTCAATTGGCGATTCTTTAGGCAATTTTGCATCTTCAAGTTCAACTGCTTTCTCTCTACGGAGAGCGTCTGTCGCCGGTTACCGGCAGTTACTTCAGGAAATATAAACGAGATAACTGTCGGAAGCTCAACCGTCGATGGCTTCGATGTATATATATTATGTGTTTGTCTTCAGATTTTGGGTGTTGGTCTAAAAATCAGAAGATCATTTCCCTTGTTTCTTTTAATCATGTCGGATAAAGTTCGAAGACAACTACAATAAATTTCTCTGGGCATCGAGGATGAGGTGATTAATCTTCCTCTCGATCTCTGCGCTGAAGCTTTGAATGAAACCCGATTTAGCCTAATCGGAAAATCGGTGAACCCAAGGAGACAGAATATGAGGGCAATGATGGCTGCGCTCCCGAGACTCTGGGGTGTTGGAGAAGAAATTTTTGGAAGAATTCTTGAGAATAAGAAGATCCAATTCTTATTCCAAACTAAAGAGGCGATGCAATCAATTCTGCGACGAGGGCCATGATCCTTCAACGATTGGATGTGTGCAGTTCAGAAATGGACTCCGCTTCATATTGATGCTGATTTGAATCATATCCCCTTTTGGGTGCAAATCACAGGAATTCCTCTGCAATTCTTTACTCTTCGTATGGTGACTCACATCGGTCGCACTTTGGGGCATTTCATGGAAACTGACTTTGAGGGAGATGGAGCACATCATGTGAATTATGTAAGGGTTCGTCTCTTATGGAACATCGACACAGCACATCGATTTCAGTGAATGTTTCAATTTGGTAATGAAACTTATGTCCTGAAGTTTTGGTACGAGAAATTAAGGAACTTTTGCTCTGTCTGTGGAATTATGTCCCATGACGCAACTGAGTGTCCGACAAACAACAAACCGGCGCCTGACGCACCAGAGGATGATGATAATGATGATGAAGACGGTCCACCAGGGTTACCTAGTCTGAAAAAGACAACAGAAGAGGCACCAAGAGAAGAGAAGAATAAGGAGAAATCAACCCGATAAAAAGAGAAAAGCAGATGATGATTCGACCCCGGCGACTCTGGGCTCACATGTGGGTCATTGCGATATGAGACATATGATTTCTACTGATGAATGCCACGAAAGTATCTCTAAGAGAATTATGACTCATGCTGAAGTTATTGGAGTGCAAAATTGGGTATTCAAGCCAAATAATGGAGCAAGTTCATCAAATGCAGCGAGTGAAAGGAATGATCCGACTCAACCAAACCATGACCGAGACGACACGGTGGGCCAGAAGCCACCAGAAGGAGGATGAATACAACATTTTGGAACTACCGGGGCTAGAAAGAGTCCCTGGTATTTCGACACATGAAGGGGATTAAGGCAGCATTTTCTCCTGACATACTCTTTCGTTTATGGAAATCCTATCAGAAAATTAAGAAATATTCTATGGGAAAGATTGCAGCGTATTGCCTCAACAAGAGTTGGGCCTTGGATAATGTGTGGAGATTTTAATGAAATCCTTACCGCTGATGAGAAAAAAGAAGGTAGGACTCGGGCTGAAAAATTAGAGTCTAGTTGATTTTTGAAATCATTGTCGGGTAAGGGATCTTCCATATAAAGGAATTAATATGACATGGATTGGGAACCGACAAACTCATACTGTAGAAAGTTGGATTGATCGTGCTATGGCGAATGATGAATGGAGAGCAGCCTTTCCGGCTTCAGAAGTCGAATATTTACAAGTTATCGAATCAGATCATCGGCTGGGAATCATTAAAATCAGGAAACGATCCGATCAGGGTATACACCCTTTTAGATTTGATAGTCGTCTATGTCAAGTCCCATATTTTGAGAATGTGATTATCGATGGATAGAACAAAGTAGGGAGAAACAAAAATACTCATGTCTCAGAGCGTATCAGAGTTTGTCGTAAGACCATTGCTGAGTGAAAGAGATCACATAACATAAATTCAGCTAAAAGGATCAAAGAGATTAGTGTTCAATTGATGCAGCCCATACTGATCCATTAATGTCATTGCAATCGATCTACATTCTTCGTAGGGAATTGGCTCTTGCTTACAAAGATGAAGAAACTTATAGGAAAATTAAGAGTCAGAATCAGTGGTTAAAAAAGGGAGATCGAAATACCCACTTTAATCATGCTACTACAAAAGAATCGCAGAGCCAGGAATCATATAGTTACGCTGAAAAATAGTAGTGGAGCAGATATTCATGTGCATAGAGAGATTGCAAGGGAAGCAAAATCGTATTTTAGAGAATTGGTTTCCACCTCCGGTCAAAGGGATTTACATATTGTCCTAAACAATTTAAACAATGTTGTTACGGAGGAGATGAACACGGACCTGACTAGGAGCGTCACAATAGAGGAGATTAAGAAATCTTTGTTTTCCATCGGAGCTTCACGAGCCCTTAGTCCAGACGGGTTTACTATAGGTTTTTATCAAAAATATTGAAATATTGTTGGACGTGCGAGTATTAACGAAGTTCGACAATTCTTTGAAAATGATGTTTTCAACAAGGAGCTAAACCACACAAATCTATGCTTGATCCCAAAACAAGATAACCCAACAATGAAAGACTTCCAATTACCTCTGCAATGTTATTTATAAGATTATTTCTAAAATCCTTGTTCAACGGCTGAGACAGGTACTTCCTTCTGTAGTATCGGAAAACCAATAAGCTTTTACTTCAGGACGGTTTATTATGGACAATGTTTTGATTGCACATGAAGTATTACATTCTCTAAAAGTCGGAAACTATGTGCAACATCGTATATGGCAGTCAAGACGGATATTAGTAAAGTCTACGACATAATCGAGTGGGACTTCTTAGAACAAGTTCTAAAAAAAAATGTTTCAGTGCTAAATGGGTTAATTGGATCATGAAATATGTTACAACAGTATCATTTTATGTGCTGGTGAATGGAATTCCATACGGAAAATTCGGTGCAACACGGGGACTCCGACAAGGTGATCCATTATCGCCTTATCTATTTATTATGTGTTCAGATGTACTGAGTTTGTTGATTACTAAAGCTGAGAGCGAAAGACGAAAACAAGGGGTTAGAATTAGCATTGGTGGACCGGCGGTCTCCCATTTACTCTTTGCAGATGATTCGTTGTTTTTTTTGAAGGCGCACATGCGCAATGGTGCTCAATTAATAAAAAACAATTGTAGACTATGCCACAGCTTCTGGTCAGATGATCAACTTGGACAAATCGACAATTACATTTGAGGGAAAAGTATTTCAAAATACTAGACAACATCCAACAAATCTTACAAATACCAAATATAGGAGGAGGAGGAAAATATCTTGGTCTTCCTGAGCAATTTAGACGCAAGAAGAAAGAGATGCTCCTATACATGAAAGACAACATGCAGAAGAAAATTAATTGGTGGCAAACAAGATTTCTCTTGAGTGCTAGGAAAGAAATACTCATTAAAGCAGTCGGGTAAACGATGTCAGTGTATTCAATGAACTGTTTTGAGTTACCAAAGGAACTCTGCACCGAAATAGATAGTATGTTGTCACGCTTCTGGCGGGGAGCCATTGATGACACCCGGGAAATGGCGTGGGTATCATGGAAGAAGATGTCCCATTCGAAAAAGACTGATGGAATGGGATTTAGAGATCTCCATAGATTTAATCAAGCATTGTTAGCGAACCAAGTATGGAAACTACTATGACGTCTAACAAGTCTACTTTATCGACTTCTTAAAGGGAGATATTTTAGAAAAGGAGACATATTATCGGCGGGTCCTGGAACGCAGCCGTCATATGGTTGGAGTTCGTTACGTTTTGGATTCGAATGTCTAAGAAAGGGAGACCAATTTAGGATTGGAAACGGTGAAGACACCAACCTTGCTATTGATGCTTGGCTCCCAACTTTACAACCACGTCCACCAACTCTTATAACAACTGTGGAATCTGAGATTAGGGTGCAAACTCTAATTGACCCAACTACTCGACAATGGAATGAAAACAAACTAAATGAAATAATTGATCTGTAGAAATATATGATACGCTTTCTTATTGATCTCTCAAGTCATACGTACAACATATATACGCCATATTATGACGGCACACAAGTATAAACCCTAACACAACATATACAAGCCCAATACGATATAATACGGCCCAATACTCCCCCTCAAGTTGGAGCATGAAGATTAACAATGCTCAACTTGGACAGTAAACATTGAAACGGTTGTCGACCAAGTGGTTTGGTTAACAAGTCTGCAATTTGATCACCCTTCCCAATGTGTAATGTAGAAATCCATCCATCAAGAACAGCATCACGAACCGCATGACAATCAGCCTCAATGTGTTTATTTCGTTCATGAAATACTGGGTTAGCTGCGATGTGAATTGCGGATTGGCTGTCACAGAACACGCGAACTGGCTCAGCTTGGGGAAAGCCGAAATCTTGGAGAAGTTGTCGCAGCCATATAATCTCATCGAGGGTATTACGCATAGGACGATACTCGGCTTCGGCCGAAGAACGAAAAACGGTCTTATGTTTTTGAGTTTTCCAGGAAATCGGTGAACCGCCAAGGAACATCACGTAAGCACTAAGTGAACGTCTTGTCAAGGGACAAGCAGCCCAATCCGAGTCGCAATAAGCCGTAAGAGTCATGTCAGCAGCGGAACTAAACAAAATACCTTGACCGGCTGTAGATTTGAGATAGCGCACAACGCGTAATGCAGCCTCCCATTTATTCTCTCGCGGTTTTTGCATAAATTGCGAGAGAATATGTACCGCATAAGAAAGATCCGGACGTGTGATGAGCAGATAAATAAGGCGACCAACAAGTCGTCGATACCGAGTAGGATCAACAAGAAAAGGACTAGTATCCAATGCGAGGTGATGGTTTTGCTCCATAGGAAAGTGAGACGGTTTCGACCCGAGAGAACCGGTGTCTGCGATGATTTCCAAAGCATATTTTCGTTGTGACAAGAGAATTCCGTCATCATTACGGGCCACCTCCAAGCCAAGGAAATATTTTAATTTTCCGAGATCTTTCATTTTGAAACAACGTCCCAAATACTCTTTGAAAATTGACATTGCAGTTGAATTATTCCCGCATATAAGCAAATCATCAACATATATGAGAACCCGAATTTCGACACCAGCCCGAGAATACGTGAAGAGAGAATAATCAGAATATGACTGAACGTAACCAACCTCTTGCAAGGCGGTAGTGAGCTTGGCAAACCAGCAACGCGGTGCTTGTTTAAGACCGTAGAGCGATTTCCGAAGACGACAAACTTTATGTGGATCCGAATGACGAAAGCCCAAGGGAAGCTTCATGTAAACTTCCTCTTCAAGATCCCCGTGAAGAAAAGCATTGTGCACGTCCATCTGATGCACGTCCCATTTGTTTGCAAACACCAGCTTTAAAAGACCACGAACGGTTGTCATTTTAGCTACGGGAGCAAAAGTCT
The DNA here is from genome assembly GCA_002933935.1 of Eutrema yunnanense. Classification (NCBI taxonomy): domain Eukaryota; kingdom Viridiplantae; phylum Streptophyta; class Magnoliopsida; order Brassicales; family Brassicaceae; genus Eutrema; species Eutrema yunnanense. Next base: position 427,083 of record PKML01000365.1, read on the forward strand.
CCGTGTAATCTTCCCCTTCGATTTGGTGATTTCCGAGGACAACTAGACGAGCCTTATATCGTTCTATCGACCCATCAGCGTTATATTTTATTTTAAATACCCATTGGTTTCCGAGAGCCTCCTTCCCAACAGGTAAATCCACAATATCCCATGTTCGGGAAACTTCACAAGCCTCGACTTCATTGTCCATCGCATCGCACCAGACTTTATCCTTGAGAGCCTCCTTATAGCTTTTGGGTTCAACACCAGCGATTATCGCAGCGAGGAAGGCTTGATGACCAGAAGAAAACAGAGCATCAGAAATAAAATGTTCAAGGGGATATGGTGTAGTACCTGAGACCGAAATCGGAGACGCTGATTCGGGGGCGGAGAGAACGGGATGTGTATTATCAATGCAACTGACATTGTACAGCATAAATTCAGCAAGCCTCTTAGGAGCTGTTTTCGTACGTTGTCCGCGACCCAAAATCGGAACAACAGGATCCACTTGTTCAACCACGACAGGTAAGTTAGGAGATGACGAGGACTCAATGACGGGCTCGATATGTTCTGATACTTCAGAATCGAGTGAAGAGATATCAACTGCAGCCTCACCCGTAATGTTTGGTGTAGAGGAAGACGTAACATTACTCCCCCTATCGTCAAAAAACCAATCTTCATCATTGTAGATAGACGCCAAGGGAGGACATGTGTGTGCTGGGAACTGTTCCTCTGATCGAGATTTGAAAGGAAAAATGTCCTCTTGAAAAATCACATCCCGAGATATGACGAACTCCCCTGTTTCGAGATCATATACTCGCCATCCTTTCTTACCAAAAGGATACCCAACAAAAATACAATGTCTGCTGCGAGCACCGAATTTATCTTTGTCACGGGACTGAAGATGTGCGTAACAAGAGGATCCAAACACTCTAAGTTGATCATAGCTCGGTTTTGTCCCGAAAAGAATCTCATACGGAGAACGTCCCTTATGAATTGATGTTGGTGTACGATTGATGACATAAGCTGCTGTCAAAACTGCTTCACCCCAAAATTTAACCGGTAAGCTGGCTTGAAAGAGCAAAGAACGCGCCACATTCAAGATATGACGATGCTTTCTCTCCACACGACCATTTTGCTGGGGTATATATACACAAGAAGTTTGATGCACGATGCCTTGTTGTTTAAAGAACGATGATAAACAGGTAAACTCTGTTCCGTTGTCACTTCTAATCGTCTTGACGGCTTTGCCAAACTGTTTTTCTGAGTAGGCACAAAAATTTTGGAGAACTTGACGAACTTCAGATTTTGCGAGTAGAAGATGAATCCAAACAGAACGTGAAAAGTCATCCACAATGGTTAAAAAATACGAGGCACCGCAAGTAGAAGCAGCTCGATAGGGACCCCAAACATCAACATGAATTAATTCAAAACACTCCTTTGTTTTATTCAAACTATCATGAAAAATCTCTCTTGTCTGCTTAGCCCGAAAACACACGTCACAAGGACTCGGACTAGAGGAATTTAAAACACCAGAAAAAGGTAAAGCTGAAAGTGTTGAAAAAGCGGGATGTCCCAACCGCTGGTGCCACAAAGCTTGATCGGAAACTGCATCCACTCTGTTGGCCCGAACTGTTGCCACATCCGTTAGATAATACACACCATCCCGTTCTTCACCGGCTCCAATCAGCATCTTCGAGGAACGGTCCTGTAAGATACATAGCGTATCAGTTAACATCGTAAAGCAATGCTTCATCTGCTTGAGAAGCTTTGAAACCGAGATCAAAGAACACTTTAGATCGGGAACATATAACACGTTGTAAAGAGAAATCGAATCGGTGAGTGGTAAAACACCCATACAAACCGATAACGTTTTACTGCCATCAGCAAACCCAATAGAACACGGCGGAGTACCCGTGACGTCAATTAATAATGAAAAATTCCCAGTCATATGGTGGGAAGCTCCGGTATCGATGATAATGTCACCAAAAACCTTACCGGAAAGTTTGTCAGAAGTTCCACCACCTGATTTGGTTTGAGCCATCATTCCAATTGCTTTCCAATGTTCAGGCGTGAAATCCGGAAAAATAGATTCATTACTGGAAGTTGCGTGAGCGACATTAGCTTGTCCTCTACCACGACCAAAGGAATTTGAGCTACGACCTCCGCGACTTGCTCCTCTACCACCAGCACGTCCACCACGATCTGTTACCCATTCAGGATAGCCATTCAATTGCCAGCAATAAGTCTTCTCGTGCCCTGATTTTCCGCAATGAGAACAAAGGACGTTGCTGCGATCTCTGTTCTTATTTGTTACATTCGAGGCCGAAGAGTCAAGACGAGTGTTGAACGGTGCTGTCTCGGGGGCAGAATCCCGTCGAGCAAAGAAGCCTACAGCATCAGCGTGTGCTTCACGGGATTTTGCATTAAGGAGCCTCTGTTCTTCTCGAATAACACGGGCGTATGCCTGAGCCAAATCTGGCCCTGGATCCGCATCAGAAATCGCCGCAATAATGTTCTCAAATCGAGACTCATCAAGCCCCATCATGAATTGAGAAACCTTCTCTTCTTCCCTCTCCTTCGCATATGTTGCCCTTGCTGAACACGAACATGCAGGAAGAGGCTTGTAAATAGCAAGCTCGTCCCACATTTCTTGAAGTCGGCTGTAATAATCAATTACAGCTTAACCGTTTTGACGACAAGTAGCAATTTGTGTGCGAAGATAGGTAACACGAACTTTGTTGCCAACACAAAAACGTTCCTTCAAAGTGTCCCATAGGTCTTTAGCATTAGAGACAAACGACACAGAAGATCTAACACGAGGTGCGAGGGAAGCACGCAACCATCCAACCACCATGGAGTTAACAGATATCCACGATTCCTGTTCTGTTCCAGCTTGTTCGGGTTTGGCAATCGAGCCATCGGTAAACCCCACTTTTTTCTTGTCACGAAGGGCATTCAGCATCTCCTCCGACCATTCATTAAAATTTTCTCCCCTCATCATCACAGATGTAATCAAAGCACCTGGATTATCGGAAGGATACAAGGTGTATGGTGTGCTAGCGTTGGAATCACCAGTCGCACGCACAATCGTACCATCAGTAGCCATGTTTTATCAAAGAAAAAAAACAAGGCTGAAACAACTATAAGAAGAAACAGAGATCGAGCAGAAAAGAAACTCGAGCTCAAAGAGAACAAAGATAAGAATGCAATTAGGGTTCAGGATTTGGCTTTCTTATTGATCTCTCAAGTCATACGTACAACATATATACGCCATATTATGACGGCACAAGAGTATAAACCCTAACACAACATATACAAGCCCAATACGATATAATACGGCCCAATATGATCCTATGGATCATCATTTAATCTGGAAGCGCTTTCTACCTTTACGAACGGTTAAAGATGACCATCTATGGGCCTATAATGTTGATGTGAATTACTCGGTTAAATCAGGTTACTGGCTAGCATCGAATCTCTGGTTGGATAAAGATGAACCACGTCCACCGTTAGCGACATCTCCAGACATTGCAGCTGGGATTTGGAAGCTGAATATCGGTTTTACAACATTTTGTTTGGAGAATAGCATCAAGGGCAATTGGTGTTTTGGAAAACTTCCGACGCCGTAATATTATGGTGAATCAATATTGCAACTGTTGCTGCACAGAGGCTGAAACAAGCAATCATATATTTTTTACATGTGACTACGCAGCGACAGCTTGGAGAATTATAGGCCTTTGCAACCCCAACACTCCAATTGAAGAAAAAATTTGGTACCTCTTAACTCTTCATCATGATAATAAAATCGTTAATAACGTTCTCTGTCATTTTGAATTTTGTGGCGGTTGATATATCATGGTTTTTACCCCTTTTAAGCCATGATATAAGTCCGTTTTATAGAGTCTTTCTACTATTTTGTAGCGTTTTAGAGTCTTTTACAGGTTTTAGCACGTTTGGAGAATAATTGGAGATATTGGAGCTTTCTAGAGCATTTTGGAGCAAAGCAGAAGTTCGTGTAGCTGAGTACCCGATTTGAAGCATCGGTATCGATCGACACTGACAAGTATCGGTCGATACTCACTGCATCAAGACACGATCGCGACTTTTCCAAGAGTTGAAGAATTGCAAAATTGCCCAGAAGACTTTATTATGTACAAGAAGCCCCAAAACGTGACTTAGGTTATTTATTCGGATTTTACAGCCACTTTGATGGCTATGCTTTATTTTTACTTTGGTTTTGTGAGAGAGCTTTTGAAGGGAGACAAGTCTGAAACTCTGTTCGTCCGAGAGAAGATTTTGAACCCTCTTGTTGCTCTTTCTTATTATTTATTTGAGTAATTATTCAGTCATGTTTATTGCTTCAATTTCCATGTCTGAGTAGATCTCTTGTTACGTTTAGGGTTCTCGTAAGGGATTTCTTTGAATGCTAGGTTGATTAGTTGTTTAGGGTTCACTATCTAAATTAGTTTTTCACCTTAGGTTGTTCTCAAAGCTAATTCTGGATTGATCACCTAGAACTTAGATCCTAGGTTAATCAATTAGGCACGACAGTGCAATTGAGTAATCTGATAGAACTTAGGGTGAGCAAAATAACTATTCGCAAAGAGATTTAGTTTAGTTGTTTTGTGAACAAATCAAACTTAAACTAAAAGCTAGTTTATACTTTAGGATTCGCAAAGAGATTTGGAATTCTAGGATTTAGACTTAGATAATTCTCGCAACGACAGTTGGTTAATTATACTTTAGTGATTTGAGTGCAAGAACCGTGCATAACCTGAACTTGATTAGTTAGTTTATCTGAATTCATTGATTTCCTGAGAAACACCCTGAACTTATCTTTCTCCCATCGATTTTACAACTCTTTTACTGTTTACTGCTTTTGTTTCATCTGAACTGCTTAGCTTGATTCGATACTATTCGGTCTATTGTGTGATTTTCTTGAGTTCTTGTGTTCGACCCCTACATATAATACAACAACTGCTTTAGTACTTATAGGGTATTAATTTGAGCATATCAAATTTGGCGCCGTTGCCGGGGACTCTAAATATCGCCATTAGATTTTAGCTATCAAGTTTTGACTAAGTTCGTCGGTATCGATCGATACTAGTCAGTGTCGGTCGATACTCGTCTTTTTCTTTTGTTGATATCGATCGACACCACCCAGTGTCGGTCGATACTCATCGTGATTTCTTATTACTTACGTTTCTTGCCTTTGTGTTTCAGGTGTATGCCTAATCGAGAAACCAGAAGGAACAAGATTTCTCCAGTAGTTAATCTGTCATTGGAGCAGATAGCACTTTTGGAACGCACAAACAGAAAAGCAAAGAAGCCAACAGAGATGAACAACAATCCAGTGATTTTGGTTCAAGATGCAGCTGATGCTTACAAAGACCGAGAGAGTCAATTGTGCAATGAGAGAGGACAACGATTGGATGGAGAGGGTGATACGATTCTTCCAAGGAACGCACACTCGAGATCGGTAGAACGTTGGATAGATCCTTGACTCCAAAGGACTCCACGAAGAAAGATGCTAAGGCGTGAGTGATGAACTCGAAATTCCTTAGGCCCAGACTTGCGATGAAGATTTGGAACGAGGGGGTGACTTCAAAGGCTGATAGTAATCGTGGTAAAAGGATGACAAGGCGTGAGATGTTAATCCCGAAAATCCTTGTGCCCCAAATACGACTTAAAACGAAAACTACGAGACAATGGAATGAAGGCTGCGTCAAGTGTGATGAAGAACACTTGATAAACCAAACGATCAAGAGGCTAACCACCTAAAGACCAAGTGAAATCGTTGGCTAACCACCAAAGAATTCGAAAGTTCCAAAGGAACAAAGGAGAGAAACTTCTCTAAAAGATTTGATAAAAAGTTGGATGATTTGAAATGAGAGATTACAAAGAGTATTTATAGGAAGAGAATGTGAAGGGGTGAAGAAGAAAACACAAATTACAAAGCATGGGAAATAACAAAGTCAAATTAAATGTGAAGACTAAGACCAAAGACTTGACTTTGACTTTGACTAGAAAGTTTGAATGACCCCTCGGCTTCTTTGACTAGTCTTCCGCGAAAATGAAGAGTTCCGCAGGAAAAGTTCCGCGGAAAAATCCCTCGGAAATAATCCCCCGGGAAACAATTTGCGATTGGACCGGATATGAAGTGTAAACCGTTGCCTCGTTAAAACCTCTACTCGGAAAACCCATTGGGACAAAACCGAGCATAGGAAAAAGAGTACAACAACTTACACTCGGCCAATCACAAACTGAATCCGCAAATGATAAAGAGGTGACGGCGTAGTGCGTAAGTTGGTCTTCATCCTCGTTCCAAACGTTGATAAGTAGTTTCCGAACAGCTCCGGCTAACTTCTTCGTATTTGACCGTATGACGAGACCTTCGGGAATGATCAAGGCGTCCTCGGGAACCTCGTCCAAAGTAGGCGTTTCCATGATCGTATCATCCTCCCCCAGTTGAAAAGGATTTGTCCTCAAATCTGGACAATCTGCACGCAAAAAGACCAAGTTAAAATTCTTAATGCTTAAAGTCAAGGCGTTCTTACCTTGCAAGCATGTCGAGATCTGGGTGGGGACTTGAAGTGAGTTGTGCTTCGAATCATTCAAGCCATAACATCCGTAGTGTTCAGATTTCAAGTTCCCGTTAACTTCCGTTCGTTCCCTAAGCTTGAATCGGCCATCCTCGGCTACGGTTTGAAAGCTAAGAAGCAATTTCCAATCTGCTCGACCAAAGACCAAAATACCTCGGCTATTAGCTTTAGAATCTGTGTTTAGCCGAGAGAACTTACCTTTCCCAGCCTTGGTTTGGTCGTTTGGATCAATAAGTTTCATATCGACCATGAAAGGATCATCGGGCGGATTTTTCAAAGGAGGTATGAAGTCCGTTTGTCCAAATTGAATTCTGCTTCGACCACCTTCTTCTAAAGGCCCACTTGGTCGATGAAAATCATTTCCCTCAGTGGAAATTCGTCCGTTTGCTTCGTCCTTTAGTAGTGGCAAAAGTTGCGGTTCATGGAAACGTTCGATCCGCTTGCCTTTGGAAGTTGCGTCCTTAAAGTCCTGCAAAAGAGAATTAGTTTCACTCGGTAGCACCGGTGTGGGGTGAGTAAAACTCATAGGATTTTTCTTAATCATAAACAAAGACAGTTTAGGTGGCAAATCTCGCATATCACCTTTTCTCACAAGAAAATTTGAATTTCTCACGGGTTTGCTCTCAAAGGCCTTTTGCTTGGTTTCTCTCATGCTCTCTTTTGGGTGTTTGGTGTTTGGGAGTTCACTCAAAACGTGTTTTTCCTTCCTTCGCAACTCATCTTGGCGGATCTCTTGTGGCGTCATAGGAGCGAGAGTGATCTTTCTTCCGCCGATCTCAAAAGAATATTTGTTGGACGAACCATCATGCATAACCCTTCGGTCATATTGCCATGGTCTCCGAAGAAGAATATGACCGGCTTCCATGGGCAACACATCGCAAAGAATTTCATCTGTATATCTCCCAATTGACAAAGGAACCCTTACTTGTTTGGTTACCTTCAAGTTCCGTTGGTTGTTCAACCATTGAAGATGGTATGGACGTGGATGCTTTAGTGTTTCGAGATTCAGCTTCTCCACCATGGTCGTGCTAGCAATGTTGGCACAACTCCCTCCATCGATGATGAGACTACACGCTTTATCTTTCACTAAGCATCTCGAATGGAATAAGTTCTCACGTTAATCTTCCTCTTCGATTTTATCCTCTATCACCAAAGTCCTTCTTATGACTAAGAGTTCACCTTTTTCTGCTTGTTCCTCTTCCTCGTCATAGATAGGTGCGGATTCAGATTCCACTTCGTCTTCGGTGACGATCTCACCGTTGTCCAACAAAATCATCGCACGTTGGTTTGGACATTTGCTGGCATAGTGACCCTTTCCCCTACATTTGAAACATTCAATGTCATGGTTACGGACATGAGTAGTTTCGGTCTTACCCTTGTAATCATTTCCGGATGAGCTAGGCTTGAAGTCCGGCTTTGGTTTGGAATCGGTCCGGGGCGGGTAGTTGGATTTATCTCCTTCTGTGTAACTCGGTCTAGTTACGAAAGGTGACCGTGTGACACTCTTTCTCTTGAGTTGTTGCTCCACTAAGATTGCCTTATGCAATAATTCCTCCACGGTATCGTAAGATTGCATTTCCATCCGATCTTGCAACTCACGATTCATACCGGTTAAAAATCGGGCCATTGTTGCATCACCGGGCTCATCTATATCGGCTTTGAGCATGAGCTTCTCCATCTCCTGGAAGTAATCTTCTACACCTTTACTACCTTGAGATAACCTTCGCAATTTTTGGTGTAGCTCGCGGTGGTAGTGGATCGGCACGAAACGCACCCTCATGAATCTTGCCATTTCGTCCCACGTTTCAACGGGATTAACTCCTTGGCGTCTCCTGCTTGTCACAACACTATCCCACCAATCAATAGCATAATTATGAAATTCCGTAGCGGCCAATCTAACCTTCTTTGGCTCGGAAAAGTCTTGACAAACGAAGACTAGATCAATCTTCTTTTCCCACTCTAGAAACGCGTCGGGATCGTTCGTTCCGTAGAACGGTGGAATGCGAAGCTTCAACCCACCGAGATCATTATCATTTCTCCTCCTGGCCGGTTGTGGTCTGTTCCCATCGGATCCTTCGGTTTGATCATGAAACGGATTGTCGATGTTTCCGCCGTTTTCGCCTTGTTGGTGTTGTTGCCGGTTTTGGTTTTGGTTTCGCCGATGCCTTGGCGGAACACGGGGATTCCTTCGGCTATGATCGGATCCGTGACTCTTGGCTAAGTTTGCGCCGCTGTTTCCTTCTTGTCTAACCGGTGTCCGAATGCTAAGAGCGGTCAATTGATTTCTCATCTCGGTCATCATGAGACTGAGGGCATCCACCTTGCGATTCATCACGTTATCTCTTTCCCTCCTCGTCCATGAAGTATGAGTATCAGTTTCCTCAGCCATTGTACCTCGNATCCTTGTGCCCCAAATACGACTTAAAACGAAAACTACGAGACAATGGAATGAAGGCTGCGTCAAGTGTGATGAAGAACACTTGATAAACCAAACGATCAAGAGGCTAACCACCTAAAGACCAAGTGAAATCGTTGGCTAACCACCAAAGAATTCGAAAGTTCCAAAGGAACAAAGGAGAGAAACTTCTCTAAAAGATTTGATAAAAAGTTGGATGATTTGAAATGAGAGATTACAAAGAGTATTTATAGGAAGAGAATGTGAAGGGGTGAAGAAGAAAACACAAATTACAAAGCATGGGAAATAACAAAGTCAAATTAAATGTGAAGACTAAGACCAAAGACTTGACTTTGACTTTGGCTATAAAGTTTGAATGACCCCTCGGCTTCTTTGACTAGTCTTCCGCGAAAATGAAGAGTTCCGCCGGGAAAGTTCCGCGGAAAAATCCCTCGGAAATAATCCCCCGGGAAACAATTTGCGATTGGACCGGATATGAAGTGTAAACCGTTGCCTCGTTAAAACCTCTACTCGGAAAACCCATTGGGACAAAACCGAGCATAGGAAAAAGAGTACAACAACTTACACTCGGCCAATCACAAACTGAATCCGCAAATGATAAAGAGGTGACGGCGTAGTGCGTAAGTTGGTCTTCATCCTCGTTCCGAACGTCGATAAGTAGTTTCCGAACAGCTCCTGCTAACTTCTTCGTATTTGACCGTATGACGAGACCTTCGGGAATGATCAAGGCGTCCTCGGGAACCTCGTCCAAAGTAGGCGTGTCCATGATCGTATCAGAGGGGAATATCATTCCGCTTCATGCTGTCGTCGAGGAGGTTGTTGCCTTGAATACAAGGAATGTTGTGGCTGATCGTGGTAGAACAATTGGGTAGTACAACAGGCCTGATCAGTTTTATGTCAATCGATCAGCGATTCGTCCTCCACCATTTCAGAGGAATTACTTTGAGCTGAAACCTGCATACTACACTCTGTTGGGTCAGCACCCTTTTCATGGTCTTTCCAGTGAACCATGGATCATATTGAGAGGTTCGAGGACTTGGTCACTAGCATTAAGAGCAATGGAGTGTCCTACGATTATCTTTTCTGCACACTCTTCCCTTACTCTCTAGGTGGAGACGCGACTTATTGGCTGAAGCAGTTACCTCCTGGATCACTGACTTCTTGGGAAGAGACTAAGTCTACTTTCCTGAACAACTTCTTTGATGAAGCACGATCCGAGGATCTGAGGAACAGGATTTCCCAGTTTTCTCAAGGCCCTACTGAGGCGTTCAAGGCTCCGTGGACGAGATTTAGATCTTATCAGAGAGATTGTCCACATCATGGGTACACTAATGTTCAGCTAATGGGTTTCTTCTTCAGAGAGATTGATTGCAGGTATCATATGGCTTTGGATGCTTCGAGCAATGGGAATTTCAATACCAGGTATCCAGATGATGCTTATGTGCTTATTGAGAATTTGGCGTCTAGCAATAGCACCAAAAATGCAGACTTTGAGCGAAAGAGACATAATGGGAACATGGATGGATCGCAGATTGCTGAAGTTCAGGCCAAGCTGGATTCTATGCACAATCTTCTGATCGGGAAGTCGAAGAAGACTATACACTTTGCTGATGGAGTCGATAATATTGATGAAGATGAAGTGGAGGATGTTAACTACGTTGGTAGTTCTGGTTTTCAGGGTCAGAAATTTGGGTACAACAACAACCGAAGCTTCAGCAACAACACTCAGCAAGGTAGGTACAAGTTTAAGGGAAACCAATCTGGCTTTGGAGCAAAACAATTTGCTCAGAAACCACTCTAGAGCAGCGATTTTACTCGCAATTATGGGAACTCTTCGTACCAGCCCGTATCTCCAAAGTCCACAGAGAGTAAGATGGAGTCCATGTTTGAACAGATTCTTCAGGGACAGCAAAAGCTACAAGGGGATTTCAATGGGAAGATTGACTCTTTGTACATTGATCTGAATGGGAAAATTGACGCTCTCAATGTTTCTCATAGGAAGCTGGAAACTCAGGTTGCTCAGACCGCAGTAGCTGTGCAGAGGCAGGAAAGTTTTCTTCCAGGGAAAACTGAGAATCCAAGAGCACACATCAATGCCATCACCTTGAGGAGTGGAAAAGAAGTGATTATAGGAGTGAAGAACAGCCCAATTGCAGAGACTTTCGTCGATCTTGCTGAAGATGACGAGTGGAATTCTGAAAATCCCCGTGTATCGATCGATACCAGCCAGTGTCGATCGATACCAGCCCAGACACCTGCACGAGGGGATCCAAAATCCCCTGTATCGATCGATACTCCTTCTGTGTCGGTCGATACTGAGGCGCAGGTCGAGAAGGAGCCATAGATTTTCAAGGAGAGGGTGTACAAATCCAAGATACCTTATCATATGCCCCTCAAGATGACAAAGAATGAATGGGAGGATGCCAGATGCAAAATGTTGGATAAGTTGGTTGTGGAGCTTCCTTTTGTTGATGCTATTAAGACTTCTCCAGGTTTCATGAGGTATGTGAAGAAGATGGTGTCTAGCAATGTGAACCTTGAAGAAGGTGTTATGATGATAACAGATGAGTGCAGTGCGATTCTACTCAACAAAATTCCCAAGAAGTTACCATACCCAAGGAGCTTTGTTTTGAATTGCACTATCTTCACAGAGAGATTCGCGCGTTCTCTCTGCGATATTGGGTCGAGTGTGAACCTCATGCCAAACTCAGTTGCTAAGCGAATGGGGATGACAGATTTCCAATCTACAAGGATTTCGCTGGTACTTGCTGATCGCTCAGTGCGACTTCCAGAGGGACTACTCGAAGATGTCCCAATCAAGATTGGGAATTGCTTGATCCCAACAGATTTCATCATCCTGAAGTACGATGCTGAGCCTAAGGATCTTCTTATCCTAGACAGACCATTCCTTGCAACTGCTGGAGCCTTGATCGATTGCAAGAATGGACAGATAGCTCTCAGCATCGCTGATTTAGTGATATCCTTTAACATGGAAAAGATGATGAAGAGACCAACCATCGATGGGCAGACATTCTATGTGAACACCTTCAGTGACATAGCAGAGGAGTACTTTCTTGGGATGCACCCTGGAGATCCACCGGAGAGAACATTGGTGTGCTCTGATGACTCAGAGGAGTTGATGGACGATGTAGCTGCTGGAAACGCCAAGATGCTCGATCTGACTGATGCAGTATCGATCGACACCGATAGTATCGATCGATACCAAGCGTGTGCGATAGAGGAGTTGGCCGAAACTCCTAAGAAGGCTGGTGATCTTGGTGATTGGAGTGAGGCGAAAGCTCCTAAGATTGAACTCAAGCCACTCCCAGCCGCACTGAGGTATGTTTTTCTTGGTCCTAATTCCACATACCCTGTGATTGTTAATGCTTTCTTGAACAACGCAGAGATTACCTTACTGCTGAGCAAGCTGCGCAAGTATCGCAAAGCTCTTGGCTATTCTCTTAATGATATTTCAGGTATAGCACCAGACTTATCCATGCATCGAATTCACCTGGAGGATGAGTCAAAGTCTTCGATTGAGTGCCAGAGGAGGCTGAATCCGAACCTGAAGGAAGTGGTCAGGAAGGAGGTGGTGAAGCTGTTGGAAGCAGGGATTATTTATGCCATCTCAGATAGTTCTTGGGTTAGTCCAGTTCACGTTGTGCCTAAGAAATGAGGCATAACAGTGGTGAAAAATGAGAAGGATGAGCTGATTCTTACAAGGACAATCACTGGTCACATGATGTGTATTGACTACAGGAAGCTGAATGCGGCCACAAGGAAAGATCACTTCCCATTGCCATTCATCGACCAGATGCTGGAGAGGTTAGCGAGTCACCCATACTACTGTTTTCTCGATGGATACTCAGGCTTTTTCCAGATTCCTATACATACAGAGGATCAGGGGAAGATGACTTTTACATGTCCTTATGGCACATTCTCCTACAGAAGAATGCCGTTTGGATTATGTAACGCTCCAGCAACCTTTCAGAGATGCATGATTTCGATTTTCACAGACATGATTGAGGAGTTTATGGAGGTGTTCATGGATGACTTTTCTGTGTATGGATCGTCATTCAAGGATTGTCTGGATAACTTGTGCAAGGTGCTTCAACGATGCGAGGAAAAGCACTTGGTTCTTAATTGGGAGAAGTGCCACTTCATGGTACAAGATGGCATCGTTCTTGGGCACAAGGTTTCTAAGGCAGGGGTCGAAGTTTACAAGGCTAAGATTCAGGTCATGACAAGCCTGCAACCTCCACGATATGTATCTGAGATTCGAAGCTTCCTTGGTCATGCTGGGTTTTACAGGAGGTTCATCAAAGATTTCTCTAAGCTTGCACTCCCACTCACATCCCTGTTGTGCAAGGAAGTCAAATTTGATTTCACACCTGATTGTCTTGCAGCGTTCGAGGAGATTAAGAAGGCATTGGTGAGTGCTCCTATTGTCCAACCACCTGATTGGAGTTTACCTTTTGAGGTTATGTGTGATGCGAGTGATTTTGTTGTTGGAGCTGTGTTGGGTCAGAGGAAAGACAAGAAGCTCCATGTTATTTATTATGCCAGCAGGACATTGGATGATGCTCAGCGGAATTACAGCACCACCGAGAAGGAGTTACTTGCAGTTGTGTTCTCTTTTGAGAAATTTCGATCCTACTTGATTGGGAGCAAGGTTATTGTTTACACAGACCATGCTGCTCTCAAATACTTGCTGAAGAACAATGACCTCAAGCCTCGTCTATGCCGATGGGTACTTTTGCTCCAATGGTTCGATATCGAGATCAAAGACAAGAAGGAAGTTGAGAATGGAGTTGTTGACCACCTATCGCGAATATAGATCGATGAAGTCGTGCCTATTGATGATTTCTTGCCAGAGGAGGGTATCTAATTCATTGAGGCTCAGCTTCAGGATGTTTGTTCCAAAAATCTGCAGTTTTTGCGAGTGCATACTTTCAGTATCGATCGATACTCATCTAGTATCGGTCGATACCCGACACGTTTCAGACCTGTTTTGCCTACAGAGCACTTCGATTCTTATGACGCCTATCTAGCTGATGTATCTAGTCCTGCACGACCATGATACGCTGACATTGCTAACTACCTTGCTATAGAGACTGAGCCAAAGCATCCCACGAAGTATGCGAGGAAGAAGTTTATGCGCGAGATGAGACGATTCTTCTGGGATGAGCCTTACCTATACAAGCACTGTTCAGATGGTATCTACAGAAGATGTGTTGCAGAGTCTGAGGTGCATGTGATTCTTTTTCATTGTCATAGGTCTGAGTATGCAAGACACTTTGCTACTTTCAAGACAGTGTCCAAAGTTCTTCAAGCAGGCTTCTGGTGGCCTACTATGTTCAGAGATGCGCCTACCTATATCTCACAGTGTGATGTCTGTCAAAGGAGAGGGAAGAACAGCAAGAGGCATGAGATGCCACATAATTTCATCCTTGAGGTTGAAGTTTTCGATTGCTGGGGCATCGACTTTATGGGTCCCTTTCCCTCGTCACACAAGAACAGATACATCCTGGTTGTTGTGGACTATGTGTCCAAATGGGTGGAAGCGATTGCTAGTCAAACCAATGACTCTGCGGTGGTTCTTAAGCTGTTTAAGACCATCATTTTCCCACGATTTGGAGTGCTGCGTATTGTTATTAACAAGGTTTTTGAGAAGTTGCTGAAGAAGCATGGTGTAAATCATCGTGTAGCTACTCCATATCACCCTCAAACCGGTGGGCAAGTAGAGGTCTCCAACAGGCAAATCAAGGAGATTTTGGAGAAGACAGTGGGTACTTCTGGGAAAGATTGCTCTACGAAGCTGGATGACGCGCTATGGGCTTACAGGACTGCTTTCAAGACACCGCTGGGTACTACACCGTTTCACTTGCTGTATGGGAAATCATGTCACCTTCCAGTGGAGATCGAGCACAAGGCAGCATGGGCGACGAAGTTGCTGAATTTCGACATCAAGCATGCTAGTGAGAGGAGATTGATTCAGCTGAACAAGTTAGATGAGATCAGGCACCACGCTTATGAGAACTCGAAGCTGTACAAGGAGAGAACTAAGGCATATCATGATAAAAAGATCATCTCCAGACATTTCGAGCCAAACGACCAGGTTCTTTTGTATAACTCTCGTTTGCAATTGTTTCCTGGTAAACTGCGTTCTCGTTGGTCAGGTCTCTTCACAATCAAGGAGGTCAGACCACAAGGTGCCGTTGTGCTGATTAGTCCTACAGGCGAGGAATTTACTGTCAATGGACAGATGGTGAAACACTATTGGGCGAAAGCCGAGATTCCAACAGGGCAAATAATGCCTATGGATGATGAACCCACAGCCTGAATGGCGGTACAGTCAAGCTAATAACGTTAAACGAGCGCTTGGTGGGAGGCAACCCACTGGTGAGTCTGTATATACGTCTTTTATTTTAGTATTTTTCGTTTTTGTGTCTTGTGTTTACGTGTAAATCAGATGAAAAAGGTCAATGTCGACCGATACCATCACTGGTATCGATCGACACCAGAAGAAACATACGTTGCATCCACCAATGGTCCTTGTATCGATCGACACCAGTAATGGTATCGGTCGATACCCAACGCACATGTAAGTTCTCTGATTTTCACGTCTTCACTCAGCTGTTTTGTTTTCTTTCACCGACTCTAGACTAGATAACACTGGGGACAATGTTGTTTAAGTCTGGGGGAGGTAGTTGCTAACAGCGTTTTTGTTTTTCTTAGAGTCATAAAATAAAATAAAAATAAAAAAAATTCGTTTAATTGAGTCAAAACTTGTTAGAGATGATGATCATGTGCTTGAGCCTATTGTTCTGATTTTGTTTTTGAGTAAACAGTGTTACATGATCAGTTCTAGATCGACTAATGAAAAATCCAAAGACTGACTTGTTTAATTTACGTATTGCTTTTAATTACATCTTTTGGTTTAGCTTAATTCGAAACTATCTGATCTATTGTGTGATTTCTTGAGTTCTTGTGTTCGACACCTACATATACTACAACAATTGCTTTAGTACTTATAGGGTATTAATTTGAGCATATCAACCATCCATTAAACCAACACATGATCATAAATTCATAATTTTAAAAATATTTTAAAAAACAGACAACTCTTAAGCTGAGAAAGGACATTAAACAATAAAAACAGTTTAGAAAATTGATTAATACGTCCGCGCATAGCGCGGATCTCACTATAGTGTGTTATATAGAGAACTTTCATTCTTATTTTAACATTAAATACTTATTTTTTATAGAAATATATATTTATTTTTTAAAAAATTAAAATATGTTATATACAAAAAAGTTTATATTTTTTAAATAAATTTACGAATTATAATAAGTATTTTTCAAAAGATTGAAACAAATAAAAATGAAGGGGAATAGAGAAAGAATATTTGAATCAATTAAAAAATTTTTTTTAAAGTCACATCAACTTGCGCTTGAGAGAGAGATGGGTATTTGTGTATTTAATATACAAAATACACAAAATGTCATAGCCAAAGTATTTTATGGCTATTCAGGTAATTTTCATTTTTTGTTTGGTTATTGAGTTTAATTTCCATATATTTTTTCTCTTTCTTTTTGTTTGTCAAATACTTTTTCCCCTTTCTTTAGCTAAAGTAAATATAAAAAACATATATCTCTGTATTTTGTTTTTCTTGTTTAGCTAAAGTATCAAAAATACCTGTAATAAAAAAATATGTCTGACAATTTTAGTAAGTGTTTACCATGTTGACAACTATTCTATAATGGGGCGCAGAATCAAATTTTGTCTATAAATGCTGATAATGGATTCATCAATATTATTGCCCATGAACATGGAAACCATAGCTAGTTTTGGACCAACACATAAATCTCATCTCTCTCTTCATTCTCGCTCTAATTTGATCTCAGTAGGCAAACTCTCTCGCTTTCCCCTCATATCATCATTTCCTGTCAAGCCTTCGAAGCTTGTACGTTTGAAGGCCTTTACTTCACCAAAAGGTGATGTTGAAGGAACTAATCGCACGTTTAAGAAGATTCCACCTTCTCAATGGCTTCATCACTTCCTCTCTGTTCATGTCGATGCCTCGGTAAGTCTACAATAATATATATATGATCAATGCATGCGTAAGCATTGGCGGATCCAAGATTTGTTTTGACCGGGGACATAATATACTAATTTCTATATGTAAAATGATTAAGAAAAAATGATGAAATTTGTTTATCCTATTATATGTTCTTATGTTGATTTTTAAAAATAATCTTAACTATAATAATTTAGTACGATGAAAAGTTTTGATTTGATAAAACAGATATGGTACACAGAACGTTTAAGATTATGGAAAAACAGAGTGTCGTAGAGGCATTTGTATTCGAGCGTGGGCATATGAAGGAATTCACCCAATTTGACCAATTAAATACTAGATTTTTATATGTAATTTAATGTTTTCTAAAATGCGCATTGGGAGCAAGTGACCTCACTATATTATACATATCTTATTTCAGGAAATGGACATGCTTGGGAGAGAGATCGAGGCACTAAAGCCATTAGTTGGAGGTATGCTTATGTCTTCTCAATGTGTTGATTCGACTAAGAAGAGAATCCTTTTTATCTATTTGCTGGTGAGCCTTGGTCTGATGTATCTTTTCGAGGATGAGATCGAGGAGTATCTAAAAGAGGGTTTTGAACATAAAGAGGATATTTTGGCCGGTGAAGATGATTTGCACACGATTTCCATCATCTTCTGGGTTTTCAGAACGTACGGTTATAACATGTCTTCCGGTAAGAGACTAGCTAGGCTTGGGTTGACAGATGTTTGTAGAAATTATTAGAGTTGTAAATTGTCTCACATCGGAAATTAGAAGATCTAATATATAATTGTGTGGCAATCCTCCACTCTCGAGCAGCTTTTAGGTGTGCATTAATTAGGCAAATCTTTTTTTTTTCAATTCATTAATTTATATTTATAACAATTTGCCTGTCTTGAAAAACAGACGTGTTTAAGAGATTCAAAGGCGAAAATGGAAAGTTTAAGGAATGTCTTATCGGGGACGCCAAGGGTATGGTCAGCTTGTATGAAGCCGCTCACTTGGGGACGACAACAGATTATATTTTGGATGAAGCATTGAGCTTCACGACGAGCAACTTGGAGTCGTTAGCTGCAGCTGGAGCAAGTTCTTATCATATCTCAATGCGTATACGAAATGCTCTTCTCATGCCTCAGCATTACAATGCCGAAATGGTATTCACTAGGGAATACATTTCATTCTATGAACAAGAAGAAGATCACAACGACGTGCTACTCAGATTTTCTAAGATCAATTTCAAGTTCTTGCAGCTAAATTGGATTCAAGAACTGAAAACTCTCAGCAAGTATGTGTTGTTTCTCGCTATATTTTTGACGATCGTGACTATACGAGCTGACAATAGTCATTGACATGTTTTACAGATGGTGGAAGCAGCAAGATCTTGTTTCTAAACTCCCACCTTTTTTCAGAGACAGAACGGTCGAATGCTATTTATATGCATTAATGATATATTTTGAGCCACGATTTTCACGTGGTAGGGTTGCATTTGGTTATTTCGGCGACCTCCTCACCGTAATTGACGACACGTGTGACAGATATGGGTCTGTTTCTGAAATTGCAGATCTTGTTCGTTGCGTGGAAAGGTATATGGAGGGTTAAGTCGTATGAGGCTGTAGAATGCAAAAGAAATCTATGATGATCTTGTGAACATCTTCAGTAATCTTTGTATGTATGCACAGGTGGGATCCAGAATGCTTGGACAGTTTACCAGATTATATGAAACCCGTCTTCAAATTTGCTTTGAATGTTTTCGAGAAGTGTGAAAACGATGGCAGATCTGAAGAAGGATTGTCATATAATGTGCAAGGTTTACTTGAAGAGGTAATATATATAAGTACCATCCAAAGGTCAATATCATAAATAGATGTTGTAGTAGACGGTTAAAATTCTCTTTTATGCTCCTAATAAATAAGCAGTTCAAGATATTATTGAGAGCCAACCTTTGCTACGCCAAATGGGCACAAACAGACGTGGTGCCTACGTTCGATGAATTCTTGGATATTGGTGGAATAGAAGTGACGATGTATGCAGCTGTAGCATGCTCTTTTCTTGGGCTGGGGCATATTTATAGGGAAGAAGCTTATGAATGGCTAAAATCCAGACCGAAATTAGTTGTGGCTCAAGCTAAAGTGGGTCGTCTTATGAATGACATGGCCGGCTTCAAGGTAATTACAATAACATGATCAATATATATTCTTGCTGTGCTAATTATCAAGACATTGCGTTAACAAACAAGAGTAGTAACTAATGTGGAATTTAACAGGATGACATGAGTAGAGGGTATAAAGCGAATGCCATCAACTATTATATGAAGCTGTACGGAGTTACCAAAGAGGAAGCATTCGTGGAACTTAGAGAAATGGTTAGGTACTTGAATAAGACGATAAACGAGGAAATATTGAAGACAACAAAGACAGTGCCACGCGAAACCCTAAAACGAGTTACTGGTTTTTGGAAAGTTGTAGTTTTCAGCTACAGGAAGGGCGAAAATTTCACTTTTCCAGAAGGGATGTTCAAGGAGCATATCACCTCTTTGTTTGTCGATCTCATTTGTCTTTGAGTAATAATTAGAATATTTTCTCTTCATTTCAGCTATAACATCAATATGTGGTTGTTGGCATCCATTATGTTTTCCTGTTCCAAGAATGTAACAACAAAACTAGCTAGTAACGAGTTATTGTACAATATTCCCTTATAATTACATTTCGAGAATATTATATCTATATGCACTTTTCAAACTCGTATTACACTAATAGGCACTTCTAGCTAGGACTGTCAAAATGGACTGTCCACGTCCATTTAGACCCGTCCAATAGTGTCCATTTTGATTGTGCACAAATTGTGTCCATGTCCATTAACGTCCATGTCCATTAACGACCATGCCCATTAACGACCATGTCCAAATGGGCTGTCCATTAGTGTCCATTGGTCAGAATATAACTAATTGTTTAAAAAGTAAAATTAATAATTGATAAATAAATAATAATTTTTCTTTACTTATAATTCTGTTTCCCGCAAAAAACAAAAAATCTTGTTTTCCCGCAAAAACGGAAAATTATGTTTTCTCCCCAAAAACGTAAAATTTCGTTTTCCCGCAAAAAACATAAAATTCCATTTTCCCGCCAAAAACGTAAAATTATGTTTTCTCATCAAAAACGTAAAATTATGTTTTCCCGCCAAAAACGTAAAATTTGGTTTTCCCGCCAAAACGTAAAAATTATGTTTTCTCCCCCAAAAACGTGAAATTCCGTTTTCCCGCCAAAAACATAAAATTTCGTTTTCCCGCCTAAAATATAAAATTCCGTTTTCCCGCCAAAAAACGTAAAATTATGTTTTCTCCCCAAAAACATAAATTTCCGTTTTCCCGCCAAAAACATGAAATTTCGTTTTTCCCGTTCCTGCCAAAAACGTATATTCCGTTTTTCTCCCAAAAACGAAAATTTTGTTTTCCATCAAAAACGTGAAATCCCGTTTTCCGTTAGTAAATCAAAATTACATTTTTTTATTTTTCAATAAAAAAATGTTATTTAAATATTTCATGAAAATCAATTTTGACCTAGTTTTTAAAGTATTTTGGACAGACCATGTCCACTTTGTCCAAGCCCGTTTTGTCCGTGGACAAAATTAGACCAAGCCCATTTAGACCGCTTTGTATATGGGCTTGTCCATGTCCGGTCCGTAATGTTTTGGACATGGACAGTCCATGGGCGGCCCGCCCATTTTGACACATCTACTTCTAGCTATTAATATTAGAGCACTTCCATCCTGTGAAAAGACTCCTTTATCCTAAAAAAAAAAACCACCATTTCACTTCTTATTACCCATTCAAACTTTTACTGTGATTCACTCTCCTTTAGTTACAATCGTTTCACTCTGTAAAAACTCAGTTCCGCTGGAGAGATATTAATCGCCGGCGACCAAATTTAAGAGTTTCTTCAATCAAGTTTTTGGAGCAAATCTTCTCAGAGATTTGGATTCCAGTAGCTCTAATCCAGTAGCTCGACCGAAACGAGTAAGCAAATACGCATAGAAAAACCAATTTTCATCTTCGGCGCCATGGCATCTACTTTCCGTTTAGTCATAACCCGTTTACCCCGATTTTGCTATGGTTTGAGCATTTCCGATTGATTAGAGCATCTGTCCATTAGGATTTTCCGATTGATTAGAGCATTTTTACATTAGGGTTTTCCACTTTTAGTTTAAACATTGGATTTTTTTTGCATTTTTACATTAGGGTTTTCCACTTTTAGTTTAAACATTGGTTTTCCACTTTTAGTTTAAACATTGGGTTTACATTAGACTCCCTCCTCGTTTGTTCGCAACGCACCAGTTCCCTATAAACATGATCAATGTATACTCCAAGCCAGACACACTTTTGTTCTTTCACAACACTCTTAGAGACACTCCCGAGTTTGACATGATTATGAGTTCTTGCTTTGGTAAACTATTCGACCTCTCCGCGTCCAAATGTCCCATTTCCTGCAAGCTTATCCATGTCTTACTAACAAGACATCTCGTATCCAAGAAGGGATATGAGATGCGGACATCCTATACATTTTGGTTTGAAGGAGTTCGGGCAGCTCACAGGGTTGCCATGTGGTGAGTATCCTGGTGAGTATCTTGATGACTATCAGCCATAAGATCAACCAACAAATAATGCCAATCTAGATCCATATTGGAAGGATCTCATAGGGAATGACCGTAAGACAACGTTGACTAACCTTGGTCACATGCTTCAAAACCTGCCATATATGCCAAGCAGCAGGAAAGTCCGTCTTTCCCTTCTACTTATCGTTGACGGCGTCCTTGTCGCAAACACTCATGTACACAATCCCACCCTTAAGTATGCCCGGATGTTAGAGGACCTAGATGTATTCCTTAGCTTCCCGTGGGGGCGAGAATCGTTCCAGAAAACCATCGCTTCAATGATCCTTGGCAAAAAAAGTTAAAGGTAAATGCGATGACCCGGTTGGAGCATTTCGCCAGTTACTGCTTTAATCAACTTTCCGGATGCAAGGTTTTCCACTCCTTCTTAAGCTCCTAGAATTCCAGGCAATCCCTGCTCTACCATCAAAGCTTCCTAAAGATGCTGAACATCCTACCCTACTAGCGTGGACCGGCAATAAACTGCGCAAAAACAATGCACTTTCTCACACAAATGTGCTTGACGTATAGTTTGACAACAAGGTAATGATTATCTATAAGTTTACATTATGATGCATTTTATGTCAACCCTCACTAACACAACCAAATGATGGCTATTTGGTTTTATATTTCAGCCTGTTGTCCATCCTCTTATCCCTGTGCAAGTACCACCTGAAGATGGGTGTGGAGAGTTTGACAATGAAACCAAGGACCAAAAAGTTGATTACCTAGAGGATATGGTACGTGTGGGACATGTTTTTAAGAGGTCTGCGTGGCCAGGAGAAGACGCAACTGAGCCATTTATGCTACAAGACCCTCCCTCGAGCGAACAATCCCACAAAAAAAATCTAGTTGACAGAAAGCGCCACGCCTCATCTACCCAGACCCCTGCCAATCTTCGACCCAAAAAAACTTTGAAAAAGAAGTTTTCTCGTCACAACAATAATTAAACTGATCTAGAAAACCAAAACTAGTTGTTACTATCTCAGGTCGCAGAACTGGCTGCAAGGGTCCAAAAGCTTGAAGACAAAATCAAGTGGAGGAAGAAGTCATGTTTAAGTAAACTTTCGTCACAACGCATGACCTCAACACGTAAGAAGAGGAACCATCCCACCAAAATGACTTCACCTCTCTCTTCAAGTTCTACAACAACTTTTTCTCAACCTTCAGGTGGGATCATTCGTCTCACGGAAGAAAACTGCAAACATGCTCAACGCAGGTGTTGGGGTCGGTTTTCACCTTTACAAGATTAACGTTTAGTCATCACCAAATATACCGCGAGCCAAACGAATGAAGAAGTTTCCAAACCAAAGCATAAACAATCCCGAACTGCCAGCCTCAGACACTTCGCCTCGATGAACTCGTCCTAGGTGGAGCAAAGCCGAGCCGAGGTCAAAACAATGATATTTCTAGACCAAACCGAGACTAAACCAAGGCAGACTGGTTCGCCCCAAACTAGAAGGAGAAATCGAGCCCATCAGTTTGTAAATGGGCCAAGATAAACGCTTTGTGGGCCGAGATACAATCTATTCACCAACTCCCGTGGGCCTAACTAAAAGCCCAGATTATCAACTAGCCTAGTCGAAGCCTAAGTCAGTAGCCGCGTGAAGTAAAAGGGAAATATTCATTTTATCTCCAAGATTATCGCATACGAACTTGTATAAATAGCAGTCATAATCTTTTGTAAACGCACATCTAGAAACCCTAGCAGAAATTATCAGCAATATCACTCTTGTATCGAAAAGCTTACAAACAACAATAAAAAACTATCTTTGGATCTCTTCTTGTGTTTTCAATCCTAGAAACTTTTGTTCTCTCTAAATTCCTTTATAAGAATTTGATTGCGTGAGTTTTGTCTCACACAACAGCCCCCCATATGCAGTGGTAAAACTTAACCAATTCAAAACATATGATTTTTAAAATATGACCATATTGAACTATCGACATTTTCGTTTTTTCCCAGGATATCTTTAATGGACAACAAGACATGGATATTGGACGCATCAATCACCAACATGAGGTAATACCTAACCATGTGGAACCCGATGTTGTTAAGAAGGAAAATGTCAGAGCTTCATCCAAATAAACAATGACATACTTACCACCTTATCGCTGATTTTAACAAGGTATCTTCGATGGAGCAGAAGCCATGGACAACATCGATTGTTGTCAGAATGCTGCCCAGCATGAGGTAAAGGAGGTTGACCCCATCCATTTAAAACTAAATTACTGACAATTAATAAGAGATCTCTTAATAAGAAGTCATAGGCGCCAGCAAAATGAACTAACGTATGGCGACTGTGTTTTCAGGGGTCTCTTTTTGGCGAAGAAGAAGGAATGGTCAATGTAGATGATGTGTGTGTTTCCTAAACTCATTTATTTTTGACTCGCCTTACATCCACTCTATGTTTTTTTCCCACATTATGCTACTTTCAGTACTTACAGTCCCCATGTCTCAACTAATATGGTTCACATTTTCACCCTTTACTATTCAAGGTAGCAGGGTGAATAGTCAAAATGTTTCCTTAGTCATATTTTATTTTTCTATTTCAAAAATGTTTTGACAACCAACTTATTCCTCAGACCGAGAACGAGAAGTTGGCTATACCAGCCCAATTGGAAGTTGAACCCCAGGTAACACCCACACTATGTCCCTGACATAATCTTCAATACATTCATATTCTCATATCCTCTGACCTCCAAGATTTCAGTTCAACGCCGAGATCGACCGTTCCTCTAGGGCTTCCGTCATTGTTGTTCATGTCGTTGCCTGTTTTCTACTCATCTCCAGTTATATCTTCATACCTTATTCATGTTAATTTTTTGTGAGTTAGAAAGCTTTTTTGTTCCCCACAGACGGCGCCAAACTGTGAGAGTCGAAACTCACACAATCGATTTTTGTCAAGATTTTAGAGGGAACATAAGTTTCTGGGGAAAACACAAGCAGAGATCCAAAGATGGTTTTTATTATTCATGTTCGTATGCGTATGAGTAAAAGTTGAGTTGCTATGAGCCAATGCTTGGGTTTTTTGATGGGTTACAAATTCGATTATGAACACTATTTATATGGGTCTGTATTGACGAGAATCTCGGAGATGAAGAGGAATATTTCCTTTTCACGTACCCAATACGTCCACTGACTAAGCTAGGGCAATTTTTGGTATGGGCCTCTAGCTCGGCCCAATAGAGTTGTCGTGGAAATCTTGACTCGGCCCATTGGCGGTCTTAATTTGGTTGAAAGATGATGT
Source organism: Eutrema yunnanense (assembly GCA_002933935.1). Classification (NCBI taxonomy): domain Eukaryota; kingdom Viridiplantae; phylum Streptophyta; class Magnoliopsida; order Brassicales; family Brassicaceae; genus Eutrema; species Eutrema yunnanense. Next base: position 452,060 of record PKML01000365.1, read on the forward strand.
TACATCTTCCTCGGCTCGGCTTTACCCCTCCGAAGATAGGGTCGCCGAGGCGAGGTCGCTGGAATGGAACATACGAGATCGTTACGGCTCGGGAGATTCTTCTCCCTTTAACTTGATGTGTTCGGCTTTTAGACTTGTTAATCTCGAAGGGTGAAAACTGACCCCAACAATTTCATCTTCGACCTTTCATGGAGCTCAACCTTCCTACCTATGAAGGTCTCACCAAAGAATTCTTAACAACCGTCACCATGAGCTACAAGAGATGCTCTAATCCGAGAGCAAATGATGGTACACTTACTTTTACCGTACGTGGATATTCTTATGCTCTAACTATCCCGGAACTTTGTAAAGCTTTGAAGCTTAAATATCTCGATGAGATTCACCCCGAGTAGGATCCCAATAAAGATCTATGGATCATAATGGGACAAGGTGGCTAGGACAACAGAAGATCAAAAGCTTCCTTACTCACGCATCTCGATGTCCGCTTTGTGGACAAGCTCTTAGCGCACACCATATTCTCAAGAGCGAACGTGGAAAGTGTCCGCAAAGGCGAGCTCGTTACTCTTCAACTTCCATTCACCGCTAACCCGCGCTATGTATCATCGCGAAGAATTTGGTGAAGGTGAAACACGAACCGCTCGCCGCGAAGCCCGAAGACACTACTACCGCTTTTGGAAGCATCATCAAGGCAATTCTACAAGCCGTTTACTTTGATTTCTCGGCCGAGACTCCACTTCAAGGAACTTGGTTCGATCTCATGCAATCTTCACGAGACCGCACTATCTCTCGCGCTTCACTCGACCCCGACATATTTGGCTTCAAATATTGCACTAACGTCGGTGAGTCTTACTTTGTTTTCTTACCTTCTAACTCTGTCCCTAGACTCCGAGAAGGAGCAGCACCTAGATGGATACCGAAGACGATGGACTATGTACCTAATGCCCCGCGTCTTCCATACACTATTGGCGAGTTTCTAGTGGCCAAGGCTAACCGAGACGAAGCTGCATAGCGTACTCGAATACTTCTACAATCACAAGCCCGTCCATCATCCGCTCCCGCAAGCTCATCACAGCCATGGAGAGGAAGATAGCACGACAAGAGAGACAATACAAGCGTCTCATACGCTTTCTCGAAGAGCACCACCAATTCGATGGCAACATGCCCGACTCAGAGACATATGGCTCAGGCGACGCTTTGCTTGCTGTGTTTCTCCGATTAAATTACTTTCAGGTTGCTAGCCTTGTTTATTATTTCGTGATTATGTTCTTTTTTAGCCATAGAAAAACCAGAAAAAGTTATATATCCTTTTTATCGATAGTATTTTCAATTTTGCCCGTTGTACAATTTTTTATGTTTTTCCTTTTGTTTCGGTTGTCTTCCTGCTTTATAAAAAAAAGAAAATCCATAAAAATTTTGAGATTAGTTTTTGTGTGACTCGAGTTAGTTGATATTATGTGCGGTTCATTGGTTCCCTTGAATTGTTGAGACTAGATTAATCGAGTTCTTTCTGTTTTGCTTCTTCTGTTTATCGTGGTACCTTTGATCCGTTTGTTGTTTTTTTATCGAGAACATGGACTAACAGACTCACACCAAGGCGACATGGCTCAAGATGCCCTCTTACAAATGATGACTGCCATTAGAGAAGAGATGAGGACAATGAGACAGGAATTTGGGGAGCGTGTAGGTCGGCTAGAACAGCCTCTACCACCTCCTCAGCTTGCTGCTCCTCCACCTAGAGCTCCTATGAGAAATATGCAGCAACCAGAAGATGACATGCCTGTGTTAGACGATGACTTACCTCCTAATCTATTGCTGGAACAACATCATAGAGTGCAAGATCCTTTAAGGAGACAAAATGCGAGAGAAGTTAATACTAGAGAAGGAAATTCATAAGTCAAACTAACTCCTCCTACTTTTGCAGGAAAATCAAACCCGGATGTGTATCTGGATTGAGAGAGGAGACTAGAGTATATCTTCGAATGCTATGTCTATGGAGACCGTAAGAAAGTTTCTCTTGCAGCTGCTCAACTCACCGACAATGCACTAGCTTGGTGGGACAGACATGTAGCTGAAAGAAGGAGGAACCAATTTGCAAATTGTCGCAACTCACCGACAACTTACAAAAACGTTTTAGAAAATTGTCTCAGGAAACTAGGTCCGTTGATGAATACTTCAAAAAATTTGTAAAGCTCATGAACTTGCTGGAATTAGAAGAATCAGAAGAAGCCTTAATAGCTCAATTCATAGATGGCTTGCAAGAACGCATAGCCAAGAAGGTGGAAAGGACTTAATACAGTGGAACAGTGGAATGCACGAGCTCCTTCACCTAGTTGTCCAAGTAGAACAACATATCAAATGCAAGATTACAATTTCCAACAGATCCAAAGCTCAACAACAGTGGAATGCAAGTAGTTCCAAGCCTCTGGACAAAGGGAAAGTATTGGAAATTGACTCACGTTTCAAAAGCAAGCCCACTGAATTTTCCTAAGACTACACGACCAGAGCAAGGTAAGTTCCCTACTGCCCCTACAACTCGTGAAATAATATATTTTAAATGTCAGGGGAGAGGTTACATGGCAAGGGAATGTCCTAATCAACGTGTGCTGATCATCACACCGAGGGGAGACTATGAGTCTCAAGATGAGCAGAATGATAAACCAAATGATCAATGTGAGGAAGTAGAGTATCCTGATGTAGGTGACCTGCTGGTAACAAGACGAGTGCTAAGTGTGCTTGTCAATCCAGAAGATAAGCTCCAACGCGAGAACCTCTTCCATACTCGTTGCACCATCAAAGAAAAATTATGTAATCTGGTTATAGATGGTGGTTCTTGTGCTAACGTGGCTAGCAAGTTTATGGTAGACATGTTAGGACTTGAAACAATTAAGCACCCGAGGCCCTACAAGTTACAATGGCTCAACGATACAACTGAGTTAAAGGTCACGGAGCAAGTAACTGTTCTCTTTAACGTGGGCAAGCATCAAGACCAAGTCTTGTGTGATGTGGTGCCAATGCAAGCGGGATACCTCATGTTGGGCAAACCATGGCAATTTGACCGAGATACGATTCACAATGGCCGCACCAACTTCTACTCATTCGCATACAAAGACCGCAAATACAACCTTGCAACTTTAAGCCCTCCAGAAGTGCATGAGTTGCAAACCAGAATGAGCAAGGAGACCAAGGTAAGTAAACCTAACCTATACATTAATTTTGGAGCTATCCTTAAAACCATGAGTGCCAAGGGCACCGTGCTGCTAATGTTTTACAAAGAGTGTTTAAGTACATGAACTACAACATTAGACCACCCACGTGATATCCAAGTTGTACTAGACAGGTTCAAAGACGTCTTTCCAGATGAGATCCCAACTGGTTTACCTTCCATTCGTGGCATTGAACACCATATAGATCTTGTCCCCGGATCAGCTCTACCTAATAAGTCTGCTTATAGGATGAACCCAGAAGAGAGTAAAGAGCTTGAGAAGCAAGTAAGGGAGTTGATGGACAAAGGCTACATCTGTGAAAGCCTTATCCCATGCGCCGTACCAGTTCTATTGGTTCCCAAGAAGGACGAAATGTGGAGGATGTGTGTAGACTGCCGAGCAATCAACAACATCACCATCAATTATAGACACCCTATCCCACGCCAAGATAACATGCTAGATGACCTGAGTGGTGCCACCATATTCTGAAAGGTGGATCTCAAAAACGGCTACCACCAGATTAGAATGCGTGAACGAGACGGGACGAGTGGAAAACCACTTTCAAGACCAAGCAAGGTCTCTACGAGTGGCTAGTAATGCCGTTCGGGCTAACCAACTCTCCAAGCACATTCATGCGACTCATGAACCAGGTTCTAAGATCTTTTATTGGTAAATTTGTTGTTGTATATTTTGATGATATCCTCATATACAACAAGTGCTTACCTGAGCATCTTATGCACTTAGAACTAGTTTTGAAAACACTTCGAAATGAAAGCCTTTATGCTAACCATAAGAAGTGCTCCTTTTGTACTAACAAGCTTGTCTTTTTCGGCTTTGTTGTTAGTGAACATGGACTATAGGTGGATGAGGAGAATATAAAAGCCATTCAAGAATGGCCAACTCCATCTACCATCGGCCACGTTAGGAGCTTCCACAGCTTAGATAGCTTCTACCGCTGGTTTGTCAAAGATTTTAGCACAGTAGCTGCCCCACTTACTACTGTCATCAAGAAAAATGTTCCATTCTCATGGGGAGAAGCACAAGAAGCAGCCTTCAACACTCTTAAGGATCGCCTTACGCAAGCACATATCCTAGCTCTACCAAACTTTTACATTATGTTTGAGATCAAATGTGATGCTTTAGGCTTAGGAATTGGAGCTGTGCTAGATCAGTAAGGAAGGCTCGTTGCATATTTCAGTGAGAAGCTAAGTGGAGCCTCCCTGAACTATCCCACGTATGACAAAGAGTTTTAAAAGGAGTTTGTGCATTGGAGGTTTGGCAGCACTATCTGTTGTCAAAGGAGTTTGTTATACATACGGATCACGAGATTTTTAAACACTTAAGAGGTCAGACCGTACTTAAAAGAAGAGACGCCAAGTGGTTAGAGTTCATCGAGATGTTTCCCTACATCATCAAATACAAAAAGGGAAAGGAGAATGTTGTTGCGGATGCCTTATCGAGGAGGCATGCCCTGATCGCAACTATGAATGCCAAGGTCTTGGGGTTTGAGCACATCAAAAGTAAGTATGAAGAAGATCCAGACTTTGGGGAGAGTTACAAAGAAAGTGGCAAAGGAGCCTACGATGCATTCTCCTTGCAAGATGGATTCTTATTTAGGGACAAGCGACTATGCATACCTCAAGACTCATTGCGAGAATTGCTGCTTAGGGAAGCTTACGGTAGAGGGCTAATGGGACGATAGAGGGCTAATGGGATACTTTGGTGTAGACAAGACCCTAGCAGTTCTGGTGGTACATTTCTTTTGGCCACACATGAAGAAAGATGTTGAGAAATTCTGTTCCCGTTGCATCACATGCAGCAAGGGAAAGTCCGGGTTACATCCTCACAGATTATATACTCGAGTCTTATACCAGATATGCTCCCGAAGAACTAAGAACGGATAACTAAACGAAAAATGGCTAAAGATATGAGATTTCAAGTATGTGTAAGGTGTGTGTTTCGACCTAAGAGGCTTAAACGATGTAATTATATGGTCTTCTGGTCTCTTGAGGCGTCTAGGGTTCGCCTTTCGAAAAAACAAGTAACAGAATTGAAGTGGGTTTGAAGTTGGGTCTGATCCGGGACAAATTGAATCTGGCCGCGGGCGCAAGCCCTCTAGTCGCGGCCAGGGTGCATTTTTCTGCTTCATTTCCGAGACAGTTTGATAGGACTTCATTGCTCTTCGTGTTTCTTGAGATTTAACCCTTGAATCGTCCTCAAATAACTTTGAGGTGAAAGGTGGTTGATAATTCTATCTTATGTCCAAAGTTGAGCGTGATCGGACGGTGAGAAGGTCTTTATCTGGTGTCGAACTTCTGACGGTCCGAATCCGTCCAAAAACTGATTCTTGCTCCACTTTGTGCTTCTTTATCCCAATAACCTAAAAAGACTTTTGAAACTCCAAAACACTTAAATCACTTGAAAACCATCAGAAACCGAGTTAAAACACCTGCAAATGATCTTGAAAAATGATGTCTACAAAGGTGTAAAAAATGGGTTATATCAACTCTCTCAGACTTAGATCTTTGTTTGTCCTCAATAAAAACAGAAATCAAAGCTCGGAAAGAAGATTGAAAATCATGGGAACTCACAAAGCTCTGAGAACGTCCTTCTAAACCATAACCATTGGAACCAAATCCATCTAAACTCAGCCCAGAAAATTCTCACCAAGGTACAAGTGACACTAGTCCACAGTATCCGTGATGCGAAATCCAAACTATTAAGACCCAAATTGCAATCAACTAGCTCTCTACGTTCATTAAAGTTTGCATGAACTTCTCATGAAAAGGACTAACCAAGACTAACGAGGATAGGTATTTATGGATTTTTAGAGGTGAGGTTAAAACTGTTTGGGGTACCGTTTTTGCCGGAGGATGCAAGATATTATGCAAAACAACAAGAGATGATGGACATGTTGATAACCACAGTTTCCAGTCACTTTTTCTTTTGCATGGATGTTGCTGCGAATTCCTCCCTTCCGGTAACAAAATTTTTCTGCCATTCCCCCCCCCCCCCAAACTTAGGTTTTTCCACGGACTTCAAAATTAATGGCTCTAAACTTCTCACGAACGAACCAAGGCTTGCCTTCTTGAACATTTTGGCCAACTAAGACTCTTTTAGGCTTTTTGTTTCTTTTCCCATTCTTTTTTCCCCTTTTTCCGATTGGGGGAAACGCCTTTTGGGATAGAGTCTTACATGCACAAAAATTACCATTTGGTTTGAGATTTCCAAGGAAGAACCAAGCTCTTGTTTCGTTGATATCACTTTCACCACGTACGTCTAATCTTCTATCTCGAGTGATTGAAAACTGCGTCGTTCCTCCATCTCTGGTGTTTTTGCACCTATATGAACATAAGACAATGAGAGAGAATGCATGAGGTTTGCGAAATGGTTAAGGTTCTTGTGGGGTACCAACTAAAAGTGAGATGGCCTTTCAGGAACAACAGAGAATGGCAAAATTGGGTAAGATGTCATGAATGTTTACTTCGTCGTCTCGCCTAAATTCTTTAATGAGAAAAATTAAATCAAGTTAAGTCCAAATAAAATAGAGTTAGTGTATCTTGTCCGGTGGAATCTTTCTAATTTGAATTCCTCTAGGGATGTCGCATCGCAAGTACTCTAACTACCGCCTAATCTAGAACTGAATCTTGAAAAAGTTGTCATTAGGAGATAGCGTAGAAGCACACTGGTCGAAGTCATCATAGATTTGTGTCATCATTCCAAAAAAAAATGTACATCATTAAATTTGAAATACATCATAGCAAATAGCCGCGAAGAAAAAAAAAGACTCAAAACAAAGAAAAATACGTTAGTACGGATAAACTTCATATCCCAGACTTAATTTACACTGTCCCCAGTGTTAAAAAGTTGGTGAAAGGATGTAGCAAACTCGATAAAAGAAGATAAAGATGAAAAATAAAAGAAAAAAGAGTAGAGATATTGGTGATAGAATTGTGATGATGATGAGTATGGCCGAAGGTGGTGATGGTGAGCGTCTAAGGCTCATGTGGGCCATCTGACTCGGAGTCAGATAATAGGAACCATGGAACTGTGTACTCTCCTAGAGGTAGCGCCTAAGTCGAGCCAACTTCTTGTTTTGGCATGCAAGACTCTCCTGGATCTCTGCAAGTTTAAAACAGAACTTGTTTAATTACCTTCAAGTTTCTTTGGTTGTTTAACCATTGGATATTGTATGGTCGAGGGTGCTTCTGAGTCTCTAGGTTCAGCTTCTCCACCATAGTATTGCTTGCAATATTGGTACAACTTCCTCCATCTATGACGAGGCTTCATACTTTTTCTTTCACAACACACCTTGTTTTGAACAAGTTTTCTCGTTGATCTTCCTCTATGACCTTGTCTTGCACTATCAACGCTCTCCTTGTAACTAACAAGTCTCCCTTAGGCACATGCTCCTCACATTTTTCAACATATGGTGTAGAATCTGAAACTTCTTATTCCTCGGTCTTCATCTCGCCTTTGTCCCTCAATATCATAGTTCGCTGGTTAGGACATTTATTGGCAAAGTGACCCTTTCCATGACACCTATAGCATTGGATATCTAGATTCCTTGTGTTGGAAGCCTCAGCTTTCTCCTTGAAATCTTGATTAGGAGTCATTTTTGTTTTCAAACTCATCTTGAAATCAGGCTTTACTCTAACGCTTGGCTCCTCCTCCTTAGAATAACTAGGCCTCGAACTAGAACCAACAGTTTGGCGTGAAGCGCCCCTCCTCTTGAGCTGCTGCTCCACCATGATTGCCTTGTGCAACAATTCCTCAATATCAACATAGCTTTGCATCTCCACTCTGTCCTGAATTTCTCGGTTCATCCCACTCAAGAATCTGGCTCTAGTAGCCTCTATGTCCTCATATTTGTCAGCCTTGATCATAAGAGACTCCATCTCTTGAAAATAATATTCCACACTCATGATGCCTTGAGTTAGTCTCAGCAATTTTTGATGAAGCTCTCGGTGGTAGTGACTAGGAACAAATCGCTTCCTCATGATCGTTTTCAGCTCATCCCAATTACCAATGGGATACTCTCTATTGCGCCTCCTGCTTGTCACCAATTGATCCCACCAATTAATTGCATAGTCATAGAACTCAGTTAATGCTACTTGTACCTTCTTATGGTCAGAATAGTCTTGACAATCGAAGATTAGTTCAATCTTCTTTTCCCACTCCAAGTATGCATCCATATCATTCTTCACGTGAAACGGTGGAATTTTCATCTTAAGTCCCCTTAGACTATCATCATCTCGATGTCTAGGTCTCCTTCAACTTCCATTAGATGAATGGCCATCGTCTTCATATCGCCTTCTTGCTTCTATAGCACGTCTATGTCTCCTTTGGTTTTCATTTGGTGAATGATCTTCTTCGATATAGTAAGCGACTTCCTCCTCAGCCCTTGCTCTCCTAGGTTGGACTTGTTCCCTCCTATTTGGCACTTCTGGTCTCTGCTGCTGTGGTGCCACTCTTTGATTTTCATCCAGCCTTACATGGATATCTTCTAGATCAATTCTCCACAACCGTCGCATTTCCGCCATCATGGCTTGCATTTGGAGATTAGGAAGCTCATGCAGTTGTTGTCCCTCTCTTTGGTTATCGTTTTGTTCCCCGGTTTGTGACATGGTGACCTGAAACAAGAAAACAAACACGTTAGTAGTAAGGTTCCTCTCAAACGCTCAAGTGTTTCCCCAAATATTTTTCCCAAGTGTTTCCCTCAGTATTTTCCCTCGGACATTCCCTTAAAGATTTCCCTTGAAATTTCCCTCAAAGATTTTCCTCAAATTTTTCCCTCGGAATTTCCCTCAACTTTCTTTCCCTCGGCGATTCTTTAGAGTTCGTATAGAACTAATCAACACAACTCAATGCGTAGTCCCCAAATAATCAAATGAGCAAGTGATAGATACAAAGATAAGAAACAGTGATTTAAACACTAGAAACAACCAGACTTACTGATACTTGCCTTTTTGTATTCTTTTTTTTTGTACGATTTTTTTTTTTTTTTTTGGCTTTTCTTTTGGATCTCCTTTTTTGGTACTGGTTACGAAAATAAAATTAAGAAGATGAAAAGATAGAAAAGAAAGAAGATGAAAATATGAGAAGATGAAAAGACGGGCATATATTACGCAAATCCTCGAGTGTGCTCTGGTACCACTTGATACGATTTTTCCCTAGGAATTGCACTCGAAGGCGGTAGAAGGAATAATCCTCGACTCCAATGGATTCGCGAAGCAGGATGTTAAGGTATATTAAACCTTAAGCCCCAAACTTGACTTAAAACGAAAAATGAAACAAAGCGGTGGAACTTAGGTTGATAGAGATTGCGGAGTAAGATGATAAGGCGTGAGAACAAGTTCCCGAAATCTTTATGCCCTAGACTCGACTTAAAACAATTCTACGAACTTCAATTAATGAATGGCGACGTCAAGTGTTATGGAGAACACTTGATATACCAAAATGATCACTTAGGTAAACCCACTAAGTAATCAAAAAGTTCACAAAGAACTAAGGAGAATCACTCTCAAAAATAAGTTTAATAAAAAGATGGATGATTGATCAAATGATCTTACATGTGCTTATAAATAAAAAGTGTTGTGTCTAGAAACAATGAACCTTGAAAATACACTTAGACTATAAATAAAGCAAATGTTGAATAACCTTTAGCTTGACCACGAAAATGTCCTTTGGAATGCCTTGGTCGAATTCCTCTTTGATGGGCTTAAGTCTTTTCTCAACAAATTGGGCTGGGCATAATTATGAATCAGTTTGGCTCATTAAAAACCTTGTCATGTAAACCCATTGGAAAAAACCATGACTAAGGGAAAAGGATTCCAAATGATCACAAACCCATTAGTTGTTCTTCTTGGGCTTTGATCTTAGCAAGATAATGTGTTGGGCTTGATCATCTTTCTTTTTCCAAATTTCATCAAGTAGCTCACGATCTGATACAACAAGCCTCCATGTCTTTGTCCTCGTCATTGGTCAAACAGGTACAAGCATAGCATCCTCGGCTACAAGCTCAGGTTCAAGCTCTTCTTCCTTGGTGCTTCCCATGATCGTATTAACAAAGAAAGAAAAAATATGGCTAAGGCATCTAAATGATGAATCGAAGACTAGTTATGAAAGCAAAAAAGAGCTAAGAGAAAAGAAAAGATAAGAAGCCAATTCACTTGTTGTTGAAGGAGAAGAAAGGAATCTCCTAAGTGAGAAAAGAAAAGAAAAGTGGTGAGAATGTGCGTCTAAGAAGGCAAAATGCCTTATGATATGGGTATTGTAGGAATGGGATTTATTGGGGTTAGAGATAGGAGTCGAAATCAAAAGAGGCATCGGGTAGATGGAAGTTTATCCTTGTATGTATCGGTTGTTCTTTACTCTTAGCATTTTGCCAAAGTTCATTCCTTCATGAGAGTTCCCTTTCCTTTGGAGTACCCACATGATTGAGATCATTTTTTTTATCTCAAAACCTTTTCCTTAATCTAAATGAGTTCACTCGATTTGTACAAAGCATGATTCACCACTACACTTAATAAATGTTAAAGAGTTTAAGGATAGGAATGCTTGTGTAGGCTAAGCCTTGAACTCGATTCATGTTGCGATTTATATGGCTAAATCTTTTGAAGGAGAGTTTGTTTTTGTATATCTTACAACTACTAACTAGGACATTGAGTTAAATTCTTTTGTTGGAGTTCCCGCATTCAAACTCCTTCTTCGACTTGTTCTTGTTTGTTTGCTTGTGGACAAGCAAAAGCCAAGTTCGAGAGAGTTGATATTTATGCATTTTACATGATTTATAACCATGTTTCCCTTGTCTTTATGCATTTACACTCATGTTTAGGTACATTTAGTTGCATTTGCATATTTTAGGTTTTGGAGATGGAGTCAAGGATGTAAGGCTTACGTGGATCAAAGAAAAGTCTTTTGGGAGCTAAAAAGGCTTAATGGAGTTTAGAAGAAGGTCATAGACCAAATGGAACTTGTTGGGGGGGGGGAAAGGGAATGCCCAAAAGAGGAACATAAGGATCATTAGTGGTCATATCGGCATGCTGCATTGGGATGAAGAAGTTAGCAACGAGCACACCGCTACAAGCTTTCGGCGAAGACCACCAGTCTCTATAATGGTATGCCCGTATCGGGGTGACGACACCGTTGGGGCCATAGTGGGATGCCCACATCGGGGTGAGGACGCCGCTGCAGATCTTTCGTCGAGTTACCAGTCTGTACAGCGGTATGCATGCAGCGAAGACACCGATATGCCACATCGGTATGGTGACAGCGGGGTGAAGACACCGATGTAGCTCATTCATGACCCAAAGATCCACCGGGTCAATTCAGTTTGTCCCGGGTTGACCCGGTTCGCCCACTTTTAATATTTATACACTAAAAACCTAAATTTGTTTTAGCAAGTTTCATTCAAGTTTTGAAACTCTTTCCCCTTTTAAGGTTCTTACTTGATTTTGTATGATATCTTGAGTGATTTTTATCCATTATCACATCTCAATCTCTCTATCTTTCATCACTAATTATGAATATTAACACTATCTTTATGAGTTTTGTTGATTTCATTATGATTAGTGAGTACGTAGTTCTCTTAGGATCTTTGGGTATGTGGTAGATTAGGGTGGTATTAGGTTGATCCATGGTGTTTAGGGTTTAGATTAGTTAAGATCCTTAGTCATTAGGTGATTTTAATACTATATTAGCTTTGATCAAGTTGATGTAGATCTTAGGAAATTTCACGCCCGTAAGGTGTTTGATGAAATTTCCCAAAAAACTTAATGAGTGATTTACATGCGTAGCCTATGGAAATAGATGTCTAAGGTGTTTATTGGTTATTTGATCTTGTGTTTAATTCTTATTGATCGCTTAATTGCAAATGGAAATTTGTATCAATTGGGTAATTAGTAAAGTGGTTAGTACCAAGGAAATGTTTTAATCTTAATTAGTGGTCTAGACCTAAAGATTAGCATTTTGTTATTGAATTAGCATCATGGATTAGCTTAGAATAGCCCAAGTCAATAACCTTACACAAGGATTCCTTCGTTTAATTTTTTTTTTATCGCTTTTAAGCTCTCTAGTTTACTTTCTAGCTTTGTTTGAACTTGAATTGTCTTAGTGCTTCTATTGTTTTGTTTTATGCTTTTTTATCTAGTTTGCTTGAGCTTTATTTTTATTATGATTTGTTTGGAAAACCTTCTTCTTATTTGCTTAGCATTAGAAGTGTCTCATATTCTCGGTGAGCTATTCTTAACATTTACAGTTCGATCACTAATTAATTCAATGATAAGAGCATTTTAGGGTAATTGATTTTTTAATCATAAAGGTTTGACTTTATTACCTCAATCCTTCTCTGTCTCGCTTTCCAAGCATCGATATATCATATATGGCGAAAACGAAATGATTGGATCCATCTCAAGCTGCCTCATACTGTCCCACAGCTAGTTGAGATTATTGATAAGGTCATACCTAATTGAATCACTTTGGTTCACTATTTCGATAAACCGCGTCTACAACCATTACTCCAATGGTTGTTCGAAGGCTGGTAACATCGTGGGGCATTTTCTAGTTGTGTTTTTCGCTATTTTGCTGAAACTTTTCAAAACCATATGATCTTATCTGCATTTTCTAGTTTTATTTTTTACATATTGTATTATGTTTTGAGCAATAAATTTCATATTCCAACAAAAAAAAACAATATAAAAACCATGTAAAATATAGGTATATATCAGTGCCTCAACAGATGATCCTTACATTATGAAAAATAATGTCAACCAGATAATGCCAACTACCACCACAATCAATTTTCCTCTCTGAACCAAAATCTCTTAACTGAGTCAATAAATAATTATTGTCCAATTCCAAAAGCGGATCATCCACCACTTTTTTGTTCTTCTTAAACAACATGGTGCTCCGACAATATGGATGGTGATTCGATAAAAATCATTTACAACAATCAAACCAATACGACTTTCGTCTATGATTTAATTGAAACGCATAAGTGTTATCTTAACAACATGGGCACGCTAACTTCCATGCGTTGACCAAACGGATAACATACCATATGTTGAGAAACGCTTAATTTTGAACACCATTCTCCCGTAACAGTTGCAACTCATGAATCAGTGGTTGCAGAAACACATCAAATAATCTCTTAGGATTCTCTGGGCGATATGAACAAGAATTAAGAGGAACACAAACTCTAATTTCATGCACAAAGATGGCGACTAATTGTAAGGTGTCATGATTCTCTGGGCGATATGAACAAGAATTAAGAGGAACACAAACTCTCATTTCATGCACAAAGATGGCGACTAATTGTAAGGTGTCATGATTACTGGTCACCACGAATATTGTCTTCCATGCTTCCTGAAATGATTGAAACCATTTGTACATAATCTAAGAAATACGTTCCTTCGCTCATAATCAAAATCACGATACACTGATTAAAAATGTTTCCATGCTTCAACATCTGAGGGATGCACAATTTCTCCTACTCTTGTATGTTCTGCATGCAATCTCATTATCACGCCATACGCTCGGATTAATATAACCTCTTCAACCTCTAGATTAATGGCAAATACCACATTTGTTTAGATGGAAATGAAACTCTTCCACTTGTTTCATGATAATGAGGGTTGCAACGAAAGGCACATGTCAAGCGGTATGCATCCCCCCTCAAGTAGATCATACAATTATCGATGCACACATCTATCATTTGATACGAAAAACTAAGACAAGCAACCAATTTTTGGACCAAATAGTTTGAATCGGGTGCAAGATTATTTTCAGGCAAAATTTATTTCACAAATTCATCTATCGCGTCGACACAATTCTCGGCCAAATTAAAATTCATCTTTATGGTCATCAACGTCGTTGCAGCTGATAAATGTGCATGCCCCTCTCTACACCCTTTGTATAGCGGATGCTTAGTTACATCTAACATATCAAAGAACCTCTGGCCTTCTAAATTAGGTTCCTCTATTTATTTTCATCATCAACGAACGACGCTATGTTTTCACGAAGCGCATCATTCACCATCTAAATAATATCTACGTTTTCATCTACTTCCGTTCTTGATTCCCCTAGCGTATTTGCAGTATAATGTTCACTAGTACTGCCATATTCCAACATTGAATAATGTTCTCCATGCGAATATCAAATTTATAACTCAACATAAACCCTTTCCCAAACAAGTGACCTCGTAATGTAGATATAGAGACAAATCTATGATTCCGACAATTAGGACATGGACAATACATATTACCAGATTTCAAGGTCTATGTCTTGCCTTGACGCAAATTCCATTAACTGCCTAACACCTTCTGCAAACGCGATTGTAAGTTGCCCAATCGTTGGATAATAAGTAGATTTGTCCATCCAAGACTAAAAATAATCATAAGGATTTGAAAAAAATCATCGGAATAGGATTTTTGACGGCAAACTAATAGATTTTCTGAAGATTTGTCGGACCTTCAGAAAGCGGTCAAAAGACTGTCAGAAATAACCATGTTTTCTTTTAGGTATGTCAAGAATTAATAAGTTAAAATTATCTTACATATCACGTTTATGTTGAACACATATAACTTTATTATATTATAATAAGATAGTTTAAAACTAAAACAAAAAAAAAGATAGTTTGAAACCAAACTTATTTCCGAACATAGAGTAGTATGATTTTTTTTGGGTTAAAATGTGAAATTTATAGTTCAACAAAGAAAAAATATGTACAAGAGTTTGGAACTTTGGTAAATCTAAGAAAGACAGTGGATAATGTCAGAAAACAATTTTAAACCAAAACACTTTTAAGATGGAATAGCAATCAGGCAGAGGAGAGATTGCAGATGCTTGACCAGCGTGTGAGGAGGTCAGAGTTGCTGCAGTCTTCTCCATAGAGCGAGATTATACGATCTCGAAGATCCTTGTTGATAGTGTGCGTAAGATGTAACGGTGAACGACATGGACGGTTGTGCCGTCTACCATTACTTTCTCGCCAAATGCTATAGATCGTTACTTGGAAGATGAGACGAGCTAGAATAGAGTCAATCTTACTTTCTCTGAATTGCATCAGTGATTGTAAACTGATATCCCAAGCTGGATTGATCCTTCTCTTAAGTAAATCATTACATAGTGAAGTCCATATCGTATACGAGTAGGGGCACCCGAAGAAGATATGGTCTCTCGACTCGTTCGGTTCGCCACAGAGAATACAAGGCTGAGCTGCGCCCCAATTCCGAGCTCTAGCTCCCGTTGCTAGATTATCCTTGATGGCAAGCCAAATAATGAAAGCATAACAAGGAACCGACTGCGCAAACCATACCGTCTTGTGCCAAGGGATAGTCTGTTTTGGCGATCTAATTTGATCCCATGTTTTCTTTGAGGAAAAGTAAATTTTAAACTCATTCAAGCCATGTCTCCAAAGAAATATATATGGACCATCTAATGGGTTGGGAAGCCTCGTGAGCCTCGTATCCTCCATACCTCAGTGACATCCCAAAACGAGGAATGACGAAGGAGGTAGTGTCGAGTCCAAGCAACCCATAAAGACCCCAGGTTCCCAAACAATCACCAAATAAGTCGTAGAGCAAAAACCAGAGACGAGTCTTGCATCCTCCGGATACCCGAACCCCCTTATCGCTTCAGAGCGCAAACATCACTCCATGCTACTTTAGTTTTTGATGTAACATATGGCGAGCCAAACCAAAGAAAAGCTCCACACACGCTCTCGATTGTGTCAAAGCACCTCGTCGAAAGACGAAACACTAAAAACCAAAAGTTGGTAATGCTAGTTATCACCGATTGGATTAGCTGCAACCGCCCAGCGAAGGATAATAATTTGCTTGACCAAGAGACCATACGAGTTCTGATTTTATCAATCAACGACTCATAATCCAGTTTCGTCATACTCTTTGTCGTGAGCGGCAAACTGAGATAGTGGATCGGAAGGCTCTCTATTGGAATCCCAAGATTCCCGCCGCGACATTGAGCGTAGTACTAGTCCTTTCCGCAATGTAAATTGAAGATTTGGAATCGTTGATATTCAGACCAGAGATGCTTCCAAAATCGTTGAGAACCGATATCGTAGATTGAAGAGATGCCTCCGACCTATCCAGAAAGACCATCATGTCTTCCACAAAACTAAGGTGGGTCAAGTTCAAGTCCCGACACCAGGGGTGATAGCCAATGTTCCCTTCTCTAGCAGCTTTATTCAAAAGCAGCGAAAGGACGTTAATAGCTATGACGAATAGATAAGAAGAAAGTGAGCACCCTTGTCGAAGACCTTGCAAACTCGTGAAGAAACCTTCAAGTTCACCATTTACCGATACTGAAAACGCAGTAGTGGAGATACAGCTCCTTATCCACCCGATAAACAGAGCCGAAATCCCCATTGCTTGGAGAGTAGCGATTAAAAAATCCCAACAAACCGTGTCAAAAGCTTTGGAGATATCCAATTCTAGGGCACAGCACGGGGAGATTGATGTCTTGTGGTAGTCTTTGACAAGCTCAGTTGCTAATAAAACATTTTTCAGCAGTAAACGTCCTTTTATGAACGCACTTTGATTGGAAACCATACCCTCCGGAAAAACCTGCTTGAGTCTATTCGCCATTATCTTCCATATCACTTTGTAAATCAGATTACAACACCCTATGGGACGATAGTCTCTCATAGTTTTTGCTTCTGCTGTCTTCAAGAACAAGGCTAAAATGGTTGCATTAACTCTATGAGGCATGAATCCATTTTCAAAAAAAGATTGGACAGTGACTACAAAATCTGTACCAATGATTGGCCACGCGGCTTTGTAAAATTCCATTGTGAAACCATCCGGTCTCGAAGTTTTGTTTTGAGGCATAGAGAATAGAACACTCTTGATTTCGTCCTCCAATACATGTCTGGTCAAGGAATCAGCTGGGTCCAAAGGGCCACGATACGTTATAAGCTCCATAAGATCATCGACCGTGAGTGATGATGGGTGGTGGGATTGTGCATGTATAAATTGTTGGAAATAATTAACTGTTTCTGTTTTAATGTATGTAGGCTCCGTAAGGACGTCACCCGCTACCGTGATGAGACGTTTTTTGGAATTCTTTCATGTGAGTGACTGTACCATACGATGGAAAAAACCAGTGTTATGATCGCCAAACTTTAACCAGGTGATACGTGATTTTTGTCTGAAGAATTTCTCCTCAATACTTGCCAAACGATTCCAGTAGATACATCCTCGAATGTAGCAGTGCAGGGATTAAGGAGAGCTTGGTTTTGGCACTCGCATAACAGTTCAAAAGCTTCGCGAGTCCTCTTTGTTATATCCCCATACCAGTCACGATTTAGAGCCCGTATATATGGTTTTAATAGCTTCAGCTTTCGATTGAGTTTGTATAGCGCAGCTCTATATTGGTACAAAGGTTCAATTTCTGCCCAAACTTGCGAGATAATATCAAAAAATTGAGAATGGTCAGCAAGATAATTGAAGAACTGGAAATGATGTCTCTTACTCGTTATCAGATTGGAGAGATGAACCAGACAGCGAGTGTTATCTGAGATTTCGTTAGTCTCGAAGAGTGCATGTGAGTGAGGAAATCGAGAGCACCATGCACTGTTTATAAGAGCTAGATCCATTTTTTCCCGATCGGATATTCATCCTGGTGATTCCACCAAGTGAATTTCGGGCCTGAATAGCTCAAATCCGAGAGTTCACAGTCTAAGACCAGGGACTGGAAATCGCACATTCATTTCTGATCACCAATAGTTTCCAGAGAACGGGAATGCTCCGAAGAAGCCAAGATCTCATTAAAGTTCCACATGATAATCCAAGGAACATTACCAGCAGCAAAAAGAGTTTGAATATGCCGGATCTCGGCCCATAGGGTCAGACGATCGCACTAAAAATTTGATGCGTATACGCATTAGCTGAGAAAATCCTCACCAGAAGCAGAGGATATCCATACGGTAATAATTGGAGGACTTTTATAAAAAGGAGTGACAGTAACCGACTAAGACCAAATGAGCCAAATGCGTCCCAAACGGTGATTCATGAGAGAGAGCCAACCAGGGAAAGTTCGAGCAATAGTATTTGTACATGTTTCTTCTTGAACCCTTGTTTCAAGAAAACACCCAAGAGTAGTATTTTTTTGAAGAAATCCAAGACCGAACAACATTTTGTTTGCGCATCTTATTGAAGCCTCGAGTATTGCACGCAAATAAAGTCGTCATATTCATTAGTGCTTCCGTAAGGAAGCTTTCTTGGTTTTGTTTGAGACGGCCATAAGTTGATCTTTCTTTATTGTATTTGGCTTCTTCACCTTCTGTTTACCACGTTCTGTAGGTCCTTCTTTCTTTTCTGATTTTCTAATTAGAACCTCTTCCTCCGATGAGGTTGATTTTACATCGTCATCATCCTTTTTGAATTCACCTTCCTCTTGTTCCTCATCTTCCTCAGAGGCAACCGAGAGGATGTTGAATCGAGATGGTGAGGAGTCACTTGCGTGATTTGCATCAGCCTTTCCCATTGCATTATCACTTGCTATATGCTTCGCTGGCGAAGATTTCCCACCTTTCGTTGCAAGAGACCAGTTATGTTCATAGTTGTCATATTCCTCGTACGACCAAAACGACAACCTCTGATTCCTCACCATTCTTATTCGAATGTTCAATGATGTGCACTTCATTGCACTCTTTTGATCTGTCTTCCTCTGTTTTCTTTCCAGAAACCAGAGCATTCTGGTAAACTTCCACAACTGCCAGAGTTTCAGTTTTCTGGCTTGATTGTTGGTCGTTGTTGATCGTCGTAGAAACAGTTGTTTTGTCCCTACCTTTCCTCACATTTGCAACTACCGATCCCATCTTCATCTGATCACATTCTGCGTCCGAATGACACCAATTATGACACATAGAGCACCTCGGAGGTAACCAGGGATAGGATATTTGAATGTGGATATCCGGATCAGACTGTAAATGTATCCTCTCGGGGAGAGGCTTCTCCAAATTTACCACCACCAACACTCGAGCCATATCCAATCGAATGCAGCGCTCAGTATTAGGGTGCAATTTTTGTGGTTCACCTACGATATTTTCCTGAAAGAATAGACTTTTTCAGTATAGAGATGATTTGGTCTATCTTTGAAATCCACCCAAATTGGCATTGAGGAAAGGTCTGGCTTTAAGGTTGATGTTCGAGGATTCCATTCTTAGACTACGAGAGGGATATCCGCGATGTGCCAGAAGTGGCAGCGCAGAACACGAGCTCTCATGTGGGCATTTTCAATCTTAAACAGGACAATTTTTGGGTTGAGGAACTGCGCATCAATCTTCGAAGGTTTGTATGTTGTTGTCCAAAGGCGGTTCACTGTGGCATGTACCTTGCCGATATGAGGGGCTTCACTGATGAAATATCCAAGGTCCAAAGGGGCTGGGAATTCTCGAGAACTTCTTCTTGAATGGTAGCTTGAGCCACACCATCAGTGACTTGATATTGGGCAGAGTAAGACAGGATTGACGAACCCTTATTTGTCAGAATAGAGTTTTAAGAGGCTTTTTTAAAGTGGATCTGACCGGAATTATTTGAGAGAAGAGATGATTTTGCCCCGTCTATCGGACCAGATACTGGAGACGGCGGTCCCATGGCCGACAGGCCGAGTATCGGGAGAAGCGTGAAGGGTACGAAAAAGGAAAGTCTTAGGGAGAGAGGTTCGTCAGAGCGGCTAGAGTTTTTCTTTGCTTTTTTCTTTTTCTTTTTAAAGAGTAGTATGTTAACATCGATCCAAGAAGGAAATTGGAATCCATAGGTTCCCTTTCTGATCATAAAGTGACAAAAGCTTCACTTTCAAAGCGTTGGCCATCTTCTCTCTCTCACATATCCCATTATAAGCCAATCAAATTATTTCCACGTCAAAAGGTTTTGGAATCAGTGGAAAACAAACAAGTCCCACAACAACGCAATCAACCTCAGATCTGTTTTTATCATAAATAAAAGGACAAAAACCTTTACTATTTTGAATAATTGGTTATCACTATACAAAATTCATATCACATTCATCAGTTATTATCAGTATTCCTTTTTACACATGTGTAAGAAACAATCTCAGAATCAAGTACGATGTAACTTTAAAAAAATTATACTGCGATTCATGCCTCTTGTTCAGCTTAGCAAAAAATTTCCTAATTTATTTTTCTCATGTGGTTTAAAGGTCAATTAATGTTTGCCAAACTCATTTTCAGCATTTTTTTGTTTTTTACCTTTTTATAACTGTTCATAGTATGTTTCAAGAAATGATTAATTCTGTTATAACAAGTGGTATTAACAATGCTCGATTTTTTTTTATGTTTTAATGGTTTAGAAATTGTCAAACAGATTTTAATATCTAATATAATTTTCAATTTATATATGTTTGTGTCAATACAAATAAACTTTTATAATTAAATTAGTATATATGGCATAATTACATGAAATGAAATTTACAAATTTTCAAACTATATAAAATAATTAACTCCATAATTAACAGAAACAAATAAAGGATTTTTTTACAACAAAAAAAGAAGAAGAAAAAATGGAGTAATTGATTAATTTCGGAACTTAAAGTGCCAATGAGATATATAATCTTTCAGTTTTTCCCAAATGGATAATTGATAATAATCAGATTAATGGAAGGAACATTTCACAAATGACAATTAATTTCACAATTGTCTAATACAAAGAAGATATAACAAATTCAGGCATGTACATGAACAACATGGTGTTAATGTGATGAAACGGATTAGGAAAACAAAATAGTTACAATGAACAGAAAAATGATGTTAATGTGATTAAAATAGAAAACGAGTTACTCAGACAATACCTTCTCTTCACATAAATGCACATGTATGAGTGCATCTATGTAATGCATGCACATGTAATGCATGTATGTATGTAAAATTATATCACCACACGTATATAAACACGATTAAAACTTGTATCAATAGTGTGCATACAAATTAATGGTCAAAAAGTGTTCATCATACATAACGTGCGAGTAAATTGCGCCTGAGGTGGAGTGGTTAGAGTGACGTCAAACGATGACGTCAGATAAAACTTTAATCAACAGAAATGTAAAAAGATCATCTATACAGAACAGGCAACTCAGAGAAATATTTTTTTTTTTCGACAAACGCTACTCAGAGAAGCTTCGTTCCTTATTTTCCTTTACAGGCATTTCAAAGAGTATCAAAATTATAGACTGGTTAATAAATATTAAGATAATTTAAAACAAAACCTAGAATATTCAGAAAGAAAATACGAGGAATGAGGAGTTGTCACGAATTTTGATAATTTTCTGAACAAATTGACATATCCTAATAACAATATATAGCCTTGATTTGAGACAAACATATAGCCTTGATTTGAGACAAACCTATAGCCTTGATTTGAGACAAACATATAATCATTTATCTACTTTTCACTAAAATCCTAGTTAAAGGCATATAGACAATGATAACATTATCCATCCATATAAATAACACTCATGTTCGTAATGTCTAAAATTTAGGAATAAAGGGTAACTGTAAACATACCTTCAAATTATGATAAATGTTTTACCTTTTCACTTGAATCAATGGAGAAAACCCTGAATTGTCATGTTTTCCCACAGCTTTCTTGAGCTTCTTTTTTTGTTTCCAGAAAGTTAAATATTAGAGATTTCAGTTGTTTTGGTTTAATAAAAAAATGGAAATGAAAAAGAAAGTTCAAGAAAGCTGTGGAAAAATATGACCAGGATCTTCATCTTCTCCTTTCTCTAAAATTTACTCACGAATTCAACATAAGAGAATTGTGGAGCGAGAAATATATAATTGAGCAACTTGCATATACAAACTTTAGGGGACCACTCTATTGAGATACAATACAAAGTGAATGATATGTGAACCTGCTTAGTAGCGTGGGACTGAGATAAGAATAGACTTATTTCTTTCTTTCTTTCTTTCTTTCTTTATGCCTTTTCTTTTTGTTATATAATTTTATATTAAAATTTCCGTCAGCTAGAAATACTATGCCAATTTAACTTCAACGTTTTTAGTGTAAACCACTCCATTGCTACCGTAGAAATCTTGGGCTAAAATTATCACTTTTTGTTCGAGAAAAATACCTAAAAAACCATCAAATCACAACTTTCAGCCAAAAAAAAATACAACTACGTGATGGACAAAATAATTTTTCAACTTTCGTTAATCCCCAATTTTATTGATCAAGCCATTTTAGAGTCAACGTTAGTTAACTAATGATATGAATTTAGTTGACTAACGATATGATTAAAATAGCTTGGTTAATAAAAGTTGGGGATTTTTTAATAAATAAAAAGTTGAAATTTTTTTTACAAAATTTTAGATTAAAATAGTTAAAAACATAATTGCACACAAAGTCATTTATTTCAACTTTACTTATTTAGCTAACACTTTTTTGTTTTTGTCTTTTAGCGTATAAATGACGAAAATATCCATTCCTCTGTCTACCTATGTCCTGTCCACATACTTACACGCCGTATTGTACATGGGTTTGAAGGGGAGCTTATGGTTCAATTCTTATTAGGTTTTTAGTCTATGATACCGATTAATTAGGGTTCTTCGTTCTATCCTTGTTGTTAATGCGTCGCTTGACTAACCGTCTTAGCAATCGATATTAGGCGTTTTAGAGCCACGAAAGTGCTGTATCTAATTGCTTGACCTAGGGTAGACGAGAAAATCCGTCGTAAGATTTCGAAAGTATACTTACAGAAGAATTGTGGGCGTAAACGACCTTTGAGAGTATCATTCACTTCTTGTGCGGGCGGAGTCGGAAGCTACCGTCCGAGTACTGGAATGAGTAGGTGTGTAGGATTACGGGAGTAGACTACACGCAGCGTACGTGTTCCAAGTTCAAGAACCCTATGTAGCCAAAAGTCGCTTTAGAAATCTTAGAAATTTCTTCGGTAAAAATCGGCCATAAACCCTAGAAAATTCCCGATTGCCCAACGCTTCGTTTAATTGATTAACAACCTCGATTAAATAATTAGTTAGCAACTGCCCTTCTTAGTTTAGTTTAGATTCCTTAGATACGACCGTAACAAAACTTGAAATATATTTTACGTCTAGACATAAGTTAGAACTCGTTAGAAATTAGACAACGTCTATCCATGTGGATTCGATTCCTAAATACTACTTCGTGTGCTGTGCACTTGAGGCTTAGATATAAAGGGTAAAACTCCACGCCGGGGTTAATTCCCGGTGTGTCAAGTTTTTGGCGCCGTTGCCGGGGATAGTTTAGCTTGTTTGATTTCGTATTCTAATTTCTGCTCTAGACACTTTGGATTTTCAAGTTCTTTGTTGTTCTTTTGACTTTCTCCTTTATCTTTGTCTTTTGTTCTAAGGTGCATGCACACTAGGAGAACTCCTAGAGGAACCGTACCGCTACTAGATGATATCGACAAACACGAGAGAGAACTCCGGAGACTCAAAAGAAACTTAAGGATGGCCGAAAATGACCACCCGGGAGATCAACTAAACCGCGATCAACTAGATCACGAAGCTGACCGTGATTTTTCGGATCATGAAGAAGATCGAGGGGCTGTCCATGGTGCTAATGACCAGCCACATCTCGATCCCGAAGAAAACCACAACCAAAATCGAAATGCTGAAATTCCGAGGCGACAACTTCCCGTCGATCGTGATGCATCAAGGAACGATGCTCAAGATAATTCACCGATTCCTCCTAACGGCGTAAACGCCAACCGTCCCGTACTGTCGGCTAATCCTCCGAGGAGACAAGCGCGTAACCGCATCATTGCTGATTTTGATGCACCGTATCTACACTTCCAAAACCGAGCGACCATACAACTTCCTATACCGAACGGAAACAATTTTGAGATCAAACCTCAAATCATTGCTTTGGTAAAACAAAATCAGTTTCATAGAGTTGCAAGCGAGCATCCGATGGAGTTGTTCGAAGAGATATGCGGAACGACGAGAACGAACCAAGTTCCCGCCAACTATTTGAAGTGTAGGCTTTTTATTTTTTCTTTGGCCGATAAAGCTCACGTTGGTTGAAATCTTTGCCCGCAGGATCTATTAGTAATTGGGAAGAGTGCAAAGCCGCCTTCTTAAACCACTTCTACACGAAGTCTAGATCAAACGCGCTAAGAAACAAAATCTAAAGTTTCCATCAACAATCGGTTGAGTTTTTCTATGAAGCGTGGGAACGTTTCAAGGAGTACGAGAGAGATTGCCCTCATCACGGTTTCTCTGGTCCGAATGTGCTCAACACTATCTACCGAAATATCAACTTTCTCTCTACACGACCAACAATGGAGACTTCTCCATGAAGACCATCAACCAAGGAAGAGTTCTCATCGAAAATATTGCTATGTCGGATAGGAACAATTCTCCTGACTACGATAGATCGACTAGATCGAACGTGTCGGAATCGAAAGAAATTTCTGAGCTAAAAGCCATGATGAACCGACTTCTTAACAACCAAAATCGCCAAGTGCATGCTTGTGAATCTACTGTTGGAAGCGAAGACGATGCTTACTACGAACCCGACAACAACGATTCGTATTTTCAAGAAGAAAAAGTTAACTATGTGGGAGCACAAACCTCCTACCAAAGTCGTTTCAACAACGGATTCAACAACAACTTCCGCAACGCAAACTTCAACAATCTCTCGTATCGAAACCCGAACGTGGAGAACCCTCAAGATCAGCCTTATCCAGAACAATCGAAGCCATACCAAAACCGGTTCCAAAACAAAAACTATGAAGGAAATGTCAACTTCCACCCGAGACCGCCCTTCAACGCTCAAGCCGCTCCTTACATCAACTCAAACACGCAGCAACAAGGTATCTTTAACTCTCAACTTCCTTCCCAAATATCGAAGCTCGAGCAATCAATTCAACTCCTCGCTCAAAGAAACGAAAAGACGACAAAAGATTTTAACGTCAAGGTCGATTGTATGTACAACGGCTTGAATGGGAACATTGAATCTCTTTCAACCCATGTCAAGAAGTTGGATATGCAAGTCTCTCAAACCACGGACTCCACTAAGAGACCGAGCGGAATTTTACCCGGAAGAGTGGAAGATAACCCGAAGAGATTTTGCAACTTGATTTCCACCATACCCGAGAAGGAAGTCGATGCTAAGACCGAGCCTAGAGAAGTTCCAAATTAAAATTTGTCTCACTCTATGGACGAGTCATTACCGAATCCAAGATGATCCAAAAACCACCATTCGAGGTACGGAAACTAATCTCGCTTCAAAGGCTTAGAAAAGCCAATGATCTATGACGTTTTTCTTTTTCTTGTTGGATTTCGGGAATTTATTTTGCAGATTGTTTGTGTGATTTCAGAACCAACGTCAACATCATGTCTAAGACATTTGCCGAGAAATTCAGTATAATGAATCTCACGCCATCTACCGTGAGTGTAATTGTTGGGGACTCATCACAAAAGAAACCCGAAGGAGCGATCCATGATCTTCAAATACTCATTGGAAACAAGATCGTTCCCGCTGATTTTCAAGTTCTCGAAATGGAACGAGACAAGGATATACCGTTGATTTTTGGTCGTCCCTTCTTAGCTACCGTTGGCGCCATCCTTGATCACGCCAACCGTCATGCCGTCTTCTTGAATGTGGATCGAAGGAGGCTCTATCCTACTGTCGCGGACAAAATTCCAAACCGAGGGACATACATGAGATGAGATGAAAAACTTGATTTTCCCTAAAGGAAAAGAGAAACATGAGTCGATTAACACGGAACCCCCAAAGGTAAGTTCACCATTCCCTTCTAAACCATTTGCAAAAGTTAAGATCAATATTCCACCAGATTTAAGAGACACCAAGGAAGAACGAGTGGAAGAAATAGTTGAGAAGACGAAACAAGCTCTTTGAGAAGTAAGAATTCCGAAAAAATGCGGAAAGAAGAAGGTGATACCGAAGAAAGGTGAAACACTTCATAAACAAGACGATGCCAAAGGAACATTTGTTCCCGACTCATCTACTGCTCACGCCTAGTCTCACCAAAACCTCGAGCTAACGACTTTAACCAAAAGCGCTTGATGGGAGGCAACCCATTTGGTACATTTTTCTTTTAATTTTTTCTTTCTTTTTCTATTGACGTTTTTCTTTTTAGGATTTCAGGTTTTATATAAAAATCAAAAAACCCAAAAACATTCAAAACAGATCGTAAAACGACGAAGGAACGAAGGAGAAAACGACCCGAGAAGAAGGCTAATCGGCCGCGGCTGGGAGGGGCCGACCCGTGGCGGAGGACCCATCGACCGCGCCGGCGTTGGCTGGTCCCGCGGCGAGAAGGGACTTGGCCGCGGTCGCGCATGCTCGACCCGCAGCCAGCCTCATTATGTCCCGAACTTCATCCCGTCCATTCCAACTGTTCCCGACATTAAATCGTGCAATCCCGAAGATGTTCCCGACGTGAAATTGAACCAAACCTGGTTTAATTCCTGTGTCCCGCTAAGGTAAGTCACAAAAGTTTTTGAAAAACATAAAACTTCTTTTATACATAAAACAATTTTTCAAAGAACAAAAAGAGAATTTCAAGATTCAAGCTCTCTTTCTTCTTCTCCTCCAAAGGACTTGGAGATTTTGAGCAAGAACGACATTTTTCAATTCAAAACTTTTTCGAAAATTCTTCGGTCCATTCTCACTCTTTTTCGGAGAAGATTTCAATTCCTCACTCATCCCGTCATCCCGTCAATTCCAACAAGATACAAGAGGCGCTCTAATGCGAGAGCGAACGACGGTACACTTACTTTTACCATTTGCGGATATTCTTATGGTCTAACGATCCCGAAACTTTGTGAAGCTTTGAAACTTCAATATCTCGATGAGATTCACCCCGAGGAGAATCCCGATGAAGATCTATGGAGCATAATGGGACAAGGCGTCTACGACAATGGACGGTCCAAAGCCGCCCTACTCACGCATCCTGATGTCCGCTATACACACAAGCTCTTAGCGCACACCATATTCTCGAGAGCGAACGTGGGGAGTGTCCTCAAAGGCGAGCTTGGCACCCTTCAATTACCTTTCATCGATGACCCGCGCTATGCTTGCTATGCTTGTATCGTCGCGAAGAACTTGGTGAAGGTGAAACACGACGCGCCCGCCACAAAACCCGAGGACGCTACTACCGCCTTCAGAAGCATCATCACGGCGATTCTACAAGTCGTGCACTTCGATTTCTCGAACGAGGTTCCACTCCAAGGAAGCTGGTTCGACTTGATGCAATTCTCCCGAGACCGCACGATCTCTCGTGCTTCACTCGACCCCGACATATTTGGTTACAAATATTGCACTAATGTCGGTGAGTCATACTGTTTTGCTTACCTTCTAACTCTGTCCCTAGACTCCGAGAAGGAACAACACCTAGATATATACCGGAGGATATGGACTACATACCTACAGCCCCACGCCTACCGTACACGATTGGACAGTTCCTAGCGGCCAAGGTGATATATCATGGTTTTTACCCCTTTTAGGCCATGATATAAGTCCGTTTTATAGAGTCTTTCTACTATTTCGTAGTGTTTTAGAGTCTTTTACTGGTTTTAGCACGTTCGGAGCATAATTGGAGATTTTGGAGATTCCTGGTGCATTTTGGAGCAAAGCAGAAGTTCGTGTTGCTGAGTACCCGATTTGAAGCCTCAGTATCGATCGACACTGACGAGTATCAGTCCATACTCACTGCAGCAAGACACGACCGCAACTTTTCCAAGAGTTGAAGAATTGCAAAATTGCCCAGAAGACTTTATTATTTACAAGAAGCCCCAAAACGTGACTTAGGTTATTTATTAAGATTTTACAGCCACTTTGATGGCTACGCTTTATTTTTACTTTGGTTTTGTGAGAGAGCTTTTGAAGGGAGACAAGTCTGAAACTCTGTTCGTCCGAGAGAAGATTTCGAACACTCTTGTTACTCTTTCTTATTATTTATTTTAGTATTTATTCAGTCATGTTTATTGCTTCAATTTCCATATCTGAGTAGATCTCTTGTTAGGTTTAGGGTTCTCATAAGGGATTTCTTTGAATGCTATGTTGATTAGTTGTTTAGGGTTCACTATCTAAATTAGTTCTTCACCCTAGGTTGTTCTCAAAGCTAATTCTGGATTGATCACCTAGAACTTAGATCTTAGGTTAATCAATTAAGCACGACAGTCAAATTGAGTAATCTTATAGAACTTAGGGTGAGCAAAATAACTATTCGCAAAGAGATTTGGTTTAGTTGTTTTGTGAACAAATCAAACTTGAACTAAAAGATGGTTTAGACTTTAGGATTCGCAAAGAGATTTGGAATTCTAGGATTTATGCTTAGATAATTCTCGCAACGACAGTTGGTTAATTATACTTTAGTGATTTGAGTTCAAAAACCGTGCGTAACCTGAACCCTGATTAGTTAGTTTATCTGCATTCATTGATTTCTTGAGAAATACCCTGAACCTATCTTTCTCCCATCGATTTTACAACTCTTTTGTTGTTTATTGCTTTTGTTTCATCTGAACTGCTTAGCTTGATTCGATACTATTCGGTCTATTGTGTGATTTTCTTGAGTTCTTGTGCTCGACCCCTACATATACTACAACAACTGCTTTAGTACTTATAGGGTATTAATTTGAGCATATCAAATTTGGCGCCGTTGCCGGGGACTCTAAATTTCTCCATTAGATTTTAGTTATCGAGTTTCGACTAAGTTCGTCGGTATCAATCGATACTAGTCAGTGTCGGTCGATACTCGTCGTTTTTTTTTGTTACTTACGTGCCTTGCCTAGTGTGTTTCAGGTGTATACCCACTCGCGAAACCAGGAGGAACAAGAGCACTCAGCTAGTTGAATTGTCATTGGAGCAGCTAGCACTTTTGGAACGCACAAACAGAAAAGCAAAGAAGCCAGCAGAGATGAACAACAATCCAGTGATTTTGGTTCAAGATGCCGCTGGTGATTACAGAGACCGAGAGGGTCAATTGTACAATGAGAGAGGGCAACGATTGGATGGAGAGGGGAACATCATTCCACTTCCTACTGTTGTCGAGGAGGTTGTTGATGCGAATGCAGGGAATGCTGCAGTTGATCGTGGTAGAACACTTGGTGAGCACAACAGACCTGATCAGTTCTATGCCAATAGAGCTGCGATTCGCATTCCAACCTTTAAGAGGAATGACTTTGAGCTGAAACATGCGTACTACGCTCTTGTGAGTCAGCATCCTTTCCATGGTCTATCTCATGAACACCCCATGGATCATATCGAGAAGTTCGAGTTTTTGGTCACTGGTATGAAATACAATGGAGTGCCCAATGAGTTCCTTTTCTGCAAGCTTTTCCCATACTGTCTTAGTGGGGATGCTGCTTATTGGCTGAAGCAGTTGTCTCCTGGTTCGCTAACCACATGGGATGAGACGAAGAATGCGTTCTTAAATAATTTCTATGATGATGCAAGATCCGAAGAGCTCAGGAACAAGATTTCTCAGTTTTCTCAAGGTCCGACAGAGGCACTCAAGGCTGCTTGGATTCGTTTCAAGTCATATCAGAGAGATTGTCCGCACCATGGGTTCACTCAGGTTCAGTTGCTGGGTACTTTCGACAGAGGGATCGATTGGAGGTACCAGATGGCTTTGGATACTGCGAGTAATGGGAACTTCAACACCAGGTATCCAGATGATGCGGTTGTGCTGATTGAGAACTTGTCGTCTAGCAATAGCACCAAGAATGCTGATTTTGAGCGGAAGAAGCAAGTTGGAGGAGTTGATGGATCGCAGATTGCTGAAGTTCAGGCCAAGCTGGATTTCCTGATCGTGAAGTCGAAGAAAGCTGTACACTTTGCTGATTGAGTCGATAATATTGGTGGAGATGAAGTGGAGGATGTTAACTACATTGGTGGTTCTGGATTTCAGGGTCAGCAATTTGGGTACAACAACAACCGAAACTTCAACAACAACACTCAGCAAGGTGGGTACAAGTTTGAGGGGAACCAATCTTGCTTTGGAGCAAAACAATTTGCTCAGAAACCACTCCAGAGCAGCGACTTCACTCGCAATTATGGGAACTCTTCTTACCAACCCATCTTCAGGGACAACAAAAGCTGCAAGAGGATTTCAATGGGAAGTTGGACTCTCTGTACACTGATCTGAATGGGAAAATTGACGCTCTCAATGTCTCTCAGAAGAAGCTGGAAACTTAGGTTGCTCAGACAGCAACAGCTATGAATAGGCAGGAAGGTTTTCTTCCAGGGAAAACTGAGAATCCAAGAGCATACATTAATGCCATCACCTTGACGAGTGGAAAAGAGGCGATTACAAGAGTGAAGAACAACCCAATTGCAGAGACTTTCATCGATCTTGCTGAAGATGACGATTGGGATTCTGAAAATCCCCGTGTATCGATCGATACCAGCCTGTGTCGATCGATATCAGTTCAGACACCTGCATGAGGGGATCCAAAATCCCGTGTATCGATCGATACTCCGTCCGTGTCGGTTGATACTGAGGCGCAAGTCGAGAAGGAACCAGAGATTGTCAAGGAGAGGGTGTACAAACCCAAAATAGCTTATCTTATGCCTCCTAAGATGACAAAGAAGGAATGTGACGATTCCAAAACGAAAGCATCGATTGACACCACTCCTGTGTCGGTCGATACCAGTTCAGTTGCTGAAACAAAACCCGAGTTGAGTGCAGAAAGGGTTTACAAACCTAAGGCGCCATACCCCATGCCACCCAGACACCTCAGAGACCCCATTTCTCCAAAGCAACTGCTTGGCTTTGAGAAGATGGTACGAAGGATTCCCCATACACTGACTTTTGAAGAAGCTCTAGAGTACCGCCCTCTGCTAAGTCACTTCCGAGATTGCAGAGAAACTCTGGAAGAGATCGAAGTACTCTTTATCAAGGCAAGAAGCAAGTCACTACCGCTGAGGCAGTTGACTAAGAGGGAAGACCCATGAATATTCTCAGTTCCATGCTTTATCTCTGGAGTTGAATTCAAAGAGTCTCTCGTTGACTCAAGGGCTAGAGTAAATGTCATGTCAAGGGCAATTGCAGAGAGATTGTGAGCTGATATTCGATCTCCCAATTGACATCTATCACATTCGCGAACTCTTCCACATCGGTTCCATACGGTACAATCCCTGATTTGATGGTTAAAGTAGGAAACTGTCTGGTTCCTACCAATTTTGAGGGTGTGGAGATGCATGCAAGATCTAGTACACAATTGATTCTTGGAAGACCGTTCATGGCTACGGTTGGTGCCATTATAGATACATCAAGCAAGAGAATCTCGTTCTCGTAAATTGACAAGGAGGTGTACTACAAAGCAATTCCTACTAGAGGAACTCCCACACATATCTCTTGTATCACCATTGTTACAGGAGAGACGTTGGTAGTTGATCTTTTGGAAGAGCCTCCTGACGAGCCAACTGTCATAGACCTTCTAGATAGTTCTTCTGTCATCACCAAGAAAGAGGTCAAAACATCCAAGGCAAAGAAGAAGGTGAAGAGCAAAGGAGTGAAGGATGCTGCTTCTATGACTTTAATCCCTCAGAAGTGTGATGGGGATTCGATTGAATACAAGGTGAAGTATAAATGAACCTC
The DNA here is from genome assembly GCA_002933935.1 of Eutrema yunnanense. Lineage (NCBI taxonomy): Eukaryota > Viridiplantae > Streptophyta > Magnoliopsida > Brassicales > Brassicaceae > Eutrema > Eutrema yunnanense. Next base: position 483,853 of record PKML01000365.1, read on the forward strand.
AAAACCATTCTCTAAGGCTAGAGTCATTCTTACTTCGGAGCTGAAAGAGAAAGGAAAGGAGGTTGTGGAGAGCATGTTGAGCAGAACTCTGAAGCTGGTAGTGTCTAGTTGTAGAACTTGCCTGGGAGTAAGTTCTCAATCTTCTCCTGACTGATCACCTGAGGTACAGTCAAGCTACTGACATTAAACGAGCGCTTGGTCGGAGGCAACCCACTGGTGAGTCTGTACATATGTCTTTTATTTTAGTATTTTTCGTTTTTGTGTCTTGTGTTTACGTGTAAATCAGATGAAAAATGTCAGTGTCGACCGATACCATCACTGGTATCGATCGACACCAGAAGAAACAGACGTTGCATCGACCAAAGGTCCTTGTCTCGATCGACATCAGCAATGGTATCGGTCGATACCCAACACGCAGGTAAGTTCTCTGATTTTCACGTCTTCACTCAGCTGTTTTGTTTTCTTTCACCGACTCTAGACTAGATAACACTGGGGACAGTGTTGTTTAAGTCTGGGGGAGGTAGTTGCTGACAGCGTTTTTGTTTTTCTTAGAGTCATAAAATAAAATAAATAAAAAAAT
>PKML01000365.1:484766-542652 GCA_002933935.1 Eutrema yunnanense
TTTTCACGTCTTCACTCAGCTGTTTTGTTTTCTTTCACCGACTCTAGACTAGATAACACTGGGGACAGTGTTGTTTAAGTCTGGGGGAGGTAGTTGCTGACAGCGTTTTTGTTTTTCTTAGAGTCATAAAATAAAATAAATAAAAAAATTGTCGTTTTATTGAGTCAAAACTTGTTGGAGATGATGATCTTGTGCTTGAGCCTATTGTTCTGATTTTATTTTTGAGTAAACAGTGTTACAGGATCAGTTCTAGATCGACTAATGAAAAATCCAAAGACTGACCAGTTGACTAGAAAACATCCATGTCTCCAGCAGAGTTCTTCTAAAGCCTGAGCCAGATTTTTGCACTTCATCAATGTGGTTAATGTTCATAGAGCTTGATTCATCATTCATATCTGATAAAGGAACCCATGTGTTTAAACTAATGATATCTCTCTCTCCCCTGTTATAAGTTGATAAATAAGAGCATAAAAGATGAAATGACTTTCTTCTGAGTAGAGGGCTAGGAAAATATCCAGCGATCCCAATATTCTACTTAAGAGAGAATGATCACACAAAGGTTGAAAGCGAGGTTAGGAATATTTCTCGTGATACCACTATTCGCCTAAGCCTTTGATACATATAGAGGGAAGAACTGGGGATTCGGTGGCAAACACCATCAATACTCGCGTTTCAGACCTTAATGTGTATATGCAGATCCAAAAAGAAAGAAAGAACATGATAAGAAACAAGTCTGGAGGAGAGAAAATAATACCAGAAAGTGTGAAATTGGATGGTTCCTTGTCGTGATATTGTATGGTAAAGAATCTAGAAGGTTCTTGAACATTGGATGCAGCGATGAAACTGGCGATGATGACTTTATTTGAACAATGCTGCGAGATAATGTGTGGAGTCTGGAAAAGCTGTGAATGTCTACAGAGAAGTACATGGTGGTTAGATTGAAAGCTGGTTAGGTAACATTTGGGTGCTTGGGAAAAGGATCTTTGCAATGGTTCATGAACATGTGAGTCTTCGTGTTTTCAAACCTCTTTCTCTGGTTTAGCTTTCTATTTGCTTGAGGGCAAGCAAAGGCTAAGTCTGGAGGAGTTGATATATCATGGTTTTTACCCCTTTTAGGCCATGATATAAGTCCGTTTTATAGAGTCTTTCTACTATTTCGTAGTGTTTTAGAGTCTTTTACATGTTTTTGCACGTTTGGAGCATAATTGGAGATATTGGAGCTTTCTGGAGCATTTTGGAGCAAAGCAGAAGTTCGTGTAGCTGAGTACCCAATTTGAGTATTTATTCAGTCATGTTTATTGCGTCAATTTCCATGTCTGAGTAGATCTCTTGTTAGGTTTAGGGTTCTCATAAGAGATTTCTTTGAATGCTAGGTTGATTAGTTGTTTAGGGTTCACTATCTAAATTAGTTCTTCACCCTAGGTTGTTCTCAAAGCTAATTCTGGATTGATCACCTAGAACTTAGATCTTAGGTTAATCAATTAGGCACGATAGTGCAATTCAGTAATCTGATAGAACTTAGGGTGAATAAAATAACTATTCGCAAAGAGATTTGGTTTAGTTGTTTTGTGAACAAATCAAACTTGAACTAAAATCTGGTTGAGACTTTAAGATTCGCAAAGAGATTTGGAATTCTAGGATTTAGGCTTAGATAATTCTCGCAACGACAGTTGGTTAATTATACTTTAGTGATTTGAGTTCAAGAACCGTGCGTAACCTGAACCCTGATTAGTTAGTTTATCTGCATTCATTGGTTTCCTGAGAAATACCCTGAACCTATCTTTCTCCCATCGATTTTACAACTCTTTTACTGTTTATTGCTTTTGTTTCATCTGAACTGCTTAGCTTGATTCGATACTATTCGATCTATTGTGTGATTTTCTTGAGTTCATGTGTTCGACCCCTACATATACTACAACAACTATTTTAGTACTTATAGGGTATTAATTTAAGCATATCACAAGGCCAACCGAGATGCCAAGGCAGAGCGTGCTCGACTACTTCAACAATCACATGCCCGTGCACCATCTGCGAGTTCGTCTCACGCATACGGACCAAAATAAACATCCATGTAGAAGAAGATAGCACGACAAGAGAGACAATACATGTGCATGATGCGTTTCCTCGCAGAGCACTACCAGTTTGATGGCAACACGCCCGACTCCGAGACAGATGGCTCAGGCGACGCCTAGCCATGCACTTCACCACCACGGTTTAATCGATCTCTTTCACCTTATCTTTTCTTTTAATGATTTTACCATCCTTTCACCAACTTTTTCACACTATGGACAGTGTGATTTAAGTCTGAGGGAGGATGTTTATCCATTACTAATCTACTTTTTCTTTTCTTTGGATCTTTTTAATTCTCGTTGAATTTTTAAGACCTCGTGTAGTATTTTTATTAAGTATTTTTCAGGAACATAAGAACAAAATCTATGATGATCTAGACCAGTGTGCTTCTACGCTATTTCCTCGTGCTAGCTCTTTTGTGGTTTAGTACTAGACTAGGCGGTAGCTAGAGTGCTTTCAATGCGACTTCCCCAGAGGATTTCGAGCCATAGAAATTCTTTTTGACATGATATACTAGCTCATTTTAATTGGACTTAATCTATATTTAATTTTCTTATCAATTGTTTTAGGCGAGACAACGAGTCATACATCTAGGACATCTTTTTCATTTTTACCACTCTTTGTTGTCCTAGATGGCCGATTCATCTTTAGCCGGTATCCCACCCTAAACTTAACCTTTGTTCAAATCTCATGCAACTCTCTTGTTGTCTTATGTGCAGATATGTGCAAAAACGCCGGAGAGGGAGGAATGACACAGTTTTTCAGTCACTCGAGAAGACGAGAGACTAGACATATTCGGTTGTGGAGGTATCGATAAATCAAGCTAAAAAGTTTCCTTGGATATCATTTGTAACTGGTAATTTTCATATTCTCTAAGGCTCCCGTTTAAAGACGTTTCCCCTTTCAAAAAAAAAAAAAAAAAAAAAAAAAAACCGAAAGGAATGGAAATAAAAGCCTAAGAGTCTTAAAGTAGTATAAATTTTTACCAAGGCAACTATGTTTCAATATGTGAGGAGTAGAAAGCCGTTCGAATCATTACCCAGAGAAAAATCTAAGTCTTGGGGAACGACAGAAAAGTTCTGTCAAAGGAAGAAAAGTCCCGACGAATGAGGAGTTTTGCAACAACACTTATGCGAGCAAATGAGTGACTGAAAACTGTGGGTACCAACAGCTCCATCCTCTCTTGCTGTTTTGCATAATATCTAGCATCCTTCGAAGAAAATACGGTAACCCGAAACACTTTTAGCCTCACCTCTAAATTGACCGTAAATGCCTAGCACGCTATTTCCTGGTGCTAGCTCTTTTGTGGTTTAGTACTAGACTAGGCGGTAGCTAGAGTGCTTTCAATGCGACATCCCCAAAGGATTTCGAGCCGTAGAAATTCTTTTTGACATGATATACTAGCCATAGAAATTCAATACGACATCCCAAGAGGATTTCGAGTCACATGGGTTCAGAAGGTGTGTTAAAGATCCTTGTGTGTATCACAAAGGATCTAATATTGAAGATGTCGATGACATACTTATAGCTGCCAAAGAAATGAGGAAGATTAAAGCCTTGAAAGAAAGTTTAAAGACTAAGATTGAAATGAAGGATCTAAGGCCAACAAATAAGTTCCTTGGAATGGATATCATCAGAGACATAAAGAAAGGCACATTAAAGTTACCTCAGGGAAGGTATTTAAAGTAAGTTGTAAGAACATTCAACATGGATGGATGCAAGAGTGTGGTTACTCCGGTTAATTCACAATTTAAGCTTAGAAGTTTAATTAGTTAAGAAGTGATCACTGTTGGGGTCGGATTACACCCACTCGAGATTAACTGTTCAAAAATAACTAAGTATGGAAAGCCAAGAGCAGAAGGAGATTACCGAGCCAAGAAAAAAAAGAAGACGGCCGAGCTAAAAGACAGCCAAACCTCATTCCGTTCGCCTCAGCAAGATTCACCTCGACCAATTCACTTCATGCAAAGCGTGACCGAGCCGAGGCAGAGTAGTACCATTCCTCGGACCGACCAAAGTCGAAACAGGATCAAGATCAAACCAAGACCAGATCAAGAGTGCGCCGACCCGGTTCATCATAGCAAAGTAGCATGGGCCGAGCCAGCTTCTAATGGGCCGATATAAAGGTCACCGTTCAAGCTTAATGGGCTGAGACGAGGGTTACCTTTCAAGTTTAATGGGCTGAACCAGGAGCTTGTTAGATGACCTAGGTTATCTAAGTTGGCGGCCGCACAAGAGAAAATGAAACATTCAAGATTCCATCCGAGATCCTTGCCAACGAAACTTGTATAAATATTGAGCATAGTTATTCGTAGCAACATACGTTTTGGCCCTGGCAGAAACACTTAGCAATATCTTGTACGCAATCGCTTCCTAAACATCTATAATAAAAACCATCTTTGGATCTCTATTCTTGTGTTTCGATCTCAGAAACTTATGTTCCCTCTAAAAATTCTTACAAGAATTTGGTTGTGCGATTTTCGACTCCAACAATTTGGCACCGCCTATGGGGACTATAGAAGTTCTTACTCATGGAAATCACAAGGAACGGGATCTGAAGAGATGTCCGGAGAAGCACCAAGAACCAGCTACGACAACAACGATGGCAATCCTTGTAGAGTCGATCCCAGCGACTCTCCTCTAGTTATCCCGAAAGTAGCCTCGGTACCCATGACCGAACTGAAGGATATGCTCGATGCGTTGCTAAAAAAGACGGAAGAGCAAGACAAGCTGAACAAGAATCTATCGGAGAGCTAAACGTTGACATCGGAGAGCCGAGCCAGAGACTAACACACAGAAAACCTCAACTCGTCGGCATATCATCCCATGTTAGTCCCGAGGAGATTTTGTCTCGATTCGACAGCCCTCAATTTCTCAACGCCCCCGGGCGCCTAGACACATATCCCATGAATCCCAAGGATGTTCTCGATTGAAGATCAAATCGAGAACTTCATCTTCAATCTCATGTTCTTTATTTAATTATGCCTTTGCTTTCTTCAATTATGTTCGAGTAGTTTAGTCGTTAGATTTAGAGGGATCATCAAAGGGGATTCACATGTTCGATAAGGATTCCACGAGGTAAACTTAGCCGTATTCTAGAACTATTTCCTATAGGTTGTTATTAAAGCATGGATCTAGCATCATGAACTAGAGACTGATCCAATGTGTATTAAGAGCCACGAAAGTTCTGAATCCGATCACCGAAACTATAGTCTATATGGAGCGTGTTGTGCTATAAGATACGAAAGTATACTTATAGAGTACCGTGGAAGTTTATGAACTTGATTTTGTCATCATAATTCTCTGTGGTGCTAACAACGAAATCTGAGTAGTTAAGTATATAAATTATAAGTGTGTAGCGCAACGACAGTAGGGTATGCATATTTTCGTGTTCCAGTTCATGGAGTTTGCTAGAATCAATTTTAAAGAGCTTTGTAACCGTGTTTGAATCGAACATTCCCCGGAGATATCCATGTCGACCCAACATCGTTTTATTATTGTTTACAACCGATTTTTCTTTTAGTTTTTGCCATCGATTTTTTACTTCTTAATTTACAAGCAATTTTTCCTTTTATGTATTTTACAACTTGTGACACCAAAAACCCTATAAAAATCCATTTTGTTTTAGACTACCTAGCTAATTATATTTTTAAGGTTTCACAGAAAAACGTGCTCTTCCTGTGGATCGATACCTAAAGTACTACAACGCACATTTGTGCACTTGCAGACTTTTAAAGTTTACAAATTTAAAACATGAAGCTAGGATAACACATGCACCGCATTGTTGGGGTCGGTTTTCATCCTTCGAGATTAACAAGTATAAAAGCCGAAGACGTCAAGCTAAAGGGAGAAGAATTTCGCATGCACAACTCTAGCGACCCCGCCTCGGTGACCCTGTCTTCGGAGGGGTAAAGCCGAGCCGAGGACGAAGTAATATTATCTTTCAACCAAATTAAGACCGCCAATGCACCGAGACAGGATTTCCTTGACCACTCTATTGGGCCGAGCTAGAGGCTCATAGCAACAATTTCCCTAGCTTAGTCGGTGGATGCACTTGAAAAAAAGGAAACATTCGTTTTCATCTCCGAGATTCTCGTCAATGTAAACCTGTATAAATAGTGTTCATAATCAAATTTGTAAGGCACCGAAAAACCCTATCATTAGCTCATATCAACTCGAGTTTTACTCATATGCTTACAAGCATCAATAATAAAAACCATCTTTGGATCTATGCTTGTGTTTTTTTCCCAGAAACTTATGTTCCCTTTAAAATGTTGACAAAAATCGATTGTGTGAGTTTCGACTCTCACAGTTTGGCGCCGTCTGTGGGGACCAAAGAAGATTTCTAACTCACAAAAATAACAGGAATAAGGTCTGAAGATATGACTGGAGATTAGCAGAAAACAGGCAACGACATGAACAACAACGACGGAAACCCCAGAGGAACAGTCGATCTCGGCGGCACTCATGTGGCAACCGCGGAGATAACTTCGGGGCCCCTCGCCGAATTATAGAACATAATTGCCTCGCTGCTAAATAAGAAGGAGGAGCATGATAAGCTGAACAAAATCCTATCAGAAAAAGTCAAGACGATGATCTCAAGAGGACAGACTAATGCTTGGCCAACTGCAAATCTTGGCTCGGAAGCACTCCAGGAGATCTCACAAGAAGGCTCGGCCTCAGACCAACGGTCCTCGATTTCTCCACACTTGGGGCCACTTCGGCTAACGGAGTACCACCACCATTGCATTCACTAGGAGAAATGACACCGGCGGCACCGAAGCCATCTTTGGCCGACCCGCCTCGGGCGGAAAAAAGAACAGTACAACGAACCTTAGAGCCTGCATAAAATCACCTCAGAAGCTCGGTCGAAGCTAATAGTGGCGGAAAAAAATCAAGTCGAATGAATTGGCATCTCGGCTCGCGTCATAAGCGATGAACCCACCTCGGCACAAGAGGGAGCACAAGCTGCAGGAACTATCCCCGCTCCAAGCCAGCTCGGCAGCAATTTCATGGAAGGAAATTTTCTCTGGGCGGAGCAAATGCAACTCGTCGACGAGTTGAGGAAAATGGACCGATATCAATGTCACGAACTGGGAGTAGAGTTCTCAAACGATATCCGGAGCTCGGGCCAGTAAGACAACAATCTAACGGAAGAGGAATAAAATGTTCTCTGGGTAGAGCAAATGCAGCGTGCAGACGAGTTAAGGATGTATCGGGGCCGAAGCAATAAGTCAGCGAGGACAAGCCGACCCTGGGTAGGCGAAGCACGCAAGACCAAAGCACTTCCGACCCAAGGCAACGCCGAAAGACGAACCGCCTACCCAACATAGCATTATCCAATCAATTTAGTTCCCAAGATCAATCAAATGCCAGAGGTCGCGAGAAACCCCCTTTACAACGAGAATTGCCGAGGCGATCATCCCCGACAAAGAAAATATCATAATCCCACTCTACGATATGTCGACCGATTCTATGGACCATATTAGAGTTTTTTGCATGGCGATGCGCCGAGCCAAACTCGAGGAAAGAAAGGATGATGCAAAATTTTGCCGTAGATTCTCTGAACATTTAGAATATGCCGCACTCGACTGGTTCTCGAGCCTAGAGAGAAACTCGATCAAGACTTCCAAAAACTATCCGCCCAGTTCCGAAAGCATTTCGCCGCGTTTATAGGGGAAGAAACCTCCGATGTTGACTTGTAAAGCCTGAATCAAGGGCCGATGGAACAATTGCAAAACTTCATAGAATGATTCAAAGCAAGGCCTCGAAAGGAGGGAAGGTGAACGAACAATTCCCAATCAACGCACTGAACAAAGGACTACAGCTCAGATCAGATTTTCGAAGAAAGCTCGTTCTGAGAGTACCTCCGACATTCTAGGAGGCCCTGCTCCGAACTTCAGATTTCATCTCCGAAGAAGAAAAACCGGGAGATGATTTACTCCGAGGCCAAGGCGACGATCTGCCAATAATGCACACCCCTGTGAACACGATACGACCTCCTCCGAGATGACCATCAGCCACCCAGGACGGATCCCATTTTATGACGGAACGACAAACCCTGTAGCCTACGTAACAACCTTCAGCATGGTAATTGGTCGTTTCGATCCCGAAGGAGTCAAGAACGAAGATGGATATAGCTTCTGGTTCGGGAAACATCTAAAGGGAGTCGCCCTCGACTAGTTCTCAAAACTCGATCGGAATTCAATCCACAATTTTAGAAAATTATCTGCCGAACTCATAAGGCGTTTCTCTGAACAAGGAATCTCCAACACTGATTTGTGGACCCTAACCCAAAGGCCAACGAAGTCGCTGCGGCAATTTATGGAATGTTTCAAAATGGCACTTTCAATGGAAGAATTTGTAAGCGACCGAGTCGCGCTCAATACACTAAGAAGAGCATTGCGACATAGATCAGACTTCCGAAAAGAAATCACATTCAAAAAGCCATCAACAATCCAAGATGCTCTGCATCGAGTTTCGGAGTTTATCCACAAGGAAGAAAAGATGATAGGCTTTCCATCCCGAAGTCAGATCAACGATCAACCAAGACGCTCCAAACGTAAGATATCCACCTTGAACTCGATGGATAAACTCAATGAAATCACAATCCCATGCCGTTTTGAAAACACAGTAAAATTGATGCGCCCTTTAATTCAGCGAGCTGGACAAGACGATGTGACAACAAGAGCAACTCGACCACGTTCTCTAAAGAACACCACTATCTCTGTCAATATAAGCAAGGATGCGAGAAACAAGGAGTCGGCACTTTACACGCCCCAAGCCAATAACGACTGCGCAACCCCCTCGCCACTTCGCCAGGAGGACCGTCCAAAGACATGTGCAAATATGTCATACATCGAGTCCTTCATGTGCCACGATACCACATGCTCATACTGCGAATCCTACTCAGCCTTCGAACCCAACCATTCGATATCTGCACCACATCGCGGATATCCGAACAAGATAGGCACAGAGAAACTCGAATAATTTTTTCAAGAATTTTGCAAACTACCCAAAGACATTTCATTTACTAAAGCATTCAAGGAATGCAGACTCGAACATTTCTTCCACGATAGCGCCAAATCTACATCGGAAATAGAGGATCTCTTCACCTACGCAAGACGCGGAAGACCAATCGAGATACTTTACAAAACTCAGGAATAAGGCCAATTCCTCATCTCATGCAACATCCAGGGCATTGACTTCACTAACGTTTTGTGCGACTCCGGAGCCTGCCTTAGTATTATCTCCAAATCAACCGTTGAACGCCTCGGTATCAAGCATGTCCATCCAACCCGAACAAGGATCAATATAACCAATCAGTCCCGAACAACACCAACATGGATAGCACGTGATGTACTTGTGAGGATCGGAGATTCTATTGCTCTCGTCAACTTATACATCTTCGAAGCAGAAAAAATTCATCCAACCCCGATAATCCTCGGATGGCCTTTCCTAGCTACAGTCGGGGCAATTATGGACTGGCCACGTCAACGCCTATCCTTCACTCAAATTGACATCAACGTTTTCTACCCCGCAACCCAGCTCAACCACGAAGAAAAAAGTTCCTCGGAGTCACAATGTAGAAATGATGAGCCAACCGAGGAAAACAACAAAGACCACAAGAAGACGCGCCAAAGGAGAAAACTCTCCTTCAGCTAGAACCACCTCATCCCAATGAACTACGGCACGGCATGATCCATGTAAATGGTACGTAGGCAACCAATCTTCGGAAATGTGCAGTTGTCCCCCTCCTTAAAAAAAAAGGGGGGGGGAGGGGGGGGAGTGGGTACGTATACACATACTCCCATATTTTGTAAACGTGACTTATCATACTTCTTGAGCTAGCGATTTTTATTCCATTTTCACTCATCATTCTCGTCTGTTACTGGCCACAACAACGAACTCATACATCCCCTTCGGATTCTAACATCCATCCTATACGGATCACGGTTCTTTTCCAACCCACCACAGATTAAAGCGGGCTATATAAATTTTAGGCGGATATATCCGGACCAGAGAAAGGAAAAGATATATCTCGACCAAACCACTCACAATTTTACTATCGAAACGGGAACATAAGTTGAGACTACATCGCAAACCCTAAGACCGAAGTAAAATCAAAACCCAATCATCACTCGCTTCATAGTACACTGGTCATTAATATCTCGACATATAATAATACTAAGCGGGTCGTCTAAAAACACACCACCTCGTATGAGATTCAATACATTTCAAATCTTCATTTTATCTACTCCAAACGGCTCGGAACTCAATCCCTATGAAAACAATTACACCTCTGAGACCATTAACTTTTGAGAAAATGGTGGCACAACTAGACGGGTCATTAACCACCAAGTCAGAGTGTTTGGTTTCGACCAAGGAAGGAGCTTCGCGTTTCTTCTTGGAAACAATTTTCTCACCAACAACTGCTTTATCTCGATCGTTCTCCGAGGCAGAATGCTTACGCCTCGTCACCTCGCCATGTTTAGTCAGACCAGATTTTTGAGGCCTCAGAACTAGAGAGAGAGTCAACTCAGCCTCTTTATCTCCATCACTCGGAGCAGGAGGGTCGACAGTTTCGTTTTCAACATCCTTATTAGCAACCGATTCAATAATGGTCGCATCAGCAACCACCCCCTCAACCGCGGCTGTAATAACGGGATCGGGAGTTGCCTCAATAGTGGGTGGATTGGAGGCTTTGGCAGCTCGTCTTTCCTTTTCTTGCTTTTCCCTCTCTTTTTTTGCCTGAATTGACATTATCTTAATCATGGTCGCTTCAAGATCCTCGAAAGATGACGAATCTGAACTAACAGAAACTCTGGTACGAAGAGCTCGAGCCTTCTCAACTCGCTTTAGGAAAAAATGCTTCCTCCAATGAACTTTCCTAGCATATAACACCTCGACCGTCGCAGAAATACCGTCCAAAATCGGCGGAAGAAAATCACGATCTGCAAAGACAAGGGAACCAAGTTAACAATCAAAACCATCGAAATCACCGAGCCAAAAACCACAGATTAGCTACCGAAAGGTCCCCAGCCGCTGCCGACTGAAGCTTCAGAAATGCGGACGACGAAGAAATGATCTTCCCAACCGATGTCCTTACTCGGGAATCCCATGATGATCTTTCGAGTTCTCTTAATTCCAATGTAGAACTTTGACGACTTTGGCACTTTCCGAATATCCAGAAGACTCCGGAAATGGTCAATGTCAATCACTACAAGAAAACACAGTTTTTGCGACCCCCAAAAGTAGTAATTTGCGACCATTATGGAACCAAAAAAAGTAGTCGCACATAGTGTGACAATTTTGGAACCAACAAAAGGTAGTCGCAAATATTTGGTCGCTAAATAAAGTGGTCGCAAAACAGTCGCTCTTTTGCGACTAATATGTGACTCCCACTATCAGTCGTAATTTAAAGACTTATATGTGACTCCCAATATCAGTCATAATTTAGAGACTGATTTGCCACAACATGTAAAAAAAAAATTAAAAAAAAAAAATCCATATTGACGGCGATAGGCTCCGTCGCACGTCTCCGGCCAAATTCTGAACAACCAAACATATGCAAATTTTATTAACCTCAAACAAAAAAATCGATCCAAAAATCAAATTCCAAAACTATATTCGTTCAAATGCAAGTATAATCACATTTGGAGAAAATCAAACATCGAATTTGGGATATACAATCAAAGGTTTTGAGCATCATACATGGCAGATCTATTCCTAGACCAGGGAACTACAAGCCCAACACCACTGATTAGGAGAAGAAGAACCAAAAAAAAAAATGTGAAACCGAGGGACATCCGACGACTCCGCCGCCGAGAAGAAACCTCGCTTCCACAAACCGCCGCCTCATACCAGCCACACGACAGCCTCGCCGCCATAAATGAAAATAGCCACCGACCCAAGTAGACAGACCACGACGATGGCTCACAATAAAGAGCGGCGAGGATGGGAACGGTGAGCACGGTAAACCTACCAAAAATGGCGGTGAGCACGGAGCGGCGAGGATGGGAGCGGTCAGAACGGAACCGGCGGTGAGCATCGGAGCGTTGGTAGCGGCTAGATCTGGAAAAATAGAGTTAGATGTGAAGAAAAGAGGATACAGAGAGCAATTGAAAGAGAAAATGAAATTAAGGGTACGACGGAGAAGAGAGAGGCGTGAGGGATGAGGATGAGGAGAAGAGAAGGAAGGTTATGTTAAAACAAAAAAAGAGAAGGAAGGAGACGAGGTGGAGAAAATAAAAGAAGAAGAAGAAGAAGAAGAAGAAGAAGAAGAATCGGAGGAAGGAGAAGAGAAAGATAAAGGAATAATGTCGGATGATTTGCCGAAGATGTAAATAAGATTTGGTCCGTTGGATTAAATCTATCAACGGTGGATGATAAAACAAGTGCAATCCTTGTCTCAATGAACTAGCAAATGAGAAGCTTTCATTATTTTTGTCATTTTGTCCCAAATCAGTCGCAAATCAGTGGATATTTTAAGACACTTTTGTGACTGCTATTTAAATTGTTGAAAATATGATAGTTGCAAAGTAGTCACAAATTTTGACTGTTTTGTGACTATATTTTGTAAGTCACAAATTTGTACCCTAAACCCTAAACTTTAAGAGCATATAAGGTTTATATAAGAGTCTACAATCATTCTTATTTATAATTCTAAAGTAGAACTTTCTATTTAAAGCGTAAACTATGATATGTTAAGTAAATTTTGAGAGAATTTAAATATTTCAAAACCATTCCTTATAAAACACATGTAACACTTAGTATATGTTTTTGTAAGTGTTAGATTTTTTGTATATTATTTGATGTTTATGTGTAAAATCTAGTTTATAATTTAAGATTTATAGTTTATGATGATTAAGTGTTAGAGGTTTAGGGTTTGGGGTTAAGGGTTTGTGGTAGGGGTTGGGGTTTAGAATTTAGGATTTATAAAATGATTATATTTAAAAAAATTGTAAGTGTTGAATTTTTTTGTATATTATTTGATGTTTATGTGTAAGATCTAGTTTACAATATATGATTTAGATCAAATTTATGATTAAGGATTAGAGGTTTATGGTTAAGGGTTTGTGGTTGGGGTTTAGAATTTAGGATTTTTTTTAAAAAATCGAGTGGAGTTGCTAAACGGTCGCAAATTTGGGACCCTTTTGTGACAACTTAAACATGTTATGAGTAGAAACAAACATAAGTTTAGAATATTGGAAATTACAAGTTTTTGCCTCTGATATCATGATTCAGTCTATTTAATAGTTCAAATCTATATAAAAACGTATAAATTAACCTATTACAATTATATATTGATGAATTTCCTTAAAAATATAGATTGGAGTGGCAAAACCGAAGCAAATCAGTCACAATTTCAGGTGTTGGTCGCAAATTAGAAGGTATTTAAAGACGATTTTGTGACACTTTTAAAAAAATCAAAAACTTTTACCCTAAACCCTAAACTTTAAGAACCTAGAAGGTTTGAATATGACTTTAGAATGATGATGTGTATATAGCAGTTCAAAAATATGTTAAAACTTATATATTAACATATTTACAATTATATATTGATGAATTTCTGTAAATACTTCGAGTGGTGTTGCTAAACCGAAGCAAATCATTCACAAATTTGGGACAACTTTTGCGACTACAAAGACAGACTAAAAAATGAGTCGCTAATTCTTCTTAATTTCCGACTCTTTTGCGACCATAACTATATCGTCGAGTACAAGTCCTTAAACATTCGTAAATAATCGACTCTTTTGTGACTACTACGTTTCGTCATTAATTCGTGATTGTTTTACATGTGCATTGCGAGTAGTCGCAAATTAGTCACACTTTCGTCCTTCATGTTTGTGACAAAAAAAAAGAGTCGCAAAAAGTGGTCGCAAAAACTGTGTTTTCTTGTAGTGAATGTCAATCTCGCACTCGAAACCTCGTATAACTAGCCTAATAAGGTGACAAAGTCCTCGCGGCATAACCTGACCTAAAGCAAGCCCGTGCATCCACATGTATCGAAGGATCACCTTGGGAATAGGAAACCAGAGGAAACATATGTGAAAGAAACCCTCGTAAACGGTAAAATGGCCCGAAGGAGGACTATCGGCTCGGTCCGATGCTGCAGGATGACAAACTCGACATCCTTGGATATGTCAAAATGATGTCGCAAGTCTGTGAAAGATTCTTCAGTAGAAAGTGTGGAGCCAAGAGGGTCAGCTAGTTTCCTTTTAGGCCTTCTCGTTTGTCATTGCCCCGACGGTCACGCAAGCTGGCTCCCTAACATACGCTCTAACTCCTTTCTCGCCTCGATGGGGTCCCAAAAGAAAACCTCGTCTTCTACTTTCAACTCGTCTGTAATCACCTCGTTTTTGGTAGTAAAAGGGACCAAGCCCCCCAAACGAGACCGCCTCGGCGGACTTAAGTGCCTTGACCTCATGAATCCCGATTAAAGGAAGATCAATCTCGGGATGTCGGTTAGCCTCGGCTCCTCCGAGTGAATTCATCTCGTCGAAACCATTCGTTTCGTTAGAACTACCTTCGCAGTTTGACTCACTCACATCAGCATATCTACATGCCTTGGAGTCTTCTTGAGAATAATTGATGTTGTGACCAAACCGGGAAGGAGAATTAGCCGAGCCAAGATCCGACATTGCGCCTCGGTTGAAAGTCAGTCAACGATTATACAAAGGCAGGTTGGCAAATTTCCAGATTCAAAAATCTCGCCATAGATCTCGGCGGATAATTTAATATCACGACGACAAGTCGGAAGACCTTAACCGTAATTTAAATAAAAACTACCTCGGTGCTTCGATAAATCAAAAAATTTGGAGAAGTGAATGAAACCAAAGGCTAGGCTCGCTGTTTATAAGTAGTTGGCGTGTGACCTCGGGAAAACAATGGCGCATGACCTCGGGAATCATCATAAACTCTTGGGATCCTCGAAGTAATTCAAGCAAGACGCATGAATACATAACTGAGTGGCCGAGCCGAACCAATAATCCTAAATCACACATACAACAACACACGGTTTGAAAATCCCGTGCACAATCCTCCACCTCAGCAGAACGATTCAACATCAGAAATATACTCCGGCACCTCAGCAACAAAGCACCTTGGTGCGACGATAATTAATTTTTCACCTCGGTACTTCGATAAATCATCTCTCACCTCGGCACAAAATAGAACTTTGTTCTAAACCTCGGCAAAAGAGAATAAACTCGATAATACCTCACTATCATTGACAATTCAAGCACCTCGGCAGCAAAAGCAAGCAGACAATCCGGCGTCACCTCGGTTCGATAATTAATCTTGATTTCTGGAGTTTTACCTCGTCACAATCACTTCTGAAACTGACGAGATGGGGGGCAAACTGTTGGGGTCGGATTTCACCCTTTCAAGATTAACGATCGTAAACGGCTAAGTATGGAGATTACGACCATGAATTGAGTCGACCCGAGAAGAAAACACACATCATTCGACCCGACTACATCACCTCGTCACCACGTCGGCTCATCGCCTCATCACACTATTGTATTGTTAGCCCAACCTCGGCATACTACGACCTCGTCACCTCGACACACTCGCCTCAGCCAGCCACCTCAGAATAAGCAGGACTGAGCCGAGGCTAGTTTGATGTAATACATCTCCGAGACCAAACACCGGTCAGAACGAACCCGAGCCGACTCATAGACCAACCTCGGACCGGAAGCTGAAACCAAGCATATCTATCTGAAACGGGCCGAGATTGAGTCCAACACTTCATGGGCCGAGATCGAACCTTTGTAACAGGCCTAGATCCAGTCTTTCGTAATGTGCCGAGTTAAAGGCCCATCAAGATGACCTAGTCAATTGATTACCCTAGAAGAAGACCTAAGGCGGTGGCCGCAAGAAGAAAAAAGGAAATATTCTGAAATAGTCTCTGAGATATCCGCTCGTGAAACTTGTATAAATAGTTAGCATAATCGTTCGTAGAGAGGGGACTTTTGGACCCTAGCAAAGAAACCCTAAGCAATAATCATTGTACTCAATAGTTTTACGCAACAACAATAAAATCCATATTTGGATATATTCTCATGTTTTCATTCATAGAAACTTATGTTCCCTATAAATTCCTTTACAAGATTTAATTGTGCGAGTTTCGACTCCCACAGTACTTGTTAGTGGTAAGTTTAACACTCTCTGGTTTAACCCGGTTTGAACTGAGATCGGCCCAATTGATCCCGGTCTACGATGGTTCAAACTAAGAAGGGATTAACTCATGATCGCGGTTACCGGCCTTTGGGCCCATTAAAGCCCAATTCGTTACGGTTGGCACCGACCTCCGATATTTACGGAAAATTTCCTAATCTAAGAGGGAAAAAGGAAATAATCCTTCTCCGAGTTCGACAGGGAAAAAGGAAGATTGCATACTCTTTAGCCGACTCAAAGGCCTTATAAATAAGAGAAGCCCTCTCCTCCTCAAAAGACATTCACAATCACAAACGAGACCTAAGAAATTGAGAGCTAAGACTTTACAGCTTTTAGTTTCCTTATCTCTTTGCTCTTTCCGATCTAAATGAGCTTGTAACCACGCCGAGTTTAATCTAATAAAACGAGATTACGACTAAATTTTACTGTTTTACCCTCTGTGTGATTTTCAGATCAGACAATTGGCGCCGTCTGTGGGGACTTTTGCTAAAAACAACACTTTTGGATCTCGGTTAATAAGCTCGGCGATGGCGGGATCATCAACCAACTCAGTACACAGTGACGACGACAACACCAACCGCAACCAGAACAACGAACTTGATAATCTTGACTCGGAGAACCAAAAGACGAGTCTCCCACCACGAAAAATTTCTCTTCAAAGAAAACCCTAAGGACGACTAAATAAGAGTTGAAGGCCTATAAATATATAGTCTATCTGCCCTAATTTCATGTGCCTCATTGCGCCCCTCTTAGGTGCCCCTTTGAGAGCCACCGTCACAATTTTCTAGGGTTTTTATGTACTTTTTTATTCGTTCTTCGTTCTTTGTTTAGGGAGATAGAGATTTCTTTTGAACCCTCTTTTCTATTATGTTCTTCGTTTTTTTTTAATTCCTTTTGTAATTAATTTTATTTCATTTACTAATAATTAGATCTTTATTTATCAGGTTTGTCTCGATACTTGTGTCGGACAGAGTGTGTCTGAAACCATTAAGAGTTTCTTCATCGAGCCTCATTGTAATTGGACTGCGATCCCGACCGACAACGTGGAAACATGGTTCAAATGTTTTGCGGTAAGTTTTTTTTTTACAATTAATTATTTTTATTTAACAAACTATTTTTGATCGTTTCTAATTTTTTTTTTCTTATAGCGAAAATGGCATTGGGGGCTTGCGATCAATGAAACTGTGAAGACTAAGTTCAAAGGCAAGTTAAAGTTGCGGCTCAATAATACCGTCTGGGATTGGAAGAGGAAGTGTGAGGTCAACGGCGATGAGGCGAAGCCCGTTTACCTATCTTCCAAGGTTTGGAGCGGCTTGAAGCAAGAATGGATAGATCCGCATTTGCAACAAGTGGCTGCTAAGTCTTCGGCTTCTCGGAACACTGTCGGTCCAAACGGTCTTCCGGCGGTTACGCCACATACTTCGGGTCAAACACCTTTTGCGGGAATGCGCCTTCAAATGGTATGATTTTTTCGGTTAATTTCTATTTTTGTGACTTTGTTATTAATTAAAATTAACCATTAACAGTTTAATTTTTTTTGAATGTCGTTTTGTTAGGCAAATAAAAGCGAACTTCCTCTAATGACCAGAGTTTTTGAGGAAACTCACAAAAAGAAAGATAACTCTTTTGTGGATGCTCGGGCGGAGAAGGTCTACGATGACGCTATGGCAAAGATCGCCGAGCGCCAAACTCAGATTTTTCAGCATCTATCACCTGGTGGTAACTCGGTCTAGTCCATACCAACTTTGACCACAGCCCATATGGACGAGATATACGAAGAGGTAATAATAATTATATTATATTTTTACTGAATTATTATGTATTCAATTTATTAAATAAACGTTTCTTTTTTAAGGTTGCATGATATATCATAGTTTTTACCCCTTTTAGGCCATGATATAAGTCCGTTTTATAGAGTCTTTCTAGTATTTTGAAGTCTTTTAGAGTCTTTTACAGGTTTTACCACGTTTGGAGCATAATTGGATATATTGGAGCATTCTGGAGCAAAGAAGAAGTTCGTGTTGCTGAGTACCCGATTTCACGTCAAGCATCGATCGATACCTCCTTGGTATCGATCGACACTCATCGCAGCAGACACGACCCGCGACTTTAATGAAGAGTTGAAGAATTGCAACTTGGTCCAGAAGTCTTTAATATTTGCAAGAAGCCCCAAAACGTGATTTAGGTTATTTATAGGGATTTTACAGCCACCTGTTTAGGCTATGCTTTATTTTACTTTGATTCTACTTTTGGGTTTTGGAAAGACAACTCTGAACTCCTGTTTTTATTGATTTCTTTGATGATCTATTCAATCATGTTGCTTTCAATCTCCATGTCTGAGTAAATCCACCTTAGGTTTAGGGATTTCTCATAAAGGATTTCTTTGAATGCTAGGTTGATTATCTGTTTAGGATTCACCATCTAAATTAGTTCTTCGCTTAGGTTGTTCTCAAAGCTAATTTTAGGTTGACGAATCTGGAACTTAGATCTTAGGATGATTGATTAAGCACGAGAGTGCGATTAATTACCTGATAGAGCCTAGGTGAGCAAATTGATTATTCGCAAAGAGATTTGGTTTAATTAATTTGTGAACATATCTAACCTGAACTTTAAAGCTGATTTAGACTTTATGATTCGCAAAGAGATTTGGAATTCCTAGGATTTAGATTTAGATAGTTTTCGCAGCGAGAGTTGGTTAATTATATCTTAGTGATTTGAGTTCAAGAACAGCGCGTAATCTGAATCCTGTTAGTTAGTTTATCTGCATTCATTGATTTCCTGAGAAAAAACCCTGGGCCTATATTTTACTCCATCGATTTACAACACTTTTAATTGCATACTTGTTTTCAATTACATAGCGTATTTTGGATCTATATAATCTATTGTGTGATATCTTGAGTTCTTGTGTTCGACCCCTGATTTACTGCAGCAACTTCTTTAGTACTATTTAGGGTATTAATTTGAGCATATCAAATTTGGCGCCGTTGCCGGGGACTCAATTCGCCATTAGATTTTAGCTAAGAAATTCGTCTAAATCGCCTGAGTATCGATCGATACCCTGCTGGTATCGGTCGATACCCGACGTATATTTCAGTTACTTACGTTCTTGGTTTTTGTTTTCAGGTGTATGCCTATCCTTGAAACCAGAAGCAACAAGAACACTCCGCTAGTTGATCTATCACTGGAACATCTAGCACTTTTGGAACGCGCAAACAGGAAAGCAAAGAAATCAGCTAAGATGAACAACAATCAAGTGGGGTTGGTTCGTGATGCAGCTGGTGCTTACAGAGACCAAGAGGGTCGGTTGTGCAATGAGCAAGGACAACGTCTGGATGGAGAGGGGATCGTTATACCACCTGCTCATGTTGTCGCTGAGAATGTCGCTGGGAACGCGAGGAATGTTGTGGTTAATCGTGGAAGAACGATTGGTTAGTACAACAGGCCTGATCAGTTTTTCGCCAATCGTTCAGCGATTCGTCCTTCTGCGTTTGAGAGGAATGACTTTGAGCTGAAACCTGCATACTACACTCTTGTGGGACAACATCTCTTTCATGGTCTTCCTCATGAACATCCGATGGATCATGTGGAGAAGTTCGAGGACTTGGTCACTAGCATCAAGAGTAATGGAGTGTCCTACGACTATCTCTTCTATAAGCTCTTCCCCTACTCTCTAGGTGGAGATGCGACTTACTGGCTGAGGCAGCTACCTCCTGGATCGCTAACTACTTGGGAGGACACTAAGAGGGCCTTCCTGATCAACTTCTACGATGATGCACGATCTGAAGATCTGAGGAATAAAATCTCCCAATTTTCTCAAGGACCTACTGAGGCGTTCAAGGCTGTTTGGACAAGATTCATATCGTATCAGAGAGATTGTCCACATCACAAGTACTCTGATGTGCAACTGCTGGGTATCTTCTTCAGAGGAATAGATTGGAGGTATCAGATGGCTTTGGACGCTTCGAGCAATGGAAATTTCAACACCATGTATCCTGAGGATGCTTATGTGTTGATTGAGAACTTTGCATCTAGCAGTAGCACAAAGAGTGCAGATTTCGAGCGCAAGAAGCTGGCTGGTAATCATGATGGGTCGCAGATCGCTGAAGTTAAGGCTCAGCTGGATTCTATGCACAGTCTTCTGCTGGGAAAGACAACAAAGGCTGTTCACTTTGCTGAAGATGTTGAGGTGTTTAACGAGGGTGAAGCATAAGATGTCAGCTACATTGGTGGTTATGGTTTTCAGGGACAGAGGAACCAATTCAACAACAATCGAAGCTTCAACAACAACTTCCACTAAGGAGGATTCAACCAGAAACCTGCCCAAAACAGCGGTTACACCAGGAACAACGGAAGTTCTTCTTACGAGCCTGTGACTGCTAAAACAACAGAGAATAAGATTGAGGCCATGCTTGAAATGCTCGTTCAAGGACAGCAGCAGATCAAAGTGACCTTCAATGGTAATATGGACGCCATGTACAAAGATCTGAGTGGAAGGATCGATGCTCTTGGTATTCATCAGATGCAGCTGGAAACTCAAGTAGCCCAGACTTCAGAGGGTTCGAAAAGACAGTAAGGTTTTCTTCCAGGGAGAACTGGAAATCCAAGAGCACACGTCAATGCAATCTCCTCAAGTGCAGAAAATTTCGATGAGAATCCTGAAATCGCCAAGGCATCGATCGATACCCCCAAGTGTCGATCGATGCCAGTTGCAATTCTGAAACGGGATACTTCCAAAACTCGTGTATCGATCGATACCCCATTGGTATCGGTCGATACTGAGGCGATTTCTAAGGAGACACCTGAGATTTCGACTGTGGTGCCTAAGGTAGTTGCAGAGAGAGTCTATATACCGAGGATACCTTATCCCAGAGCTGTTGGGAAGACTAAGAAGGAGGTAGAGGACGCCAGATGCCAGGCTATGCTGGATAAGCTGATTGTGGAGCTTCCTCTTGATGATGATATATCTGCTGAGGACGATTCAACAAAGATAGCATCAATCGATACCCCCACCTGGTGTCGATCGATACCCCTCTCAGATCAAGCCGGAAATTGTGATAACACATGAGTTGATCGAAGAAAGAGTTCGCAAGCCCAAGAAGCAGAATCCTATTCCTCAACACCTCAGAGATCCCATTTCTCCAAAGCAGCTGCGTGGCTTTGAGAAGATGGTACGAAGAATCTCCAATGAATTGTCCTTTGAAGAAGCTCTAGAGTCCCGCCCTCTGCTAAGCCACTTCAAAGATTGCAGAGAAACTAAGGAAGAGATTAAGGCACTCTTTATTAAGGATAGAGGTCCACCACCTCCACTGAGACTGTTGACCCAAAGGGAAGATCCAGGGAAATTCGTGGTTCCATGCTCTATCTCTGGAGTTGAGTTCAAAGAGTCTCTCGTTGACTCAGGAGCTAGTGTCAATGTCATCTCAAGGGCAATTGCAGAACGGTTGGGCGCTGATATTCGATCTTCAAAGACATCTATCACATTCGCAAACGATTCTACCTCGCTTCCATACGGTACTGTCCATGGTTTACTTGTCAAAGTAGGAGATTGTCTGGTGCCTACTGATTTTCAGGTTGTGGAGATGTGTGCAATATCTCGTATGCCTTTACTCCAGGGACGACCGTTTATGGCTACTGCTGGCGCAATCATAGACACGCCTAATAAGAGAATCTCTTTCTCTTAAATTGACGGAGGGGTCTATTATGATGTCAATCCCCGTAGAGGTGCTCCCACACGTGTCTCTAGCATTGAGGTTGTTACAAAAAATTCGCTGCCAGTTGATATTTTGGAAGAGCCTCCTGACGAGCCTACTGGCACAGACGTCTCGATTGAACCGCCCAGCATCCCCAAGAAAGTTGTAAAGAAGGCGAAGAGCAAAAAGGTCGAGAATCCTCATGTCACCCTGATCCCTCAGAAGTGTGATGGGGATTCGATTGAGTACAAGGTGAAGTGCAAAGGAGCTTCGAAGCCATTCTCTAAGGCTAGAGTTCTTCTTACTTCGGAGCTGAAAGAGAAGGGAAAAGAGTTCGTGGAAGGCATGTTGAGCAAAAATCTGAAGATAGCAATGTCAAACTGTGGAGCCTGTTTTGGTGCAAGCTCGCATTCTTATCCTGCCTGAAGGGCGTTACAGTCAAGCTACTGACGTTAAACAAGCGCTTGGTGGGAGGCAACCCACTGGTGAGTCTGCTTTTGATTCTTTTTCTTTTTATTTTTCGTTTTGTGTTTGTGTAAGGATAAACAAGGAGAAAAACTCGAAATCGCCTCAGTATCGATCGATACCCCATTGGTATCGATCGACACCAATCGCGAATGTACAGTTCATCATGTCGATTTAAGCTTGGTATCGATCGATACCAAGCCGTGTGTCGATCGACACCAGATGTTCCAGCACGGTAACTTCTTGTTTCTCTTCGTTCTATTCTGTTCTTTTGTTTTCTTTCACTGACTCTAGGCTAGATAACACTGGGGACAGTGTTGTTCAATTCTGGGGGAGGTGTCTGCTGACATTGTGTTTGTTTTTCTTAGAGTCAGTTGTTTTATCGAGTTTAAAACGTTTTATTGAGTCAAAAATTGTTGGAGATGATGATCATGTGCTTGAATTGTTGTTTTGATTTTGTTTTTGAGTGACCAGTGTTGCAGGATCAGTTCTAGATCGACTAATGAAAAATCCAAGGACTGACCAGTTGACTAGAAAACATCCATGTCTCCAGCAGAGTTCTTCTGAAACCTGAGCCAAATTTATGCACTTCATTAATGTGGTTAGTGTTTTTAGAGCTTGATTCATCATTCATATCTGATAAAGGAACCCATGTGTTTAGAGTTATGGTATCTCTCTCCGCTGTTATAAGTTGATAAATAAGAGCATAAAAGATTGAAATGATTTTCGTCTGAGTAGAGGGTTAGGAAAATTTCCAGCGATCCCATTATTCTACTTAAGAGGGAATGATCACACAAAGGATTGGAAGCGAGGCTAGGATTTTCCTATGATGCCATTATTCACCTACATCCTTTGATACATTGAGAGGAAAGAACCGGGGATTCGGTGGCTAACACCATCAATACTCGCGTCTCATACCTTGATGTGTATATGCAAAGCTGAAAATAAAAGAAAGAACATAATAAGAAATAACTCTAGGGAGAGAAAGTGATACAAAAAGTGTGAAAAAGGGTGGTTCCTTGTCATGATATTGTATGGTAAAGAATCTAGAAGGTTATTGAACATTGGCTGCAGCGATGAAACTGGCGATGAGGGCTTTATTTGAACAATGATGTGGGATAATGTGTGGAGTCTGAGAAAGCTGCGAATGTCTACGGAGAAGTACATGGTGGTTAGATCAAAAGCTGATTAGGTGACATTTGGGTGCTTGGGAAAAGGATCTCTGCGATGGTTCCTGAACATGTAAGTCTCCGTGTTTTCAAACCTCTTTCTCTGGTTTGGTCTTCTATTTGCTTGAGGGCAAGCAAAGGCTAAGTCTTGTGGAGTTGATATATCATGTTTTTTACCCCTTTTAGGCCATGATATAAGTCCGTTTTATATAGTCTTTCTAGTATTTTGGAGTCTTTTAGAGTCTTTTACAGGTTTTACCACGTTAGGAGCATAATTGGAGATATTGGAGCATTCTGGAGCAAAGCAGAAGTTCGTGTTGCTGAGTATCCGATTTCACGTCAAGCATCGATCGATACCTCCTTGGTATTGATCGACACTCGTCGCAGCAGACACGGCCCGCGACTTTAATGAAGAGTTGAAGAATTGCAACTTGGTCCAGAAGTCTTTAATATTTGCAAGAAGCCCCAAAACGTGATTTAAGTTATTTATAGGGATTTTACAGCCACATGTTTAGGCTATGCTTTATTTTACTTTGATTATACTTTTGGTTTTTGGAGAGACAACTCTGAACTCCTGTTTTTATTGATTTCTTTGAAGATCTATTCAATCATGTTGCCTTCAATCTCCATGTCTGAGTAAATCCACCTTAGGTTTAGGGTTTTCTCATAAAGGATTTCTTTGAATGCTAGGTTGATTATCTGTTTAGGATTCACCATCTGAATTAATTCTTCGCTTAGGTTGTTCTCAAAGCTAATTTTAGGTTGACGAATCTGCTCCTGTTGTCGATGAGAAGGGATCGTTATATCACCTGCTCCTGTTGTCGATGAGAATGTCGCTGGGAACGCGGGGAATGTTGTGGTAAATCGTGGAAGAACGATTGGTGAGTACAACAGGCCTGATCAGTTTTTCGCCAATCAGTCAGCGATTTGTCCTCTTGCGTTTGAGAGGAATGACTTTGAGCTGAAACCTGCATACTACACTCTTGTGGGACATCATCTCTTTCATGGTCTACCTCATGAACATCTGATGGATCATGTGGAGAAGTTCGAGGACTTGGTCACTAGCATCAAGAGTAATGGAGTGTCCTACGACTATCTCTTCTGCAAGCCCTTCCCCTACTCTCTAGGTGGAGATGCGACTTACTGGCTGAGGCATCTACCTCCTGGATCGCTGACTACTTGGGAGGACACTAAGAGGGCCTTCCTGATCAACTTCTACGATGATGCACGATCTGAAGATCTGAGGAATAAAATCTCCCAATTTTCTCAAGGACCTACTGAGGCGTTCAAGGCTGCTTGGACAAGATTCATATCGTATCAGAGAGATTGTCCACATCATAGATACTCTGATGTGCAACTGCTGGGTATCTTCTTCAGAGGAATAGATTGGGCGTATCAGATGGCTTTGGACGCTTCGAGCAATGGAAATTTCAACACCAGGTATCCTAAGGACGCTTATGTGTTGATTGAGAACTTTGCATCTAGCAGTTGCACAAAAAGTGCAGATTTCGAGTGCAAGAAGCTGGCTGGTAATCATGATGGGTCGCAGATCGCTGAAGTTAAGGCTCAGCTGGATTCTATGCACAGTCTTCTGCTGGGAAAGACAACAAAGGCCGTTCACTTTGCTGAAGATGTTGAGGTGTTTAACGAGGGTGAAGCAGAAGATGTCAACTACATTGGTGGTTCTGGTTTTCAGGGACATAGGAACCAATTCAACAACAATCGAAGCTTCAACAACAACTTCTAGCAAGGATGATTCAACCAGAAACCTGCCCAAAACAGCGGTTACGCCAGGAACTGCGGAAGTTCTTCTTACGAGCCTGTGACTGCTAAAACAACAGAGAATAAGATTGAGGCCATGCTTGAAACGCTCGTTCAAGGAAAGCAGCAGATCACAGTGACCTTCAATGGTAAGATGGACGCCATGTACAAAGATCTGAGTGGAAGGATCGATGCTCTTGGTATTCATCAGATGCAGCTGGAAACTCAAGTAGCCCAGACTTCAGAGAGTTCGAAAAGACAGGAAGGTTTTCTTCCTAGGAGAACTGGAAATCCAAGAGCACACGTCAATGCAATCTCCTCAAATGCAGAAAATTTCGATGAGAATCCTGAAATCGCCAAGGCATCGATCGATACCCCCAAGTGTCGATCGATGCCAGTTGCAATTCTGAAACGGGATACTTCCAAAACTCGTGTATCGATCGATACCCCAATGGTATCGGTCGATACTGAGGCGATTTCTGAGGAGACACCTGAGATTTCGACTGTGGTGCCAAAGGTAGTTGCAGAGAGAGTCTATATACTGAGGATACCTTATCCCAGAGCTGCTGGGAAGACTAAGAAGGAGGTAGAGGACGCCAGATGCCAGACTATGCTGGATAAGCTGATTGTGGAGCTTCCTCTTGATGATGATATATCTGCCGAGGACGATTCAACAGCGATAGCATCAATCGATACCCCACCTGGTGTCGATCAATACCCCTCGCAGATCGAGCCAGAAATTGTGATAACACCTGAGTTGATCGAAGAAAGAATTTGCAAGCCCAAGAAGCAGAATCCTATTCCTCAACACCTCTGAGATCCCATTTCTCCAAAGCAGCTGCGTGGCTTTGAGAAGATGATACGAAGAATCTCCAATGAATTGTCCTTTGAAGAAGCTCTAGAGTCCCGTCCTCTGCTAAGTCACTTCAAAGATTGCAGAGAAACTAAGAAAGAGATTAAGGCACTCTTCATTAAGGCTAGAGGTGCACCACCTCCACTGAGACAGTTGACCCAAAGGGAAGATCCAGGGAAATTCGTGGTTCCATGCTCTATTTCTGGAGTTGAGTTCAAAGAGTCTCTCGTTGACTCAGGAGCTAGTGTCAATGTCATCTCAAGGGCAATTGCAGAACGGTTGGGCGCTGATATTCGATCTTCAAAGACATCTATCACATTCACAAACGATTCTACCTCGCTTCCATACGGCACTGTCCATGGTTTGCTTGTCAAAGTAGGAGATTGTCTGGTGCCTACTAATTTTCAGGTTGTTGAGATGAGTGCAATATCTCGTGTGCCTTTACTCCTGGGACGACCGTTTATGGCTACTGCTGGCGCAATCATAGACACGCCTAATAAGAGAATCTCTTTCTCTTACATTGATGGAGGGGTCTATTATGATGTCATTCCCCGTAGAGGTGCTCCCACACGTGTCTCTAGCATTGAGGTTGTTACAGAAAAGTCGCTGGCAGTTGATATTTTGGAAGAGCCTCCTGACGAGCCTACTGGCACAGACGTCTCGATTGAACCGCCCAACATCCCCAAGGAAGTTGTCCAGAAGGCGAAGAGCAAAAAGGTCGAGAATCCCCATGTCACTCTGATCCCTCAGAAGTGTGATGGGGATTCGATTGAGTACAAGGTGAAGTGCAAAGGAGCTTCGAAGCCATTCTCTAAGGCTAGAGTTCTTCTTACTTCGGAGCTGAAAGAGAAGGGAAAAGAGTTCGTGGAAGGCATGTTAAGCAAAAATCTGAAGATAGCAATGTCAAGCTGTGGAGCCTGTTTTGGTGCAAGCTCGCATTCTTATCCTGCCTGAAGGGCGTTACAATCAAGCTACTGACGTTAAACAAGCGCTTGGTGGGAGGCAACCCACTGGTGAGTCTGCTTTTGATTCTTTTTCTTTTTATTTTTCGTTTTGTGTTTGTGTAAGGATAAACAAGGAGAAAAACTCAAAATCGCCTCAGTATCGATCGATACCCCATTGGTATCGATCGACACCAATCGCGAATGTACAGTTCATCATGTCGATTTAAGCTTGGTATCGATCGATACCAAGCCGTGTGTCGATCGACACCAGATGTTCCAGCACGGTAACTTCTTGTTTCTCTTCGTTCTATTCTGTTCTTTTGTTTTCTTTCACTGACTCTAGGCTAGATAACACTGGGGACAGTGTTGTTCAAGTCTGGGGGAGGTGTCTGCTGACATTGTGTTTGTTTTTCTTAGAGTCAGTTGTTTTATCGAGTCAAAAACGTTTTATTGGGTCAAAAATTATTGGAGATGATGATCCTGTGCTTGAATTGTTGTTTTCATTTTGTT
Organism: Eutrema yunnanense; assembly: GCA_002933935.1. NCBI lineage: Eukaryota > Viridiplantae > Streptophyta > Magnoliopsida > Brassicales > Brassicaceae > Eutrema > Eutrema yunnanense. The sequence continues at coordinate 512,410 of PKML01000365.1, forward strand.
TTTGAGTGACCAGTGTTGCAGGATCAGTTCTAGATCGACTAATGAAAAATCCAAGGACTGACCAGTTGACTAGAAAACATTCATGTCTCCAGCAGAGTTCTTCTGACCTGAGCCAAATTTATGCACTTCATCAATGTGGTTAGTGTTTTTAGAGCTTGATTCATCATTCATATCTGATAAAGGAACCCATGTGTTTAGAGTTATGGTATCTCTCTCCTATTATAAGTTGATAAACAAGAGCATAAAAGATTGAAATGATTTTCGTCTGAGTAGAGGGTTAGAAAAATTTCCAGCGATCCCATTATTCTACTTAAGAGGGAATGATCACACAAAAGATTGGAAGCGAGGCTAGGATTTTCCTATGATGCCATTATTCGCCTACATCTTTTGATACATTGAGAGGGAAGAACCGGGGATTCGGTGGCTAACACCATCAATACTCGCGTCTCATACCTTGATGTGTATATGCAAAGCTGAAAATAAAATAAAGAACATAATAAGAAATAAGTCTGGGGGAGAGAAAGTGATACAAAAAGTGTGAAAAAGGTGGTTCCTTGTCATGATATTGTATGGTAAAGAATCTAGAAGGTTTTTGAACATTGGCTACAGCGATGAAACTGGCGATGAGGGCTTTATTTGAACAATTATCTGGGATAATGTGTGGAGTCTGAGAAAGCTGCGAATGTCTACGGAGAAGTACATGGTGGTTAGATCAAAAGCTGATTAGGTGTAATTTGGGTGCTTGGGAAAAGGATCTCTGCGATGGTTCCTGAACAGGTGAGTCTCCGTGTTTTCAAACCTCTTTTTCTGGTTTGGTCTTCTATTTGCTTGAGGGCAAGCAAATGCTAAGTCTTGGGGAGTTGATATATCATGGTTTTTACCCCTTTTAGGCTATGATATAAGTCCGTTTTATAGAGTCTTTCTAGTATTTTGGAGTCTTTTAGAGTCTTTTACAGGTTTTACCACGTTTGGAGCATAATTGGAGATATTGGAGCATTCTGGAGCAAAGCAGAAGTTCGTATTGCTGAGTACCCGATTTCACGTCAAACATCGATCGATACCTCCTTGGTATCGATCGACACTCATCGCAGCAGACACGACCCGCGACTTTAATGAAGAGTTGAAGAATTGCAACTTGGTCCAGAAGTCTTTAATATTTGCAAGAAGCCCCAAAACGTGATTTAGGTTATTTATAGGGATTTTACAACCACATGTTTAGGCTATGCTTTATTTTACTTTGATTCTACTTTTGGTTTTTGGCGAGACAACTCTGAACTCCTGTTTTTATTGATTTCTTTGATGATCTATTCAATCATGTTGCTTTCAATCTCCATGTCTGAGTAAATCCACCTTAGGTTTAGGGTTTTCTCATAAAGGATTTCTTTGAATGCTAGGTTGATTATCTGTTTAGGATTCACCATCTGAATTAGTTCTTCGCTTAGGTTGTTCTCAAAGCTAATTTTAGGTTGACGAATCTGGAACTTAGAACTTAGGATAATTGATTAGGCACGAGAGTGCGATTAATTTCCTGATAGAGCCTAGGTGAGTAAATTGATTATTCGCAAAGAGATTTGGTTTAATTGATTTGTGAACATATCAAACATGAACTTTAAAGCTGATTTAGATTTTAGGATTCGCAAAGAGATTTGGAATTCCTAGGATTTAGATTTAGATAGTTTTCGGAGCGAGAGTTGGTTAATTATATCTTAGTGATTTGAGTTCAAGAACAGTGCGTAATCTGAATCCTGTTAGTTAGTTTATCTGCATTCATTGATTTCCTGAGAAAAACCCTGGGCCTATATTTTCCTCCATCGATTTACAACACTTTTAATTGCATACTTGTTTTCAATTACATCTTTTGATTTAGCGTATTTTGGATCTATATAATCTATTGTGTAATATTTTGAGTTCTTGTGTTCGACCCCTGATTTACTGCAGCAACTGCTTTAGTATTATTTAGGGTATTAATTTGAGCATATCAGCCCCGAAGAAAGAAGGCAGAATTTTAAGGATGGGATCGATCCGAGTAAATGTCGCCGCCTCGTCTTCCTCACGTCATTTTTTTGAGGATCCGGTTGTGTTGCGGAACGAGTTAAACATCGCCAACTCCGAGATCAGCACTTTGCAGACGAAGCAAGTGGTATACGATGAGAAGATCCAAGGATACGACGCTCTCTTCGATATTCTTGCTGCGAGTAACTACAGATTGGCGACTGAAATAAGGCAGCGTCAAATGGTTGGATCGACATAAGGCCCGAGGGACGATGCGGATCATCAGACGGAAGGAACAGCGGCAGCCACAGACGCAGATCTTTTCGGGAACTTCAACGATATTAACCTAGGAGGAGATATTTAGTATTTCGAATTGTAGTTTTTTTTTGTATTTCGAATTTTGTTTTGAATTTAAATTTATAAAATTTTAATTTATAATTCTAATTTTGTTAATTATAATTTTATTAATTTAATTATTTATAATTATAATTTTATTAAATTATATAATTAATATATAACATCAAAATTACATCGATTGGTAAATTACGACGAAATTACATCGATTTGTCAATTACGACAAAATTACATCGATTGATCAATTACGACAAAATTACATCGATTGGTCAATTACGATGGACTTACATCGATCTAGGAATTACGAAGAATTTACATTGAATTCATTTTACATTGAATCTATTTCGACGAATTACCAACAAATTTCATAATACAAAAATTCTATTAATCGATGTAATTTTGCAACGATTTACCAACGATGGGCCAACGACATAATTTCGTCGTAAAGTCGATGTAAATTTACATCGAATTTACGACGATTTTACGATGATTCGCATTCGTCCCAATGTTTCCGACGATTCTAGAATAACGACAATGTCATTACGACAACTTGTCAATCGTTGCTAATCCGTCCCAAAGTCCATTTTACATTGAATATGTCCGTTGTTATGAGCATGTTTCTTGTAGTGGTAGGAATACGTTTTGAGGAAATGATGACAGAAATCCATGATGATAACCGACCAATGTACTTCTACGCTATTTCCTAGTAACATGCTCTTTCGTAATTTGGTTCTATACTAGGTGGTAGTTAGAGTTTCGGTTAATGCAAAATCCCTAGAGGAATTTAGACCGTAGAGATTATTTAGGATGGAATATATTAGCTCTATTATACTTGAACTTTAACTTGACTTAATTTTCTCATCAAAGGTTTAGGCAAAGATAACGAATCATATATTCATGACGTCTTTTTCCTTTTACCACTCTTTGTCATACCTGAATGGCCAGCTCACCTTTAGTTGGTACCCTTCCCCAAACCTTAACCATCATTTTCGAACCTTATGCGCTCTTCTCTTGTTGTCTTTTGTGCAGATATGTGCAAAAACACCGGATATGGAGGAACAACACATTTTTCAGTTACTCGAGAAGACAGAAGATTGGATGGATTCGGCTAAGGAGGTATCAATAACAATTTCAAGCTTAAAATCTGCCTTGGAAATCCCAAAAACATGGTATACTTTTGTGCCCCTAAGACCATAGGTATACTTTCGTGTCCTTTCTGGTTCATCCAACGAAATCACACGAATGACAACCTATCCAAAAATTTTGATTTCATCATAGACTTCCTTACTAATTCTGGTTCTAAGGTTTTGTAGGTAAGCGAGGATTCCATGTGGATCGATACCTTATGTACTACATTGTTGTGCACTTGCAGTTACAATGGTTATAAATATTATTACATAAAGCTACGTAAACCCTAGCAGCATCAACGTTCCGAGATCACGAGATCGAAGGCGTTAAGCCCCAACTCCGCGATATGAACTCCAAGTTCCATAAAGAAACTAGCTCGGCGCCTGAGATTGACCGCGTGATCCAGGAGATTCAGAAAACTCCGTTCACACATCAAATCATCAATACCTCAGTCTGACGAATGGAGAAGATTAAAATCGCACCATATGAAGGAAACGTCGATCCATGTCACTTCATGACGTCCTTCGGCATCATGATGAACTGTTTCCAATTCCATACCGAAGAAGAAAAAGATGATGTGAAGTGCCAACTCTTTGTGGAGAATCTTGGCGGAACCGCACTCGACTGGTTCTCACAACTAGATACAAACTCAATCGACATGTACAACGAACTCTCAACCTAGTTCCTCAAGCTCTTCTTGATGTTCATCAAGCTAAAAACTAGAAACGTTGACCTCTGGGCTCTCGAGTAGGGCGAAGATTAACCCTTGAGAGACTTCATGAACCGATTCAAGTCGGTAGTGACCCACTGTACCATCGATGACGATTCCATGATCGAAGATCTCTACAGAGCAACCTTGTACAAGTCACCTTTTCACAAGGAGATTAAACGCAACCGACCTCTCACCTTAGAGGACGCTCTACATATAACTCACACACTTATATCACTGAGGAAGAGGAAGAAGCCGCCAAAGGTAAGCAGTATGGTCTCTCGAGAAGTGTTGCTCTCAAAGATAAACAGAAGGAGGAACACTGCGAGTCCCGCCATTATTTTGAACGACGACCTGCATCATATCACGTCAGTGCCATCCAACCACATCAGTCTTGGAATACCTGGATTAAGCCAGAGGACACAAAGGAAGTCGCAAACGATTATGGATCATTATGCGAATTTCATAGCATATTGGGCGTTAATACTGATGAATGCCAGCACCTTAAAGATTTTATGCTCTTAAAATTCAGGAAGGGCGAGATCCTGGTCGAAGGTGCATTCCGACCTAACAACATATTATGCTGTAATAACAATAACGGAGATCAACGTCGCGATAACAATGAGAAACCGAATGCAGACGGTAATCCTGGATGAGAAAACACGAATGATGAGATCGTGAGGACCAACTTCAGGATCATACCGTTCCGAAAGCACGAAAGAGAGTCAACATGATCATGGGAGCGCTCGAGTCTTTCAACTACTGAGTTCGGGCAATCAAAAAGTATAGCAGGGAAGTGATCACAGCACAATGGCAAAACCGTGCTACTACAGGTGGGATACCGATAATTTTCACTGAGGTAGATATGGACGGACTCCACATGCCTCACAACGACCCACTGGTCAACAATTTACTCATTAGAGATGTTGATGTCGGGATAATTTTGGTCGATACCGGCATCTCGGTTAATGAGATATTCAGGGAAACGCTAAGGAACATGGATTTCTCATATACCAAGATCAAACCATACATCGAACCTATTGGTGTGTGAGTCGTGAGAGTAGTGAGCACAAGATGGGTTGTAGAAATCCTTCTCGTAGTAGTCATCTTACTCCAGAGGCGAGTTCATGTTTCAAAACCTGAAACGAAGAAAAACAAAAACCAAAATTAAAAAGAAAAAGTTTATTCTAGAGTCGATTTACTAACCTCTAAGGTGTGACAAAACGGTAGCGATTGCCTTCCCGACAACGGCGCCAAAAACTTGATGCAGTCGGATTGTTTCTAAGACTTTAGGTTTTAAATTTATAGGCCTAAAAGTTCTGCAAGTGCACAGACGTGCATTGTAGTACTTAAGGTATCGATCCACAAGTAGAAAATGCTTTTCTGTGAGACCTTAAACAGAGAATGGGAAAGAAGTCTAAAATGAAAATAAGGTTTTGTAGGATTTTTGTCACGAAAATGGTAAAGAACGAAAAACGGAAAATTGCTTGTAAAACTAGGTATGAAAATCGATGGTTTAAAAGTAAAGGGGAAAACGATTTGTAAAAAATAATAAAATGGTGTTGGGGCGACATGTATTTCTTAGGGTATGTTCGATTCAAACACGTCCCCTTAGCTCTTAGTAACACAATTCTAGATTTTAACTCCACGAACTTAACAGAATAAACGGCGTAGCATAATTTCGTACATCCTACGCACCAACAATCTATATACTCGACCAATAGCTTTCGTCTCTGGCCGCACAGAAAATCGTGCTATTCGCGCTGGTTCTTCTTAGTTCATTGCACTCCGTCAGTATACTTTCGTATTTTACGACGCGATACACTCTTATAGATGAACGATTCGGGTGTTTAGATTCATCACTTTTGGTGGTTCTTTAACACCTATGAATCAGCTTCTAGTTCATGACACATTCATGCATTAACAACGATCTATAAGAAAGAGCTCTAAAATTCGGCTAGGGTTTTACCTTGTGAAATCCTTTTCGAACATATAATTTCCCCTAGATAATCCCTTTAAACCCAACGATGAAACTACTCACACAAAATTGAATTAAAAGACATGATTAAATTAAAATTAGCAGATTGATGAAAGAGGGTTCTCTATTTTAAGAACTAAGTCCGGGGAAAACCTTTTCACCAATCTCGAAGAGTATCGAACAAAAAGTAAAGAGCAAAAGGTAAAGTCCGGATGGGACGTCTTGATCTTGATTTATCTTTTAATTGAACCGTTGGATTTCTCAAATTAGTTGGAATGGAAAGATAGATGGTCCTTCTTGAATATATCCAAAATTGGGCTGGATCAAACGGTGAGAAGAAGCTATTTGGCAGTTGAACTTCTGACGATTTGACTTTGAGCCGAATATCTGGTTTTTCTCCAATTTGCAATGTTTTTGCCTAAGTAACCTGAAAAGAGTCTTGAAACTACAAGTATGCGAAAAACCGCGATAAAAACATATAAAAGTGAATGAAACACTTATTAAAGTTTTCTAAAATAGATAGTAAAACGGATAAAAATACAGTGTTGTCACGCTTCTACGCACTTTGGTTAACGAATGGCCACACAATTGTGATGAAGAACACTTGATAAATCGGTTTGACTCCTTGGATATGACACTCCAAGTAATCGAAAATTTCACAAGGAACAAAGGAGAATCACTCTCACTTAAAAAGAAAAACTGATTGATAAAAGTTGTTGTTTTTGCAAAGAGATTACAAGGATTAAATAGAAGATAATGTGTTGAATCCTAAGTAATCTCGAAAATCAAAACTAAGACTAGAAATAATTAACTAGATTTGAATGACCCTTGAACTTCATGACCCTACAGCTTCAACTCTCTCGAGTTACTCCTTGCGATTTTGGGTTAGATTTGGATAAAAATTAGGCCTCTTCTTGGACTTGGATCATTGTCAAATTAGATGGTTGGACTTGATCAGTCTTCTTGTCCCAAATTTCATCAAGTAGCCCACTAACTACTCCAGTAAGTCTCCTACTCCTTGCCCTTGTCATTGGTCGAGCAGGTTCAAGCATTCCATCATCTTGATCTTCCTTAGCTGCTCACATGATCACGCCAAATCAAATCTGAACGAATGAGAGATCGCCACATGAGATTGGAAACGATTCACCAAGGTAGGGGTGTCAAAATGGGTCAAATTTTTTGACCCTAATGGGTTGATGGGTCAAATGGGTCATAGGTCAAATGAGTCAATTTGTAAATGGGTCATGGGTCAAATGGGTGATCCGTTTGATCCATTAACTTCATATGATTTATTAACTAATCATCATCATCATGACATCATAGCAATACTACTATCATAACATCATTTTTTTCTCAAAAAAGCAAATCCATCATTATTCGGCCAAAATAAGAGTCCATTATTTTTCCGCAAAAAATTACAATTCCATGATTTTCCCGCCTAAAACAATGTTCCGTTATATTTTTTTTTATACCAAAAACGTGATTTTCGTCAAAAATGCGGGTTCCACAACGTTTTCCGCAAAAAATGTAAATCCGTCATTTTCCACAAAAAAACATGATTCCATACTTTATGTCAAAAACACGATTTCACATTTTCACGCCAAAAACGTTATTTCTCATTTTCCCTCCAAAAACATGATTCCGCATTTTCCCGCCAAAAAAAGTGATTCAACGTTTTCCCGCCAAAAACGTGATTCAGTCTTTTCTCGCCAAAAACATGATTTCACATTTTCCCGCCAAAATTGATATTCCGCGTTTTCCGGCCAAAAACAAGATTTCACATTTTCCCGCCAAAAACGTGATTTTGCGTTTTCCCGTTAAAAATGTGATTTCACATTTTCTTGCCAAAACGTGATTTCACATTTTCCCACCAAAAACAATATTCCTTGTTTTCCCGTCAAAAACATGATATTACGTTTTCTAGCCAAAACGTGATTTCGTGTTTTTGCGTTTTCGCACCAAAATGTGATATTGCGTTTTTCCGCCAAAAATGTTATTCCGTGTTTTTCCACCAAAAACGATATTCCATGTTTGCCCGCCAATAACCTTATTCCGCGTCTTTCCACCAAAACGTTATTCCGCGTTTTCTTGCCAAAAACGTCATTTATTGTTTTCACACCAAAAATGTTAATTTGTATTTGCCCGCAAAAAAACGTAATATCACATTCCCCGTCAAAGACATGATTCGACGAATTCATGACCAATTCACAATAATTAAAGAAAATTCTTGATATAAGGACAACATAATATTATTCAACATTTTTAGTTTTCTCATTTCAAAATTATTAATAATATTTAATTAAATAATTTTTTTTTGAATCTTGGGTCGCCCATTTAACCCATTGATCCATTTACATTCGACTCATTAGGATCATGGGTCATGAGTGACCCATTTTGATACTTTTACACCAAGGGCAAGAATGTCTTTTTGCAATTGAAACCCACGGAGAAACCGACAAACCGACACGTATAGCAAATCAGTACACAATTAATTATATGATTGTAAATGGTAAGTAAGTTTGGAAATAAATGTGATTTCACTTTATTTCCTTCCAATTAGTGTATTAAAACTTTAAACTCCTTCCATAAAAAGCCATAAAACCAAAAAAATTACCTTTGGAAATAAAAATACGAAATGTTTACAATATTTTTAAAATATAATTTTAATATGTGTTGAGAGAGAGAGAGAAAGGACTGTGTGTGTGATTTTATTTGTTTGTCGAAATCTGGGAATCATTTGATACTCTCTCCTTTGATCAATTTGCTGCATCCGTGAGGAAACCAATCGGCGAGCTCAATCGGTCTCACTCGAAATCGGAAACCTGTGATTTCACGCGGTCCTGATCCGGCTATTTTCGGATCAGCCATTAGATTATATATCTGGGAGCCTGTGTGTGTGAATCGGAAGGAGACAGGGAGGGAATGAACGGTGATGACGAGGTCGTCGTAGCTTCGGCAGACCCATCTCTGCCTCTGGATTGGAGATTCTCTCAGGTCTTCGGTGAACGAAGCGCTGGTGAAGAAGTTCAAGAAGGTTAGTCATTGGTTGACTTGGATTACATCGGATTTAGCTTACGATTCGATCTAATCTGTCTAATTGGAATTAGGGTTTTTAATCTTGATATGTAGATCTATTGGGGGTTATTGGATTGTTCGATTTAATTACGTTTTTTTTTTTCATCTATTTGAAAGTTTTGGTTTTTGGCCAAGCTTGTATTTGTTATGCTGAATGGATTCTGTATGCTTGTAGTTGAGCTTGTGACTAGATTCCATTTTGTTGTTTTGTTATGAGAGGATGTTATTCTGAATTTTAGTTGAAATTCTCAAAACTGTAGCTGGTGTTTCCTCTGCAGTTGATATAATTTCAGCAATCGAATTTGATCATTCCGGCGATCATCTTGCTACTGGGGACCGCGGAGGACGGGTTGTTCTATTCGAGAGAACCGATGCCAAAAATGTAATGTCCGCCTTTGCCTTGCAATCGATTTCTGAAAAATGGGAATTTGACATTTGGTTATATGTTGTTGCATGCTTATTACAGAGCAGTGGAGCCAGAAGGGATCTTGAAGAAACAGATTATCCACTGAGGCACCCAGAGTTTCGTTATAAAACAGAGTTTCAGAGTCATGACCCTGAGGTATTTGGGTTTACTCTGTTTTCCTACTCACTATATGTGCTATACCTGTTTCTGTCTTTTCATGCTTGATCCTTGTCTGCCAGTTTGATTACCTCAAGAGTTTGGAGATAGAGGAGAAAATAAACAAAATTAGATGGTGTCAAACAGCGAATGGCGCTCTTTTTCTCTTATCTACCAACGATAAAACCATCAAGTTTTGGAAGGTGAAAATTTCCTCTATTTTGTTTGTTGGCCTCTGAGTGAAATACTTTTTTGATAGTAACTGTGGTCTACGCTACATTGTCGTTTGCTTCTGGATATTTACGATGTACAACGATCAAAGATGATACTTTCCTGGTCAATCTTGAAAATGTTGACATTGTTTGTTGGGTTACTCATTGTGTCTAGATTGTTCATCACCCTTAATGTAGTAAAGGGTTTCTCTTTAGAATCTTTATATATCAATAACCTGTTTAGATGAGTATGTAGAGGTGATTCTTTCCTCGTTTTTCTTATATGAGAGTTTTTAACAGGTTCAAGACAAGAAGATCAAGAAAATTTGTGATATGAATTCAGATCCTTCGAGAACTGTAGGAAATGGAGCCGTTGCAAGCTCGAGTAATTCATACATTACAAGCCCATTCCTTGTGAACGGAGGAGTACCTGCAGTGAACAACTCATTTCCACCGGGAGGCATCTCATCGCTGCAGTTGCCAGTGGTAGTTGTACTCTGAAAATTTGGTTTTTTAACCTTTTTCTGGATTATTTCCAAAACTCACTTGCAGGGCTTTGCATTGGCGCCAATTGAGTCGAAATAACATGGAGCATATCATGTAGATATGCGCCCAGAAAAATGATTCAATTTGCCCGAATTTACAGTTCACTGGTGCTGGACTCGTCCTTTTAGTACTAGTCTCCTGAGCATTTTACCGTTCCATGACCTTCTCTACCTCTGATTAGGAATTGTATTTTTTTAAGTCATGCAAAATTACTTAGTACTGCTCATTACTAATAGTTCATTTGACATATACAGGTAACTAGCCATGAGTCGAGCCCTGTGGCTAGATGTCGAAGAGTATATTCTCATGCTCATGATTATCATATTAATTCAATCTCAAATAATAGGTAGGTTATTTACCCATTTGGAATCTACTTTCTACCTTCTTACAATCAACTGCTTTTTTCCTGTGAGAAATTCTATGATGTCACTATAATTCGTCTGATGAATCAGCGTCTTCCTGGATAATCAATCCATTTGTTTTGTTTTTTGCCTTTTTATTTAAGCGGACACCTGGTTGATAGTAGCTTGAGATCTATACTTTCATGGTTAATGTTCTGCTCTTAATACTTTTTCTCTTAACATCAGTGACGGAGAAACATTTATATCTGCTGATGATTTGCGAATAAATCTTTGGAATCTGGAGATTAGCAATCAAAGTTTCAATATTGTTGATGTCAAGCCTGCGAAAATGGAAGATCTATCTGGTAAGCTGTGGTTTACTGTTCTTTCAGTCCTGTATATTCCCTGCATGTTATGGTGATCTATTTTGAGGTATATGGCACCCATATATCTAGCAATTGGATGCTGTATCCTGCGTAACTATTACCGAATTCGTTCTTGCAGAGGTTATCACATCAGCAGAATTTCATCCTACCCATTGCAATATGTTAGCTTATAGCAGTTCGAAAGGCTCAATTCGCCTGATTGATCTGCGCCAATCAGCTTTATGTGATTCACATTCCAAATTGTAAGTCTTGAGATGGGCAGTTCTGTTGTTTCTATATAATCTGGTATAACTTGAAAGGACAATCTAATAACCTGTATAATTATCTCAGTTACTTCTCTACTTCATCAAAGTTTGATTGCTAATATCTCTCGTACCTTTCTTTGGAAAAACGTCTAACATGGCTTGTTTCTGCAGGTTTGAGGAACCAGAGGCAGCAGGTCCTAAATCGTTCTTCACTGAGATAATTGCTTCAGTCTCAGACATCAAATTTGCAAAAGAAGGAAGATATCTACTTAGCCGTGACTACATGACACTTAAGGTCCATACTTTCATTGTTTCCATTGGCATTAGATATGATATGCCTTTGAAGCTATCAGTGGCTGGTTTCTAGTTGTTCGTGTAAGGTAAACTGAACTCATGGTTATGTTTTGAATGTCAGTTATGGGACATCAACATGGACTCAGGTCCAGTAGCAACTTTTCAGGTTCATGAATATTTGAAACCAAAGGTCAGTTTCCTATACTTTTGAGAGAGCTGCATTTGATGAGTTGGTGCATAGCTGATTGGTACTCCCTTTCCTGTGGCCATTTTCAGCTCTGTGATTTATATGAAAATGATTCCATCTTTGACAAGTTCGAGTGCTGTATAAGTGGCAATGGATTGCGAGCAGCTACAGGTTCTTACAGGTATGCCCCGAAAAGCAGATCATCTTCTTTTTGTTTTTCGCATTTTCAAATGACTATGATTCCTTGTATAATCATTCACCTCGCTTTCATACTCTATCCAGCAATTTGTTCCGTGTGTTTGGTGTTTCCCCGGGAAGTACTGAGACTGCAACCTTAGAAGCGAGCAGAAACCCAATGAGGTAAACTTGGTAAAGCCATTAAGAATTAGTGTGCTGGATCTTCTGTTTTTTTCTGAGTGTTGATAAAATGGAATTCCTGTTGTGGTTTATCATAGGAGACATGTCCCAATTCCCTCGAGGCCATCCAGAGCATTAAGCAGTATAACGCGTGTTGTAAGTAGAGGTTAGTCTCTCTCTCGCCCCTTTTCTCATTTAAGCATATCCCCTTTTAAGAAATTGGCAATCAAATTAGTAACTACTGAAATGGTAAATACAGGGTCAGAGAGTCCCAGAGTAGATGGAAATAGCAATGCTCTTGATTACACAACGAAGTTGCTGCATCTTGCTTGGCATCCAAACGAGAACTCAATTGCTTGCGCCGCTGCAAATAGCTTGTACATGTACTATGCTTAACACAATATTCAGCAAAAAAGAAGCAAAGAACGCGTATTTCCTTGCTCTAGACTCTGTTTTTCTAGGTTCCTCATGGGGATTGATGGGGATTGCTATATACATCATCATCATCATCATCGATCACATAAGCTCTGCAATCATCATGTTGGACTTTGGGAAAATGGCAAGGAAAAGGCAAGCAGTGAAAATCAATCATTTTCTATTTTGAAGTGTAGAATTTACTTGTGCACCTGGAAACTACTTTACAGGCCAAGAAAGAAAAAAGAAAAATCCGATTGGAAGAAATCGTGATTTTAGTAAAGCTAATCTCTCATATGACTTTTGGATTGGATATAGATTAGATTTTACTATCTTTTCTGGTCTTATGTAATCATTGTTTTATTGATTCTTTTGTTAAACTTGTTTCTATTAAAATAATACATTTCAGTTACCAATGTTATTTTCTTCTTATTTATTTATTTTGGCTTTTACAATTTCAAGTTTCCAAAGTAAGACTGTTATCGAGACAGAAAATGGCATGCATTGAAAAATAAATGTGTGAAAATATATGTAATTGAATGTGAGATGTATTGAGTGCGATTTCAAAAATATTTTGTATCTACGACTTGTTCTGCATTCTACTTGGCCTATAGAATATACTAGGTAGGTTGCCCCCGTTTTGCGCGGGCCGAAGGGTCTCAAAAACGTAAGACAAAACTTTATGTTATAAACCGAAGAAAATTAGAACAACCACTTGAGACATACATGATCAAAATAAATCTAATCCAAAAAAATAAACACTATACAAAATTTAAAACTGAAAAACAATATTAAATAAGTGTATGAAACCCACAAACCAATTGAACTAACACAAACGCGAGTTATTCGTCTTCACATAATCGTTCTTCGTCATTTTTTTTCCCTCTTATTTATCATTTGGTTTTTCTTCTTTATCGTCTTTTCTTTATTCTTCGTCATCGTCTTCCACCTTTATCTCTCCTTCTTCTCTCACGTCTTCTTCGTTTTTTTTTCTTATTCCGTTTTTTCTCTGTCACTCGTGTTTTCCACATCTTTTCCTTCTTCTTCCTCATCGACTTCGACTTCGACTTCTTCTTCCTCTTAAACATCTTTCGATTATCTTATTCCTCACTCTTTTCTTTCATCTTCATCATCGTCTTCGACTTCAACTTATTGTTCCTCTTCTGTTCTGTCTTCATCTTCTTCCGGGTTATATTATTCTCTTTCTTCTACATCTTTTTCTCCTTATTCATCACCTTCGTCTTCTTCGTCGTCTTCAACTTCTATTTCTTCTCCCTCTTATGATTTGTCTTCTTTTTCTTCCTCTTCTGCTTTGTTCTATTCTTCTTCATATTCTTTATCTTTTGGTTTTGTTCTTCTTCGTATTTTCCTTATTCTTTTTTCCGGTTATTATTCGTCTTCTGCTTCATTCTCCAATTTTAAAGCTTTTGTTAGTTCCTCATCTTTTTCTTATTCTTCTTCATCGTCTTTGACTTCTAATTCTTCTTCTTCCTCTTATATATCTTTGATTTTCTTATTTCTCACCCTTTTCTTTCATCTTCATTATCGTATTCGACTTCTACTTCTTCTTATTATTCTGTTGTGTCTTCTTTTTCTTCCTCTCCTTCCTTTTTTGGTTTTTTTTCCTCGTATTTTCCTACTTCTTTGACTTCTTCTTCATCATCTTTGTATTCTCTCAGTTCTTCTTCTTCTTCTCTTTCAATTTTTATTAGCTCTCTTCATTCTCTGCTTCTTATTCCTCATTGGTCTTCTTTGTCTTATCAAAACTCTTCTTCTTATGGTTTTTTTTCGTCTCTTTCTCATCTTCACCTTCGTCTACTTTATATTATTCATCTTCTGGTTTTCTTCTCTCTTTATTCTTTTTTTCTTCCACGTATATTTTTCCTTCTTCCACTTCGTCTACTATGTATTGGTTTTCTTCTCCAACTTATTCTTCTGATTGTTTTTTATTCTCCAAATTCGTCATTTCATTCTTCTTTATTTACCATCTTCGTCTTCTCCGACTATTTTTCTTTTCTTCATTGTCTTCATTGGCTTCGTCTTTTATTTCTCCCTCTTCTTTTTCTTTTAGTTTTTCATATTCTTCGTCTTTTCCTTCTTATCCTTCATCGTTTTCAACTCCTACTTCTTCTTCTTTATCGTCTTCGTCTTCTTTGACTTCTTTTTTTCATTCAGTTTTTCCTCGTTTTCTTCTTCTGAATTTCTTTGTTTTATTCTTCTGCCTCATCTTCTATCGTCTTTGTATTCTCTTGCTCCTTATTCTTCCACATCTTCTTCTTCTTCCTTTTATTTGACTTTCGATTTTTCGTCTTACTTGTATTTTCCTTCTTCTAATTATTTTTTGGAAGTTTGGAATTTTCCGGACGTATATTTTCACATTTTTATGGGTTTGGCTATCTTTACACAAACGATCAGTTTCAAAGAATCTTGTGAAGTAAAAGCACATAGATAACACATACACATATTATCCGACCGTTCTAACATGAACCCTCCTCTTGAAACGAAAGAGAATTGTAATAAAAAAAAGGAAGATATAATAACGAAATAGTCATCAGTCATGAAAAATAAAAATCCAAAGATAAAGAGCCCAAATGCTAACAAAAACTTGTACAGACAAAAAGACGGAAATACTCTGTTATATCAGTAGTGTCATAGAGAATATTTCCATCATTTGAGAGAAAATTTACCAATAGCCTCTTCCCATGTCAATCAAAAGTCCTTTTAAGTTAAGTATAGTAACAATCGATTTGCTCCATTTATCAATTTTCATTTCAATTTTGAAGTTAATTTTTAAACTCGTGCAAAATCGAATATATAATACGATTGAGACAATAGCACAAAAAGTATTTAGAGTTTCAAAGACTCATTTCTCTCATGATATCCTTATCGATTCGAAATAAAGTGTTTTCTGCCAAAGTCATTAATAAGACTCCAAAATGTTCATGCAACATCCACGAAATTCTCGCTTATCTGAAACCTTTTTTTTTTACACACACTCAATCCTTATCCTCCTTTATATATAATTATGCAGTGTTTCTCACATGTGGTCGTAAAACCGAGGAAACAAAATTCACAAAGCTCGATAATATAACGATTAATGTTTCTTTGACACACACATTGGAATTACGAACGATTTTCTTCCCTCGTTGGAACTCTTCCTAAACTATGTTTCTTCTTCTTCTGCTTCTTCTGCTTCCTGGTATTTTCCTTATTTTTTTAACCATCTTGGGTTTCTTCTTTTTCATAATCTTCGACTTCTTCTTGTTCTTTTTCTTTCGTTTTTTATTCGTCTTCCTTCTCCTAATTCATCGCATTTGTCTTCTTTGGTTTCTTATTCTTCAGGTTTTTCTTAGCCTCCTTCCCCATCTTCACTTTCTCATACAACAATGATCAACCAACAAAAAAAAGTAAAAACTAACCAAGACCAATAATTGTCGAATTCAATATCTCTAAAAAAAATTGATTATACATCGATATATTTTGTTTTGTGGATCATTGCGATTTTCTTCTCGAGCAATGCTTGTTTGTCTAAATACTCTGTCATTTCAAGTACTTTTCTTATTAACACAAGCTTTAAGAGTTAATAGTACAATCCAAGCAAATATATATGTTCTGAAGTCGTGATCGAAGATGTGCCAATTATGGCTCATTAAGAAGCCTACATTAGAATAAACAAAAAGAAATACATAAAAAATAAAAAAATTAAGACAACCATTACCAAAGAACTACACTTAAATGTTCCTGAAGGCTTTAACTTACATGTCAACCAGATTAAACAAAAATTAGGAACACGGAAGAGACGAACTAACGACGATATAATATCGAGCAATTACATGTCCTTGAAGGCTCTCTCTCTCTCTCTCTCTCTCTCTCTCTCTCTCTCTCTCTCTCTCTCTCTCTATCTCTAGATTCATAATTTAGATCTCCCTTGGTTCTTCGTCAAAAATCTCCATCATGTTCTTCTTCTTCTTTTCATTCATGAAATGTTAATTTCACAATGGTTTAGTCTTGTCTCCTTCAAATTCTCTCTCTCTTTTGTTTTCTTAATTTTAATTCTTTGTTCTCCCTAACCGGAACTTTCTCCCCATTTTACGTGAATTGTCTCTTTTTCTTGTCGGTTCTTATCTTTCTCGCAAGCGCGAACACAAAACCATGATATCACATCGTAGGTAAATAATCCAGTTGGTAGTTTTGATACCATGTTAAGTTTCATCTCTAGAGTAGTCATTATTTATATAAGTTAAGTTTATGAATTAATTTAATTTTTCATTCTCCCTAGCCGGAAATCTCTCCTTGTTTTGCTTGAATTGTCTTTCCTTCTCGTCGGTTCTTATCTTTCTCGCAAGCACGGAAACGAAACCATGGTATAAGAGTGTAGTTAAACAATCCATTTGTTAACTTTGATACCATGTTAAGTTTCATCCCTAAAGTAGTCATTATTTGTATACATTAAGTTTATGGATTATTTTAATACTTCATTCTCTCTAGCCGAAAAGCTAGCCTTGTTTTGCCGGAATTGTCTCTCCATCTCGTTGGTTCTTATCTTTCTCGCAAGCGGGGGGGCACAAAACCATGGTATCAAAGCGTAGGTAAACAATCACTTCAGTAGCTTTGATACCATGTTAAATTTCATCTCTAAATCAGTCATTATTTGTATACATTAAGTTTATAGATAATTTTAATTCTTCATTATCCATAGCTGGAACTCTCTGCCCATTTTACATGATTTGTCTCTCCTTCTTGTCGGTTCTTATCTTTCTCGCAAGCGCGATTACGAAAACATGGTTTCAGAGCATAGGTAAACAATCCCTTTGGTAGCTTTGATACCATGTCAAGTTTCATCTCTAAATTAATTTTTTTTTTGTAACCATTAAGTTTATAGATGATTTTAATTATTTGTTCTCCCTAGCCGGTACTCTATCCATGTTTAACGGGAATCGTCTCTCCTTCTTGTCGGTTATTATCTTTCTCGCAAGCACGAGCATGAAACAATGATATCAAAGCGTAGGTAAACAATCCCTTTGGTAGTTTTGATATCATGCCAAGTTTCATCTCTAAAGTAGTCATTATTTGTATACCTTAAGTTAATGGATTATATTAATTCTTCGTTCTCCATAGCCGGAACTCTCTCCCCTTTTTACGGGAATCGTCTCTCCTTCGTGTATTTTCTTATCGTTCTTACAAGTGCGAGCACAAAACCATGATATCAAAGCGTAGGTAAAAAATCCCTTTGGTAGCTTTGATACCATGTTAGGTCTCATCTCTAAATTAGTAACTATTTGTATACATTAAGTTTATGGATTATTTTAATTATTTATTCTCCCTAGACGAAACTCTCTTCTTCTTATTTGTTCTTATCTTTCTCGCAAGAGCGAGCATGAAACCATGAAATTAGAGCGTAGGTAAACAATCCCTTTCGTAGTTTTGATACCATGCATGTTAAGTTTCATCTCTAAAGTAATCATTATTTATATACATTAAGTTCATGAATTATTTTAATTCTTCATTCTCCCTAGTTGGAAATCTCTCCTTGTTTTGCCGGAATTGTATCTCTTTCCTGTTGATTCTTATCTTTCACGCAAGTGCGAACATGAAACCAAAATACCAGACTATAGGTGCAAACATCAAACATAGAAACAAACTGCATCTGGATGATGCGTCTAGCTACTGCATCAAGATGCAGTTTTTAGACGTAGCGCCCAAATGCACAAACGAACATGGCCTATTTGGCTATCTCTTCTCTTCTTCTAATCCCAACATCTTCTTCAACTTCTCATTCTATTTATCTTCTTCTCTTAGTTTACCTTCAAACTTCTTCTCCATCTCTTCTTTCTCCTTTTTCATCTCTAGCACAGACATTTCGCCGTCAAAAGCATCTCCTGGAAATTTTGAATCCTCACATTCACTTTACTGCATTGTTATTATCTTATCCTATAATACCTTAAGAGGATCCAAAACCATTTTCCTCTTTTCCTGAAACTCTAATAAAGATCATCAAGATGCTTATATGTTTTACGCAAAGGTATCTTCTCAAAATCCACATCCATATGGATGGTGGCGATAAAACTTTATCCTTGTCTTTGTCTTCTCCTTTTGTCTCTTCATTAATTTAGTTTTTTTCTTCTTCCTCGTTTATCTTTTATTGCTTTTGTCTTCTCCTCATTCTTTTGTTTTTATTGATCACCATTCGGAACTAAAATTATTTTTTCTCCACTAAGTTTTATTGATAAATAGAAGTACATGTTTAATCACTATCAAGGCCAGCCCTGAGGCCAAACAGGGTAAGCATTTGCGGGCCTCATTTTTATATAAAAATTTCGGCCCTCAAATTAAAAAAAAAATCTTAGGCTAGTGGTAAAGTGTAGGTGTTTAGAAAACGATGACAAGTTGATGGCTTCTTTTGCCAACCTTGAAATTTCTCTAAAACATGGTAATCATTCTGATATTGATAGTGATGATTTATTTTTGGAGTAGTTAAAGCTTTTAAGAGGAGTTTTACCAAAAGAGATTAATAAGGTAATCGAGATACTGAATTATCTGAAAAAGATGAAAAGTTGTTATCCAAATACATGGACTGCATACCACATAATGATCAAGATTCCAGTTTCAGTTGCTTCCGTAGAAAGAAGTTTTGTGTTTAATGATGGCTTTCAATTTTTCTTCTCGAGTCTTTTTCCGGATGGATGAGAATTATGTGTCCAGACACGCAAAATCTTAACGAATATCATAGAGTCATACAAACCAAGCTGCAAACGTGATACACCGGTGACAACTGGATCAAAACCAAATAGCGTACTATCTGATTTAATAAAACCTTGACCACGTAATTGGTGATCCTCGGTTTCATCACCAGTGGTCTCAGGAGAAGGTCTAACAAAAATATCATTTTCAAACTTCGTAGGTGTACCAGGATAATCGAGGCCGGCCGTGGAACCCTCACACCCGAGGGCCGACGACACAACAGAACGCTTTCGCTTTGGTGTATAGACCCGAGAACTGTAAACACCATCACCAGCAGAGCGAGATTCCACCGAGTCACTTCCATCGGGGATACCGACGTCATCATCGACTAAGTGGTCTTCTGAACCTTCACAATCTCTAGCGAACGATCACCTTAACCATGATCAGATCCATCAGTACACTCATCTGAGCTATCACCATCTCCCGATGTCAAGCTGTCAGTGTCACCACCATCAGAGCCATCGCCATCAGTATCACACCACTCTGCATCTCCGTCACCATCTTCATCGCATTCAGTTTCGCTATCAGACATATCACCAACATCATCATCATCGGAATTATCGTCACCAGTATCAGTCCAGTCTGCTTCATCTTCGTCACTTTCAGTGTCAATATCACTCCCATCGCCATTTTCATTATAACCACAATCATCTAGACAATATTCATCGTCAACAGCTTCATCCTCTTCATCACCTCCATCATCAGAGTCAGAAACATTACGATAACCGGTGACACCAGGCGCACACAAGAGATCATGCTCCAATAATTGAGGAAAAAAAAAACGACCAACAACCAATTTAACCGGTGACACCAGGATTGCGTAATCTTAGGATTTAATTTTCCTCAATTTTCCTCAATAACCGGTGACACCAGGCGCATATAGACGTATGATTTTATTTTCTTAGGATTTAATTTTCTCGATAATCATGACTTAGATATATCTACATTTTATTTAGTTACATAACAACCGGATATACATATTATATATAATATAAAGCATGGAAATAAACAAAGATTCAAAAACTATATATATTATACGAAACAGATTCGAGGCAATCTACTAAATACGAATAGAAAAGTCACAATCGTGAATATAGATTCGAAAACTATATATATTATACGNAGAGTAGATCTGGCCTCGGGATATCATCAGATCCCTATTGAGCCATCAGATGTGCGTAAGACGGCCTTCCGAACTAGGTACGGCCATTACGAATTCGTGGTTATGCCATTCGGCCTAACCAATGCGCCGGCTGCCTTCATGAAGATGATGAATGGGGTATTCCGGGATTGTCTAGATGAGTATGTAATCATCTTCATTGATGATATACTCGTTTATTTAAAGGACCGGGAACCACATCAAGATCATTTGAGGGTAGTGTTGCAACGGTTAAGGGAGCAACAGCTATACGCTAAGCTAAGCAAGTGTAGCTTTTGGCAAGGAAGTATTGGATGCTTAGGCCATATTGTCTCGGCCCAGGGGGTCTCAGTAGATCCTGCAAAGATCGAAGCCATAAAAGATTGGCCAACGCCGAAGAACGCTTCTGAAATAAGGAGTTTTCTAGGGCTGGCTGGCTATTACCGGAAATTTGTGAACGGGTTTTCGAGCTTGGCTCAACCCATGACTCGCCTGACAGGCAAGGATGTGAAGTTCCTATGGGAAGAGAATTGCGAAAAGAGCTTCACCGCATAGAAGGATAGGCAGAAGAGCTATGCTGATAAGCGCAGAAAGGACATAGAATTTGAGGTAGACGATTTTGTTTACCTGAAAACGATCACGTTCAAAGGAAGGGCGCGGAATTCTAAGCAAGGTAAATTGGATCCAAAATACATGAGACCATTCAAAGTCCTGGAACGAGTTGGAGCTGTGGCCTACGAGTTGGAATTGCCATCAGAGATGGATGCATTTCACAACGTGTTCCATGTATCGCAACTAAAGAAGTGCCTCTCGGATCAAGACAAGTTCCTCACAAAGATACCTTACGATTTGTGTAAGAACCTCACCATAGAAGCAAGACCGGTGGAAGTCATAGATCGGAACGTCAAGGTAACAAGGAAAAAGAACATACCGACGATGAAAGTGGTATGGGAAAGTGATGGCCGGCGCGAGATAACGTGGGAAACCGAGAATAGAATGAAGGCAGATTTTCCACAATGGTTCGATTGGTGGAAGAAGAGTCTGACCGAAGTTCGGATTCGAGGACGAATCCCAATTGGGTGGGGGAGACTTGTAACGTCCCCGATCCGCGTTAGGATCAGGGGGCCGGACCATGGTGAGAAAATAGCCAAGAGTTTACTGAGGGAATCGCACTATGGTCCGAAAGAGCCTCGGATTAGCTGAGGCTAGCCGAAATAAAGGAGCTGGACAGCTGAACCAGCTGAAGTAAGAGCTCGGGCAGCTGAGACAAGTGTAAGCTAGCTGGGTCTAGCTGAGTGGGAAGTGAGCTAGCTCAACGACTGGGAGCTAGCTAAGGCAGCTGAGGGAGAGCTAGACAACTCGTAGCTGAGCTAGGTGGTTATGGGCGGTTATGGGCTTGAAACATCGCAACCTTTCGTGAAGCATCGCAACCTTTCGGTCAAGCGTTGCACCCTTTCGCCCAAACCACACAACCATTCGCCTAGTACCTTTTTGGGGCGAGATCAAGGGTCTATAAATAGAACCCTTAGGTCCCATTTTCGAAACACATCCACACCCAAAAGAGAGAGGTTTTCCGGCCAAGTTCCGGCAAGAAAAGGCCTTGGCCGTGAGAGAGAGAAAACGAGAGAAAGAGAAAGGGAGAGCGAGGAGAAGAAGAAGGGAAAGAGAAAGAGAGAGAGAGTCCGAGGGATTTGCTCTAGTTCGTGGAGGAGCTAAGCGTAAGTAGGAGAAGAGGAATCACGGCAACGTGAACCTCCGCATACAGCGTACAAAAGGTTAGGAACTTTCCGACAACGTAGTGCCCGAATCCTATTAAATGGTTGCCGAGATGTGGCTCGGTCTTAGGCCTACGTACGGATCGTTCTTTCTGTCTTTAAGTTCATCGTAGTAACACCAGCCTTAACCTAGACTAGGCCGGGATGTGTTAACGCGAGTATTCGCGGGATGATGGGGTGACGATTTGGGATGATCGGCGGTTATGCGCGGGCATCGGTAACGGCAAGAGCCGGCCGTGTCACGGCATAGACCTCGCGGTCAGTCCCGGCTTGGTCACGCATCCCGTGTATGAAGCCGGTTATATGGCGGCCCGAGGGATCACGGTCTTAGGCGCGTATCGGCAACTGGTCATGACCGGCCGTGTTACGGCCAGACCCAAAGTGGATCCGTGGCTTGCGCTATGTATTCCGGCTATGTTGAGTCGGGTTTTGGAAGTGTTGGTTTATGCGAATCTTATACATGCATTTTCAATTGATTCAAGTTCATTTATATGTTAATCGTATACTTATGTGCTATGTGGGATTTCAGGTGATAAGGGGAGTACCGAGTCTAAATGGGACTAGACGCGGATTGTGACCGGCCAAGGAAGATGGGTGGTGCTTTAGGATCGGTTTGTAGATCGTACATATAATAGCTTATATGCGAACATATATATGTACCGAATCTTGTATCGAATCTTGCTTATGATATAAAATCCACCGTTTTATTATTTGTTTGTCTCATTGAACCTTGAATATTGACTTAGTAAATAAAGAACCATTAAAACGGACTGGATGCTTCGGAATCACTTAGTGATCCGAAGGGGAACAGCCGCCCAAGGCTTAGAGGCCGGGACGGGGTGTTTCAGAATCCCCCTTCTTATTGGAATCAAGTAAAATATGTGTGAAGATACCTAATGAGGTTATCAAACGAAACAAAAAGATATGGGAATCTTTTGTCTTAGGTCAATTCCATGGAAATCTACCCTCACAAGGTGCGCTTCACGCCATCTTCAATGGGATTTGGAGCAGAAAGTTCAGACACATCACAGTTTCCAAGTTGGACTCTAACTTGGTCGTTATTTGAATTCCTTGCACAGTTACAAGAAGAAGAGTTTTGGGTCAAGCGTGGAGCAAAGAAGGCCAATCCATGTTTGTTGCAGCTTGGGAGCGAGGGCTAAACCTATATATGCCGGCGCTAACCTCAGTTCCTGTCTGAATGGAATTTCGTGGAGTCCCTCCACATTTCTTCTCTGAAGGACTCAAACATGTTGTTGGCGTGATTGGGCACCCAGTTCATCTACATCCTTCAACATCCAATATGACTAATCTTGAAGTGGCGAAAGTTCTTACCATCATCAATCCCTTAAAGCCTCTTCCAGAGGTTATGAATGTTCAATTTGAATCTGGTGAAACCCATAAAGTGGAGGTTCCATGTCCCTGACTACCTCCAATATGTGATCATTGCCTAGCAGTTGGACACATTATTAGGCGCTGTCCTACATCCCAATAACTTGCTATGTATGCAAGTCTACTGCTCACGCAGAAGACGCCTGCCCTCGAGCTAAGAAGAAGGTGGAGAAGACTGATAAGCTTGAGGAGTCTGTTGAGATCGTGGAGGTTAAGAACTCTTCCAAGAGGAAAAACCTAGTAAGGAGAGAGAAAGATAAAAAGAAGGAGTTTGCTTCTACTAGTGCTTTTAATGGAGTAGTTTTAAAGAAAAAAAAGAGTTGTGATATCGTCTCCTAAGTCATCTGATAAAGGTAAATGGGCCTTAAAATCTCACTTTTCGTTTGCTGATAAGGGAAAGGGTCTTGCTTAACCGACAAAAAAGTACCTAATTAAGGAGAAGAAGATTTCAAGCAAGACTCATGTCGAAAGCTCCTTCCTCTTCTTCTTCTTCAGTGGCAGAATCGTCAGAGGCTGAAGCATCGGAAGAATCTTCTGCCTCGGATTCCCAGTCTGGAGAAGAAGATAACCCCGTCGATGATTCTTGGTTAATGGAAGTAGTTTCGAAGGAACTTTTGCGAAAAAAATCTGGAGTTAATAGTAAATTTGGTCCTCAGGGGAATCATCCCAAACAACCTCCAAATGGTTCTAGATGAGTGATGATACGTAATTCTGGAATGTAAGAGGATTCAACCATAAGTTAAAGCGTCGTAGTTTTAGGAAATGGCTACGGCAGACCAAGCCGCTTTTTGACAGTATAATAGAGACTCGCGTGAAGGTAAACAAGTCTCAACTCTATATCCAATCCATGTTTCCAGGGTGCAATTCTGCTACGATCTATGAGTTTTCTGAGCTTGGGAGAATTTGAGTTGTTTGGGATCTTTCGGTGTCTTTAACAATCTTCTCTAAATCAAGTCAGATGGTCACTTGTGTGATTCGGCTTTCTCGTACCACTTCTGAGGTCTTTATTTCCTATATATACATATTTAATAGTAAGTCTGGTAGACATCAACTGTGGGAAGACCTGAGAGTTTTGGCCAGTGATCCCATCGTTTTTGATAAACCTTGGGCAGTAATGGGGATTTAAATCAAATCTTAAATCCCTCTGAAAAATGAAATGGTGGAACTAAGATTTCGAGGGGAATCCAAAACTTTAGAGATTGTGTCTCATATATTGGGCTCTTTGATCTCTCTATCAGAGGTAACCTATTTACGTGGTGGAACAACCAAGAGGCCAGTCCCATTGCTAAGAAGCTTGACCGCATTCTTATTAATGATATTTGGCAGCTTCAGTTTCCTCTCTCTTTACCCATTTTGGAGAGCCAGACATATCCGATCATAGTCCAACATGCATTGTTCTTGGCAACCGTGTGGGAATGAAGAAGCCTTTCATGGTATCTCATTTTCTTCTCCAACATCCTGATTTTCTTCCAAGAGTTGAAACACATTGACAAGAGACTTATGTTTCTGGTACTGCGATGTTCACATTGTCTAAGAAGCTCAAGTTGTTGAAATATGTGATTAAGGACATCAACAAGGAACATTTCTCTGATCTGGAATGCAGAGTTATGGAAGCCCACTCGGTTCTTATTGCTTGTCAGAACCGTCTTCTGGTTAATACCTCTCCTAGATTGGATGGTCGAGAGAAACATGTCCATACATGGATGATTTTGGCTTTGGCAGCGAAAAAATTTCTCCTTCAAAAGTCTAGAGTTAAGTGGATAGACAGTGGGGATTGCAATTCTGCTTACTTCCACAGAATGGTGGCATCAAGACGATCAGCTAACCAAATTCACTATCTCTTAGATAATGCTGTCAGAGGCTAGATGATATGGAAGATGTGAAGTCTCATTGTGTTGAATATTTCTCTGAGTTGTTAGTCTCTTCACTAAGTATAGATGCAGTGAAGCTACTAATTTGAGCCTGCAAGCTGCTCTTAGTAATGAAGATATTAAAAGGAAGGTGTTTGCTCTTCCTCTGAACAAGACCCATGGGCCTGACGGTTACACATGAGAATTTTACATAAGATCTTGAGATGTTATTGGAGACGATCTAACAAAGCCAGTGTTGGAGTTTTTTTGAATCTGGTCAATTGCTCAAACAGTGGAACTGTACGGCTATCTCTCTGATACCTAAAATAATTGGCGCAGAAAATGAGTGTATTTCAGACCAATCTTCCTGTGTAACCTGGTTTACAAAATTATCTCCAAGATATTATCTAGGAGACTCCAAGCTATTATGCCAGAAATCATCTCCAACTCTCAGTCTACATTTGTTAAAGGAAGACTCTTGGTGGAAAATGTTATTTTAGCTACGGAAATGGTGCAAGGATTTGGAAAATCAAACATATCTAAAAGAGGTCTTCTAAAGGTTGATTTGAGGAAAGCGTTTGACTCGGTAAGCTGGGAGTTCATAATCCAAATTTTCAGAGATGCAGATTTTTCTCCAATCTTTACGAATTGGATTGCTCAGTGCATTACAACTACCTCCTTCTCTATTAACGTCAATGGAGAACTATGTGGCTACTTCAGAGGATCGAGAGGATTAAGGCAAAGGGATCCTATTTCCCCTTCCTTATATGTTATGGCTATGAATCTTATTAATTCAAGGTTTGATGCATGTCACATTGGTTACCATGCTCTAAGCCGGAATCCAAATATATCTCATCTTGCATTTGCCGATGACATTATCATCCTTTTCGATGGAACTGCTCACTCTCATCAAGGTATTTCATCTTCCTTGGACTCCTTTCAAAGATTGTATGGATTATGCATGAACATGGATAAGACCGATCTATTCACATCGGGACTGATCCCAGAGGAAGCTGGATCTCTTAACATATTTGGCTTCCGAAGGGGTTCTCTCCTCATCTGATATTTAGGCTTGCCTCTTCTTCATAGGAAGCTAAGGAAAGCAGACTACTCCCCATTGACAGACAAAATTGTAGCAAAGTTCCATGGCTAGACTGTGAAATGTCTCTCCTATGGAGGTCGACTTCGGTTAATCTCCTATGTTATTTACAGTTTGGTGAACTTCTGGTTTTGAGCTTTCTCTCTACCAAAAGGTTGTTTCAAAGCAACATAGAATCTATGTAATCAGTTCTTGTGGTCTGGTGATTTGGAGAAATAAAAAGTGGCTAAAGTTTCTTGGAAGGCCATTTGTTTACCTAAGCCCTCTGGCTTAAGAAATTTCCTTATTTGGAATAAAGTTCCAATCTCATATTGGTATGGATTATCTTCTCAAATATTGGCTCTTTGTGGATAGCGTGGATAAGAGAGCACATGCTATATATAAATGACTTGCTTTTGGTCTACTGAAATTAAGAGTGGTGACTCTTAGATTTTGAAGTTCCTATTATCATTAAAACCTTTGGCAAAAATCCTTTTGAGTTGTAAGGTCAGAGATTGGACAAAGGTTTACATTGATTTACTGAAGTTTGCATATATTTGATTTACAGACAAAACAAAGAATCTGCTGTCGAGTTGGATATGGTGACTGATGACGCTGGAAATGAGATATTTAGAAGATTTTATGTGTGCTTCGAAGTTCTTAAAAAGACATGGTCTATGTGGTGTCGGCCTATCTTTGGTGTTGATGGGTGCTTTATGAAATGCACTTTGAAAGGTCAGTTATTGGTTGCCGTTGGAAGGGATGCTAACAATGGTATGTATCCTTTTGCTTGGGATGTAGTAGACGTGGAGAATGAAGAGAATTGGACTTGGTTTTTTAGGAAGCTTAAGGTTGATTGCAATCTACAAGAAGGTCAAGGTTACACCATAATTTCGGATAGACAAAAGGTATAGCTTCTGTTTCTTTTCTTTCTTGTGATATGCTGTTTATTGCATATGTTATAATTGTTTCAAATTTTCAGGGTTTGTTGAATGCGGTTGACAGAGAATTCCCTCATATTGAACATCGTATGTGTGCTAGACACATTTATGGGAATTTGAAGATGATGTTTCCAAATCAAAGCGACATGAAGGGTCTATTTTGGAGAGTAGCTGAAAGTTACACATTGCCCGAGTATGCAAATCTGGAAAAGGTCAAGAACTATGATATGCGATTGTATGAAGCCATGATGGAGAAAGACCCTCAAAATTGCAGCCTAGATTTTTTCTCACCAGCGGCTTCTTGTGTAGTCGTCCACAATAACATCTTTGAGTCCTTCAACAATGCTATTGATCCTGCAAGGTATATACCAATGGTAGAGATGTTAGGGACTATAAGGAGGAGGACTATGGTGCATATAGACCAGAGGTTAAAGGAAGCAGTAAACCATCAAGGAAGATTGACAGTTAGAGCAGTAGAGTGGATAAAGGTTGAGCAGCATAAGCTTAAATATTGTATGATGGTTCCAGGTTCAAATGAGAGAGATGAAGTGCGTGAGTCTAGTGTAAGTTATAGTGTCACCATGCGGATAAGGACATGTGCTTATAGGAGATGGGACATGAGTGGTCTTCCTTGCCGCCATGCCCTACGTGTGATCATAGAAAGGAACCTGAATCATGAGGATTACATCTCACATTGGTTTCTGAATTCCAGACATCAACAAATTTACAATTACTCAATTAGACATGTCAATGGAATGTTCTTTTGGGTAAAAACAGGATCCAAAGTACTCCCACCACCAAGTTTAGTTGAAGAAATTGAAAACAGAGTTGGGAAAAAGCAAAAGCCAAATAGGAAGAAAGCAAGGCATGAGTCTACAAACAAAGAAGAAGGCATCTAGAGAGAAAAGGGTCATGCATTGTGGTCGTTGTGGTCAAGTTGGTCACAATGCTACAAAATGTCAGAATATGGTAGCGGAGAACTACAATAAAGCAAAGAAGAAGGCATCAAATGCAAGAAAAAGGCAGCATGGAGATGATGGTAATGTGTCTAGCCACACAACACAAGATGGATACGAGTCAATGACTCTGGAATTTGGAGAAGGACCAAGTTAACTAACTCAACCAACTCAAGACTAGGTATCATGTGATCGTCTAATTTTGTAAGTCATTAACGTCACAATTTGTAATAGTTTTAGCTTTAATTTTTGGTTCAGGTTGTTGTGAAAGATGGAAGGATGTTAGCTTTTTCGAGCAAAGAGGATTGAGCATGAGAATGACTGATTTTTGGAGCAAAAAAGATGGAGTATGCAGCGGTTTATGACATTTTATGATGTTTTTGGTACTGTTTCTATGTCATGAAATGTGTTTAGTAGTATGGTTTTTGTAATTCAGAATACTATCCACCTTTTGTATGAATCATGACATGTGTTTAGGAGTATCCATCCACCTTTGTTACTCTGTTTTGCTTGCTCAAATACTAGTTTTTAAAGCTTTCAGTTTGAATAATGATATATCATGGTTTTTACCCTGTTTAGGTCATGATATTAGTCCTTTTAATAGAGTCTTTCTAGTGTTTTGTAGTCTTTTAGAGTCTTTTACAGGTTATAGCACGTTTGGAGCATAATTGGAGAAATTGGAGCTTTCTGGAACATTCTGGAGCGAAGCAGAGATCCGTGTAGCTGAGACGTCGAAATCACATGAGTATCGATCGATACCCCCTGGTATCGATCGATACCCATCGAGGAAACAGAAGGATCGCGACTTATTGAAGAGTTGAAGAATTGCAGAATTGGCCCAGAAGACTTTGATATTTACAAGATGGCCCAGAACGTGTTTTAGCTATATAATTAGGTTTTTCAGCCACTTTAATGGCTATGCTTTATTTTACATTGATTAGAGAAAGCTTTTGAAGGGAGAAAAGTCTGAACTCTGTTCATCTGAGAGAGGATTTCGAACCCTGTTTTACTTTCTCTGATTTATTTATTTTGATGATTTATTTAGTTATGTTGATTGTTTCATTCTCCATGTCTGAGTAGATCCACTTTAGGTTTAGGGTTTTCTCATAAAGGATTTCTTTGAATGCTAGGTTGATTATCTGTTTAGGATTCACAATCTGAATTAGTTCTTCACCTTAGGTTGTTCTCAAAGCTAATTCTGGATTGATCACTTAGAACTTAGATCTTAGGATAATTGATTAGGCACGAGAGTGCGATTAATTACCTGATAGAACCTAGGATGAGCAAATTGATTATTCGCAAAGAGATTTGGTTTAATTAATTTGTGAACATATCAAACCTGAACTTTAAAGCTGATTTAGACTTTAGGATTCGCAAAGAGATTTGGAATTCCTAGGATTTAGATTTAGATAGTTTTCGCAACGAGAGTTGGTTAGCTATATTTTAGTGATTAGAGTTCAAGAACATTGCGTAATCTGAATCATGTTAGTTAATTTAGCTGCATTCATTGATTTCCTGAGAAAAACTCTGGGCCTATATTTTCCTCCATTGATTTACAACACTTTTAATTGCGTACTTGTTTTCGTTTACATCTT
>PKML01000365.1:545521-559047 GCA_002933935.1 Eutrema yunnanense
ATGTTCCAGCAAGGTAACTTCTTGTTTTTCCCAATTTTATTCTGTTCTTTTGTTTTCTTTCACTGACTCTAGGCTAGATAACACTGGGGACAGTGTTGTTCAAGTCTGGGGGAGGTGTCTGCTACAATGTGTTTGTTTTTCTTAGAGTTAGTTGTTTTATCGAGTCATTCGTTGTTTTATTGAGTCAAAACTTGTTGGAGATAATGATCATGTGCTTGAACTGTTGTTTTGTTTTGTTTTTGAGTGACCAGTGTTGCAGGATCAGCTCTAGATCGACTAATGAAAAATCCAAGGACTGACCAGTTGACTAGAAAACATCCATGTCTCCAGCAGAGTTCTTCTGAAGCCTGAGCCAAATTTTTGCACTTCATCGATGTGGTTAGTGTTCATAGAGCTTGATTCATCATTCATATCTGACAAAGGAACCGATGTGTTTAAAATAAATGGTATTTCTCTCCCTGTTACAAGTTGATAAGGGCATAAAAGATGAAATGATTTTCTTCTGAGTAGAGGGCTAGGAAAGTTTCCAAGGATCCCACTATTCTACTTCAGAGGAGATGATCACACAAAGGTGAAAGCGAGGTTAGGAAAATTTGATGTGATACCATTATTCGCCTACACCTTTGATTATTTTTGAGGGAAGAACCGGGGATTCGGTGGCTAACACCATCAATACTCGCGTCTCAAACCTTAATATGTAAATGCAAGGAACATAATAAGAAAAAAGTCTGGGGGAGAGAAATAATACCAAAAAGTGTGAAAAGGGTGGTTCCTTGTCATGATATCGTATGGTAAGGAATCTAGAAGGTTCTTGAACATTGGCTGCAGTGATGAAACTGGCGATGAGGGCTTTACTTGAACAAAGCTGTGGGATAATGTGTGGAGTCTGGGAAAGCTGCGAATGTCTACGGAGAAGTACATGGTTCTTAGGTAACATTTGGGTGCTTGGGAAAAAGATCTCTGTGATGGTTCCTAAACAGGTGAGTCTCCGCGTTTTCAAACCTCTTTCTCTGGTTTAGTCTTCTATTTGCTTGAGGGAAAACAAAGGCTAAGTCTGGGGGAGTTGATATATCATGGTTTTTACCCTGTTTAGGCCATGATATAAGTCATTTTTATAGTCTTTCTAGTGTTTTGTAGTCTTTTAGAGTCTTTTACAGGTTATAGCATGTTTGGAGCATAATTGGAGAAATTGGAGCTTTCTGGAACATTCTGGAGTGAAGCAGAGATCCGTGTAGCTGAGACGTCGAAATCACATGAGTATCGATCGATACCCGTCGAGGAAACAGAAGGATCGCGACTTATTGAAGAGTTGAAGAATTGCAGAATTGGCCCAGAAGACTTTGATATTTACAAGATGGCCCAGAACGTGTTTTAGCTATATAATTAGGTTTTTCAGCCACTTTAATGGCTATGCTTTATTTTACATTGATTAGAGAGAGCTTTTGAAGGGAGAAAAGTTTGAACTCTGTTCATCTGAGAGAGGATTTCGAACCCTGTTTTACTTTCTCTGATTTATTTATTTTGATGATTTATTCAGTTATGTTGATTGTTTCATTCTCAATGTTTGAGTAGATCCACTTTAGGTTTAGGGTTTTCTCATAAAGGATTTCTTTGAATGCTAGGTTGATTATCTGTTTAGGATTCACAATCTGAATTAGTTTTTCACCTTAAGTTGTTCTCAAAACTAATTCTGGATTGATCACTTAAAACTTAGATCTTAGGATAATTGATTAGGCACGAGAGTGTGATTAATTACCTGATAGAACTTAGGGTGAGCAAATTGATTATTCGCAAAGAGATTTGGTTTAATTGATTTGTGAACATATCAAACCTGAACTTTAAAGCTGATTTAGACTTTAGGATCCGCAAAGAGATTTGGAATTCCTAGGATTTAGATTTAGATAGTTTTCGCAACGAGAGTTGGTTAGCTATATTTTAGTGATTTGAGTTCAAGAACAGTGCGTAATCTGAATCATGTTAGTTAATTTAGCTGCATTCATTGATTTTCTGAGAAAAACCTTGGGCCTATATTTTTCTCCATTGATTTAAAACACTTTTAATTGCGTACTTGTTTTCGTTTACATCTTTTGATTTAGCGTATTTTGGATCTATATAATCTATTGTGTGATATCTTGAGTTCTTGTGTTCGACCCCAGATTTACTGCAGCAACTGCTTTAGTACTATTTAGGATATTAATTTGAGCATATCAAATAACAAATTCAAAGCAACATACAATCTTCCTTAAAACACATTCATGAGATAGAAGTTGTGTCAAATACATACATAGATTTGTCTCAACCACTGATATATAATAGTTTTTACCCATTTTAGGCCATGATATAAGTCATTTTTATAGTCTTTCTAGTATTTTAGAGTCTTTCAGAGTTTTTTCAAGTTTTAGGTACGTTTGGAGCATTATTGGAGATAGTGAAGCATTTTGGAGCTTTTTGGAGCCAAACATAAATCATGTAGCTGAGACACCGATTTGATGTCTGAGTATCGATCGATACACTTATGGTATCGGTCGATATCCGTCGAAGAAACAGAACGATCGCGACTTTATTGAAGATTTGAGAAACTGCAAATTGCCCTAGAAGACTTTATTATTTACAAGAAGGCCCATAACGTGTTTAGTAGTATTTATTTAGGTTTTACAGCCGCTTGTGTGGCTACGCTTTTTTTTAGAATTGATTCACGCTTTATTTTACTTTATTTTTGAGAGAGAGCTTTGTGAGGGAGACAAGTCAGAACTCTATTCATCTGAGAGAAGATTATCTGCATTCATTGATTTCCTGATAAATACCCTGAACCTATCTTCTTTCCAATCGACTTACAACTCGTTTAATTTACGTATTTGTTTTAAATTCCATTGATCACTTAGCTTAATTTTCATCTATACAATCTATTGTGTGTTTCCTTGAATCTCTGTG
The DNA here is from genome assembly GCA_002933935.1 of Eutrema yunnanense. Classification (NCBI taxonomy): domain Eukaryota; kingdom Viridiplantae; phylum Streptophyta; class Magnoliopsida; order Brassicales; family Brassicaceae; genus Eutrema; species Eutrema yunnanense. The sequence goes on from PKML01000365.1 coordinate 548,453, forward strand.
AATTCGATCCCAAAGTATTACAATCGACAAAGCTTTAGTACTTTTAGGGTATTAATTTGAGCTTATCAAATTTGGCGCTGTTGCCGGGGATTCAATTCGCCATTAGATTTTAGTTTGAGAATTTCGACTAAGTTCGACCAGTATCGATCGATACCATAGTGGTATCGGTCGGTACCTGTCGTGAATTTTTGAGTTACTTACATTCTTGACTTTTGTGTTTTAGGTGCATGCATAATCGTTAAACCAGAAGAAACAAGAGTACTCCGCTAGTTAATCTGTCGTAAGAGAAGCTAGCACTTTTGGAACGCAAAAACAGAAAAGCAAAGAAACCAGCAGAGATGAACAACAATCGAGTGGTTTTGGTTCAAGATGAAGCTGGTGCTTACAGAGACCAAGAGGGTCGATTGTGCGATGAGAGAGGGCAACGATTGGACGGAGAAGGGAACATCATTCCACCTCCTGTTGTTGTCGAGGAGATTGTCGCTGGGAATGCTGCGAATGCAGGGAATGTTGTAGCTAATCGTGGGAGGACGCTTGGTGAGCACAACAGACCTGATCTGTTCTATGCCAATCGAGCTGCGATTCGCATTCCAACTTTTCAGAGGAATGACTTTGAGCTGAAACCTGCGTACTACGCTCTTGTGAGTCAGCATCTTTTCCATGGTCTATCTAATGAACATCCTATGGATCATATCGAGAGGTTTGAGGATTTGGTCACTGGTATGAAGTACAATGGAGTGCCCAATGAGTACCTTTTCTGTATGCTGTTTCCATACTCTCTTGGTGGGGATGCAGCTTATTGGCTGAAGCAGTTGCCCCCTGGTTCGCTAACTACATGGGATGAGACGAAGAATGCATTCCTGAATAACTTCTATGATGATGCGAGATCCGAAGAGCTCAGGAACAAGATTTCTCAGTTTTCCCAGGGAGCGAATGAGGCATTCAAGGCTGCTTGGATTAGGTTCAGATCGTATTAGAGAGATTGTCCACATCACGGGTTCACCAATGTTCAGCTGCTGGGTATCTTCTTTAGAGGGATTGATTGGAGGTATCAGATGTCCTTAGATGCTGCGAGTAATGAGAATTTCAACATCAGGTATCCCGACGATGCTTATGTGCTTATTGAGAACTTGACATCTAGCAATAGTACCAAGAATGCAGACATGGAGCGCAAGAAGCAAGCTGGTAACTTGGATAGCTGTCGAATCGCAGAGGTAAATGCTAAGTTGGATTTAATGCACAATTTGTTGATGGGAAAGACCCAAAAAGCGGTCCACTTTGCTGCTGAAGATGAAGTGGAGGATGTTAACTATATTAGTGGAGCTTGTTTTTGGTCGAATCAGTTTAGCCAGAAACCTTCTCAGAACAATGGTTATACCAGGAACTATGGGAATTCATCTTATCAAACCGTACCTGCTAAAACCCCAGAGAGCAAGATCGAATCTATGTTTGAAACGTTGGTTCAAGGACAACAGCAAATAGCAGTGGATTTCAATGGTAAGATAGATGCTATGTACAAAGATCTGAGTGGAATGATCGAGGCCCTTGGTATTCATCAGAAGATGCTGGAAACTCAAGTAGCTCAGACTGCAGCAGCTGTCAAGGGAAAGGTGGTTCATTCACAGAAATAATACATCAACGCAATCACTTTAAGAAGTGCAGGAAATTTCGATGAGGATTCAGAAAATCCCAGGGTATCAACCGACACCACCGAGTATCGATCGACACCAGTTCAAATACTTTCTCGAGACGTGTCAAACCCCCGAGTATCGATCGATACACTTCATGTGTCGATCGATACCCACTCTGAGGTCGACACCACTACTTGTGTCGATTGACACCCCTCGCAGACTGAGCAGGAAATTGTGAAAAAACTGGAGATGACTGAGGAACGCGTTTACAAACCTAAGGTGCCATATCCTAGACCACCTAGACATCTCATGAATCCCATCACTGCAGAGAAGATGCTCGCTTTTGTTAAGATGGTGAGGAGAATTCCCCATACTATGTCTTTTGAAGAAGCTTTTGAGAATCGCCCTTTGGATTGTTACTTCTGAGATTGCAGAGAAACGAGGAAGAGATTAAGGCACTCTTCATCAAGGCGAGAAGCACACCACCACCAATGAAGCAGTTGACTAAGAGGGAAGACCCATGAAAATTTTTAGTTCCATGCTCTATCTATGGAGTTTAATTCAAAGAGTCTCTCGTTGATTCAGGGTCTAGCGTCAATGTCATGTCAAGGGCAATTGCAAAGAGGTTGAAAATTGGTGATATTAGATCTACTACGATGACTCTCGCATTCGCGAACTCTTCCACCTAAGTTCCATCCAGTCGTTGCCCTTCCGCATTGCACAATTGACCCTCTTGGTCTCTGTAAGCACCAGCTTCATCTCGAACCAAAACCAACAGATTGTTGTTCATCTCTGCTTGCTTCTTTGCTCTTCTGTTTGTGCGTTCCACAAGTGCTAGCTGCTCCAATGACAGTTCAACTAGCTGAGTGCTCTTGTTCCTTCTGGTTTCACGAATAGGCATACACTTGAAAACAAAAGTCAAGAACGTAAGTAACAAAAAAACACGATGAGTATCGACCAACACTGGGTGGCGTCGATTGATATCAACAAAAAGAAAACGACGAGTATCGACCGACATTGAGTAGTATCGATCGATACCGACGAACTTAGTCAAAACTCGATAGCTAAAATCTAATGGCGAATTGAGTCCCCGGCAACGGCGCCAAAATTGATATGCTCAAATTAATACCCTATAAGTACTAAAGCAGTTGTTGTAGTATATGTAGGGATCGAACACAAGAACTCAAGAAAATCACACAATAGACCGAATAGTATCGAATCAAGCTAAGCAGTTCAGATGAAACAAAAGCAATAAACAGTAAAAGAGTTGTAAAATCGATGGGAGAAAGATAGGTTCAGGGTATTTCTCAGGAAATCAATGAATGCAGAATAACTAACTAATCATGGTTAAAGTTATGCACGGTTCTTGAACTCAAATCACTAAAGTATAATTAACCAATTGTCGTTGCGAGAATTATCTAAGTCTAAATCCTAGAATTCCAAATCTCTTTGCGAATCCTAAAGTCTAAACCAGCTTTTAGTTCAAGTTTGATTTGTTCACAAAAAAACTAAACCAAATCTCTTTGCGAATAGTTATTTTGCTCCCCCTAAGTTCTATCAGATTACTCAATTGCACTGTCGTGCCTAATTGATTAACCTAAGATCTAAGTTCTAGGTGATCAATCCATAATTAGCTTTGAGAACAACCTAAGGTGAAGAACTAATTTAGATAGCATTTAAACAACTAACAGGAGATCTACTCAGACATGGAAATTGAAGCAATAAATATGACTGAATAAATACTCAAATAAATAAAAAGAAAAAGTAACAAGAGGGTTCGAAATCTTCTCTCGGACGAACAGAGTTTTGGACTTGTCTCCCTTCAAAAGCTCTCTCACAAAACCAAAGTAAAATAAAGCATAGCCATCAAAGTGGCTGTAAAATCCTAATAAATAACCTAAGTCACGTTTTGGGGCTTCTTGTAAATAATAAAGTCTTCTGGGCAATTTTGCAATTCTTCAACTCTTGGAAAAGTCGCGATCGTGTCTTGCTGCAGTGAGTATCGACCGATACTAATCAGTATCGATCGATACCGAGGCTTCAAATCGGGTACTCAGCTACACGAACTTCTGCTTTGCTCCAAAATGCTCCAGAAAGCTCCAATATCTCCAATTATGCGCCAAACGTGCTAAAACCTGTAAAAGACTCTAAAACACTACAAAATAGTAGAAAGACTCTATAAAACGGACTTATATCATGGCTTTAAAGGGGTAAAAACCATGATATATCAACAATCCCTGATTTGCTAGTTAAAGTAGGAGATTGTCTAGTTCATGCTGATTTTCAGGTTATGGAGATGAGCGCAAGATCTAGTACGCCTTTGATTCTTGGAAGACTGTTAATGGCTACAGTTGGTGCGGTTATAGACACGCCCAGTAAAAGGATCTCGTTCTCATACATTGACGAACATGTCTCCTACAAAGCCATTCCTTCTAGAAGAGCTCCCAAACATATCTCTTGCATCACTGTTGTCACATGAGAGACATTGATGGTTGATCTTTTGGACGAGCCTTATGATGAACCAACTGTCATAGACGCTTTAGATGGTCCTTCTATCATCACCAAGAAAGACATCAAAACGGCTAAGGCAAAGAAGAAGGTGAAGAACAAAAGAGTCGAGAGTGCTACCCATGTGACCTTAATCCCTCAGAAGTGTGATGGAGATTCGATGGAATATAAGGTGAAGTGTAAGGGAACTTCGAAACCATTCTCTAAGGTTAGAGCTATTCTCACTTCAGAGCTGAAAGAGAAAGGAAAGAATGCTGTGAAGGGTATGTTGAGCAGAATTCTGAAGCTGGAGATGTCAAGTTGTGGAGCTTGTTTTGGAGCAAGTTCTCATTCTTATCCTGACTGATCATCCGTAAAGTCAAGCTCGTGACGTAAAACAAGCGCTTGGTGGGAGGTAACCCACTGGTGAGTCTGTATATAAGTCTTTTTCTTTTTATTTTTCGTTTTTGTGTTTTGTGTCTTGAGTGAATCAGATTGGAGCAAACGAAGAGAAACCGACCTTGCATCGACGAAATCGCTAGGGTATCGATCGATACCCTGTTGGTGTCGGTCGATACCTTTTGGACAGTGATGGAATCGTTGAAGAGAAGTCTCCTGTGTCGACTTAAGCCTGATATCGATCGATATCATGTTGTGTGTCGGTCGATACCCCTGTTCCATTACGGTAACTTCTTGTTCTTCATGATTCTACTCTGTTCTTTTGTTTCTTTTACCGACTCTAGACTAGATAACACTGGGGACAGTGTTGTTCAAGTCTAGGGGAGGTAGTTGCTGACATTGTTTTTATTTTTCTTAGAGTCAGTCGTTTTTGCGTCAAAAATTTGTTTTATTGAGTCAAAATTTGTTGGAGATTATGATCATGTGCTTGAATTTATTGTTCTGATTTTGCTTTTGAGTGAACAGTGTTACATGATCAGTTCTAGATCGACTAATGAAAAATCCAAAGACTTACCAGTTGACTAGAAAACACCCATGTCTCCAATAGAGTTCTTCTAAAACCTGAGCCAAATTTTTGCACGTCATCGATGCAGTTGATGTTTAAAGGGCTTGATTCATCATTCATATCTGACAAAAGGAACCCATGTGTTTAAAGTAATGGTATCTCTCTCCCCTGTTATAAGTTAATAAATAAGAGCATAAAAAGATGAAATGATTTTCTTCTGAGTAGAGGGCTAGGAAAATTTCCAGCGATCCCATTATTCTACTTGTGAAGGAATGATCACACAAAGGTTGGAAGCGAGGTTAGGAAAATTTCTCGTGATACCACTATTCTCCTACGCCTTTGATACATAGAGACGGAAGAACCGGGGATTCGGTGGCAAACACCATCAATACTCGCGTTTCAGACCTTAATGTGTATATGTAGATCTAAAAAAAAGGATAGAAAGAACATAATGAGAAACAAGTATGGGGGAGAGAAAACAATACCAAAAAGTGTGTGAACTGGGTAATTCTTTTGTCATGATATTGTATGGTAAAGAATCTAGAAGGTTCTTGAACATTGGCTGCAGCGATGAAACTGGCGATGAGGGCTTTATTTGGACAATGTTGCGGGATAATGTGTGGAGTCTGGGGAAGCTGTGAATGTCTACAGAGAAGTACATGGGGGTTAGATCAAAATCTGGTTATGTGACATTTGGGCGCTTGGGAAAAGGGTCTTTGCGATTGTTCATGAACAGGTGAGTTTCCGTGTTTTCAAACCTCTTTCTCTGGTTTAGTTTTTTGTTTTGCTTGAGGGCAAGCAAATGCTAAGTCTGGGGGGAGTTGATATATCATGGTTTTTACCCGTTTTAGGCCATGATATAAGTCCTTTTATAGTCTTTCTAGTATTTTAGAGTCTTTCCAAGTTTTAGGTATGTTTGGAGCATTATTGGAGATAGTGAAGCATTTTGGAGCTTTTTAGAGCCAAGCAGAGATCATGTAGCTGAGACACCGATTTGATGCCTGAGTATCGATCGATACACTTATGGTATCGGTCGATACCCGTCGAAGAAACATAAGGATCGCGACTTTATTGAAGATTTGAGAAACTGCAAATTGCCCCAGAAGACTTTATTATTTACAAGAAGGCCCAGAACGTGTTTAGTAGTATTTATTTAGGTTTTACAGCCGCTTGTGTGGCTACGCTTCCTTTAGAATTGATTCACGCTTTATTTTACTTTATTTTTGAGAGAGAGCTTTGTGAGGGAGACAAGTCAGAACTTTGTTCATCTGAGAGAAGATTTTGAACCCTCTTGTTACTCTTTTCTTATTGTTTATTTTAATGATCTATTCAGTTATGTTGATTGTTTCATTCTCCATGTCTGAGTAGATCTCATGTTAGGTTTAGGGTTCTCATAAGGGATTTCTTTGAATGCTAGGTTGATTAGTTGTTTAGGGTTCATAATCTCAATTAGTTCTTCACCATAGGTTGTTCTCAAAGCTAATTCTAGGTTGACGAATATGGAACTTAGATCTTAGGTTAATCGATTAGGCACGAGAGTGCAATTGAGAAACCTGATAGAACTTAGGGTGAGCAAAATAACTATTCGCAAAGAGATTTGGTAATTTAGTTGTTTTGTGAACAAATCAAACTTGAACTAAAAGCTGGTTTAGATTTTAGGATTCGTAAAGAGATTTGGAATTCTAGGATTTAGACTTAGATAATTCTCGCAACGAGAGTTGGTTAATTATACTTTAGTGATTTGAGTTCAAGAACCGTGCATAACCTGAACCCTGACTAGTTAGTTTATCTGCATTCATTGATTTTATGAGAAATGCCCTGAACCTATCTTCTTTCCAATCGACTTACAACTCGTTTAATTTACGTATTTGTTTTAAATTCCATTGATCACTTAGCTTAATTTTCATCTATACAATCTATTGTGTGTTTCCTTGAGTCTCTGTGGATTTGATCCCTAAGTATTACAATCGACAAAGCTATAGTACTTTTAGGATATTAATTTGAGCTTATCAACCACATACATAAATTACTCTCTTACATACTTATTCTCCCCTATTCTCATGCTCAAACATAAAAATATAAGACAACCCCATCACCAAACCAAATCCGAGAAGGTTCTTCAAGCTACGGAGCTGGAATTTCACCTCTATGATCTCTTTCTCAACCACAACCTCACACATACGAGTCTCCATTGCCAAAATCTCAATCTCGGACTCGCAAGCGTTGAAGCTCTTTTGCAATGTCATCGAAGATTCTTCAACATTATCGACTTTCTCTATCAAGTCCTCAAGCTCTTCAACCATACATGTATCAGTCCATTTGACCGTTTGATACCAATTCTGTCACATACAAACATAAGTCAATGCACAAAACACACTAAACTATATTCAAACCAGAAAATGATTGATCTTACTCTTTCCTTTGCAAATGGACACCCAGTCTTCCAGGGGTTTTAGCAGTACCAGGTCTTCATCATGACAGGTTCTCCGCACTTGCATCTCTAAGGGAAGCCTTGTCCTTGATTTTCCATTAGAGATCCTCCGACAATAGAAATCGACGAAGAAGAAGAACTGTTTAACCCTGTTGAAAACGGCGTTAACAATAGAACTCGACGAAGAATAAGAACTCTCAATCCTCCGACAATAGAACTCGACGAAGAAGAAGAAGTTTTGTCTAACCCTAAATCGATTTTGGGATTTTAATTTACCCACAATTCAATACGACGTCATTTTGATATATATTTTTCAAGTTTAGACAGATGCAAAACGGCGTTGTTTTGTTAGCCGGATCCACCGTGTCATTGATGTGTCTGCCGCATCAGCACTCCGTCAAGGTTGACTTAACGTTTTTATGGTCAAGGTTGGATTCAGATTAATTTTAGTAGTTCGGGTAGGAAATTTGAATTAGTTTTGATTCAGGTAGTAAATTGCACCGTATTTTAGTTCGGATTTTTTTTGGCACACCAAATTTAGTTCGGGTTGGTTTTGATCATTTTCCCTTCTATAGGCTGGCCTTTTTTCTCTTTAATACTTTAAATTGCCCAAAAATCAAGAATGGTCATTAGTTTACTATCTTTTTCTTACGAACTTATGTATTGTTCGATAGAATAATGTCTACCAATTTGTATGTGGATGATCTTTTTTCGGAAACGTAATTTTTATGGAAAACGTATGTAGCAGAATTTTTAAATAAAAAGCAAATATATAAATAACGTAAAAAGGAGAAAAAATGAATATTTACTCTTTGATTGGGACGTAAATATGAGAGAACATGCTATGAGAGAATCAAACTCGGTTCCTAGGGGATTGAAACGAAATTAGCCGTATACAGATGCGATTCTCTCTTCTCAGGGCGATTGAGATACAATTTGCTGAAAAACAATTTCTCTGATGACGATTCAGTCTTATGGTTTTAATGGCATCCTATTTCACTGTTATAGCCTCATATTTTTCTGTAGCCGTCGTCATATCTTCAGTGAATTCAATTTCCGTGACCGCCTATAACCGTCAGAGGGGTGTCGCAAGAAATTGGATTCACGATGATGCTTCCAAGGGTGTTGGATTTAGTGATTATTGTATGTTTATATTCGCTATTCACTTTGGTACTGGTTCACTTTCCCGATCGGATATGAGATGCGTTGCCTTCTGCCGACGATTACGCAGAGCATTGTCGTTGTGGTTTCTCAAGCATTTAATAAACCGTGTGTATAATCTCTTCCTTTGTTTAAAGACGGTCACTACAAGAAAACATGTGTATTACAACAGACATAATCGATGTAAAACAGGCTTTGTGACGGATTAGCGACGATTGCCAAATCGTCGTAAACCGATCGTCATTACTCGAGAAACAGGCTTTGTGACTCTGTCTCTGGAGATCATGTGTGACGCTAGTGACTTTGCTGTTGGATCTGTTCTGGGTCAGAGGAAGGATAAAAAGTTGCACGTCATCTATTATGGCAGCAGGACTTTGGACGATGCTCAGAGGCACTATAGCACTACATAGAAGGAACTACTTGCAGTCGTTTTCTCTTTTGAGAAGTTTCGATCCTACTTGATTGGGAGCAAAGTGATTGTCCATACTGATTACGCTGCTCTCAAGTATCTGATGCAGAACAAGGACCTTAAGCCTCGTCTTTGTCGTTGGGTTCTTTTGCTACAGGGTTTTGACATCGAGATTAAGGACAAGAAGGGCATAGAGAACGGGGTCGCTGACCATCTTTCGAGGATTCGGATCAATGCAGACGTCCCCATTGATGACCAACTACCAGAAGAATCCATTTACTTCATTGAGACTGAATTTCGGATGGGCTTCGCAGAAACTCAGCAATTCTCACGAATTGCAGGTCTTGGTATCGATCGACACTCCTATTGTATCGGTCGATACAAGGCGATTCCCGAACCAGTTCTAACTGTTGAACACCTTGGTGTTTCAGAGGAGTATCTAGTAGCTGCAGCCGATTCTGATCAACCATGGTATGCTGATATCGCCAACTACCTCGCTGCAGATGCAGAACCAAAACACCTCAAGAGCTATCACAAGAAGAAGTTCTTGCGAGACATAAGGCGATACTTCTGGGATGAACCTTACTTGTACAAGCACTGTTTTGATGGTATCTACAGAAGATGCATTGCTGAATCAGAGGTGTCAAATGTTTTGTTTCATTGCCATGGATCTGATTATGCTGGACACTTTGCCACTTACAAGACAGTGTCCAAGGTTCTTCAAGCAGGCTTCTGGTGGCCTACTATGTTTAAGGATGCACATGTTTTCGTTTCGCAGTGCGATGCGTGCCAGAGGAGAGGGAAGATCGGTAAGAGACATGAGATGCCACATAATTTCATCCTTGAGGTTGAGATTTTTGATTGTTTGGACATTGATTTTATGGGTCCCTTTCCTTCGTCGTATGGACACAAATACATCTTGGTTGCTGTCGATTATGTGTCTAAGTGGGTTGAAGCCATTGCTAGCAGAACCAATGATTCTTCGGTGGTTCTTAAGCTGTTTAAGACCATCATTTTCCCTCGATTTGGAGTACCTCGAATTGTGATAAGTGATGGTGGCTCTCACTTTATCAACAAGATTTTCGAGAGGTTGCTGAAGAAGTATGGTGTGAACCATCGTGTTGCTACTCCTTATCACCCTCAGACCAGTGGGCAAGTTGAGGTTTCCAACAGGCAGATCAAGGAAATCCTGGAGAAGACAGTGAACGTTACAAGAAAGGATTGGTCTGTAAAGCTGGATGACGCGCTTTGGGCTTACAGGACTGCTTTCAAGACACCACTTGGGACTACACCGTTTCACTTGCTGTATGGAAAAGCATGCCATCTTCTAGTGGAAATCAAGCACAAGGCAGCATGGGCTACAAAGATGATGAATTTCGACATCAAAACTGCTACTGAGAAGAGATTGATCAAGCTGAATGAGCTCGATGAGATTATGCATCTTGCCTATGAGAACTCGAAGCTGTACAAGGAGAGGACTAAGGCATACCATGACAAGAAGATCATCTCCAG
>PKML01000365.1:566284-704889 GCA_002933935.1 Eutrema yunnanense
TAAAATAGTTTCTCTCAGTTTATTGATTTGGCCAATATGCTTATTTATACAAAGTCCTAACTTGTCTAGCAAGTTCTTTATAAATATGAGAATAGGAAATCTACCTATTTAACAATAAGGAAATATACACAAATGTTAACTTTCCGTTTAACTCGATCTCGTATAATCTCTGAGATCTCCTAACATATATATATATATATATATATGGAAGAGTCAAGTTTCTAAAATCGAAATGGTTTTTGTTTTTTTTTTCTACTATTGAAACTCGAAAATGACTTGACGTGTTGAGATTTTGGTAAAATCATAATGATAAAAAAATAAATAAAAAAATTCCCATAAAACATTATATGTGGTCAACCCTTCACCATGGTTTTGAACTTGAATTAGTTTTTTTTGTCAATAATTTTGATTTCCTTTACAGAAAATTAATTAAGAAAAAAACAAAAATAAGAAAAAAATAGCCAAAAATAAAAAATAAAAAACATTAGTGTAGATATGAAGAGAATTTCAACAAAAGGGTAAATATTATATATATTAATTTACAAGTAAAAATTTATTTAAAAATTGTAAATAATTATCCATGTCATTAACATTTGTAACAAGATCTCTACATGCTATGTATTGACTAATTTGAATCATGTTTATCTTATAAAATATTACAATATTAATTCCATTAATGAAAAATACTTGTTATATCTTCATTGATTTAAATACCACACTTTTAATAAAAATAATATAATTTTTATATCAAAATTAGAATGATAGTTGATGTATTTTTTAATTAATAGATTACTAGATTGACAAATGATTTATTAATACTTATACATCAAGAGGTTCGGGATTCGATTCCTAAAGGATACTTATCAGTGTTAAAAAAACAAAATCTCAAATACTAAACCCTAACCCCCCCCCCCCCAAAACAAAACCCTACGCACAAATATTAAATCCTAGACCTAAATTTTTAAATTCTAAACATTAAAACTTACAAAAACGAGTATTTTCAATTTAAAATATACATAATATTGTTTTTTGGATTTGTTTTCATAATTATCCTATTAAAGGTACCTCTATGGTTTTGGGTATGTTCGTGCGCCTGCCGCATGAGGTTGCGACTGCGACCAAGCGGTGTTCGTTTACCTGACGTAGCCTCATGCAGCCAAATGCTGTGTCTGGACGCATCGATTTGCGTCTGAAATTTCTGGTCGGTGACAAAATTCAGCGTTGCGTCTGGAATTGTTGCGATCAGTCGCAGTGACCAGCCGCGCGATTGCAAAATGAACAACAATTACTGCGTCTGGCCGCATGTCGCAGCCGCTAGCGGTCGACAAACAAACATGATTTCTATATGAAATTTTGGTTTTTATATGGTTCAATTTGTTCGTGTTATAGGGTTATTTTTGTAAACAGTTAGTGTGATAATTGTTTTTGCTATTTTCAATGATTACTAGATAAATGAGTAGACTATATGAGGTTTTAGAAGAATTAACATAATAAAATAAAATAATTTTTGAATATAGAAGAATAACATGGGTCCATAGCTTAGTGGTAGAACAATTGACTGCAGATCAATAGGTCACCGGTTCGTACCCGGTTGGGCCCTATTTTACTCTAAATATAAGTTAATATTTTTATTTTCCGGTTTCTACTTGCAATGTTTTTCTTGTTTTTTTTTTAACATTTTAGAAAAGTGAAACGGATTTTTGTTTTTTTAATATTATGTTTAATTTGTTTGTGTTATTATTTGTTGTTATTTTTGTATGATTAGTATATATGTGGTTTATAACAAGTATATATGTAGATAATTGATCAGCAAACCACCACAAAAATGACAACAAATAATAACACAAACAAATTAAACATAATATTAAAAAAACAAAAATCACTTTCACTTTACTAAAATGTTAAAAACAAAAATAACTAAACAGAAAAACATGGTCTGAGCTATGCAACGTCCGCCTGTCTCTGCAGCAAGTTCTGATGCCTTGGATCATTCTGGGCGACTTTAATGAAATTTTGTCTATCACAGAACATTCTCGACATATGGACTATTCCTCTAACATGGTGGGCATGAGGGAATTCCAGAACGCCGTTTCGTACTGTGAGGTCTCAGACATCGCTTCCACAGGCTCCTCTTTCACTTGGGTTAACAACCAGGACTCCAACCCGATTGGAAAGAAACTCGATCGAGCTCTAATAAACTCGGATTGGCTCTCTAATTTCCCTCAATCTCATGCTTCTTTTGAGGGTAATGGAATATCTGATCACTCTCGATGCCTTGTTCAGCTGGAAGGCATAATGTCCAACCGTCGGAAGCCGTTCCGATTCTTCAATATTTGGACATCTCACTCCGATTTCCACGCCAAGGTTTATGAGTGTTGGACGTCAACACCGTCTCTTTACCATTCGAGGATGGCTCTACTTTACTTTCACAAGAAGCTTAAGCAACTTAAAGCTCCGCGGCGTGAGCTCAACCGAACGAAATTTGGTAACATCCCTTCTAGAACTTCTGAAGCTTACACGTCTCTTTGTGCAACACAAAGCAGAGCCCTAGAGGACCCTTCATCGGAAAACATGGCAGCAATCACCTCGGCTTCTGAGAATTGGAGTAAACTATCACGAATAGAGGAGCACTTTTTCCAGCAAAAATCATGTATCACATGGCTGAGATGTGGTGACCAGAATACAAAATTCTATCACCTAGTTACAAAGGCGAGAACAGCCAGATATGCAATCCGGAAATTGACAACATCCCTTGGCATCGAAATTACAAACACGGAGGACATAAAAGCTGAAGCATCAGACTATTTCCAAAACCTACTCCAGCACGAAGACTGTGATTTTGATAGCAATTCACAAGTATTTTTAACAGATCTTCTACAGTACAAATGTGAGGGAGACACGACTAATGGTCTGGTGGCCCCGGTAACCGCTTTGGAGATAAAGAATGCCTTACTATCCATGCCCTCTGACAAAGCTTCTGGACCAGATGGATACACCAAAGAGTTCTATCTTGCAGCGTGGGAGATTATTGGTCCAGATTTTGTCATCGCGGTACAATCCTTTTTCATCTACGGATTCATGCCAAAATCAGTCAATGCAACTTTGCTCACACTAATCCCGAAGAGGGTTGATGGTATTGGCGCTACAATGAAGGACTTCCGCCCCATTGCCTGTTGCAACATGATCTACAAGGTAATCTCAAAAATTTTGGCTAATCGATTGAGGGGCATCCTCCCGGATTTAGTAGAGCCGAACCAGAGTGCATTCATTAAAGGGCGCCTTTTGCTAGAAAATGTCTTACTCGCGGCAGAACTTGTGAAAGACTACCATAAAGATTCAATCTCACCGCGTAGTGCTATTAAATTGGATATTTCGAAAGCTTTTGATACGATACAATGGCCCTTCATCGTAGGAGTTTTCAAAGCAATGAATTTCCCGGAATTGTTCATTAATTGGATATACACTTGCATATCCACTGCATCATTCTCGGTGGTGGTCAATGGAGAGTTGGAGGGGTTTTTTGGGAGTAACCGCGGGATTCGACAAGGTTGCTCACTATCTCCGTACTTATTTGTCATGACTCAAAATGTCCTCTCTCGAATGCTCAACCGAGCTTCGGAAAATGGTTCCATTGGTACTCACCCCCGCTGCAAACAGGTCCGTGTTACCCACTTAAGCTTTGCCGATGACATTCTGGTTTTCACTAATGGCTCATCCTCTGCTTTGCGTGAGACTTTTAAAGTTTTGGAAGATTATGCCCGAATCTCAGGTCTTCGCATTAATGCCTCTAAATCATCCATGTTTGTTGGAGGCCGCGACCAACAAGCAATTATTGAAACCGCTAGAGAGCTTGGTGTTCCGGTAGATACTCTCCCCATAAGGTATCTCGGAATGCCATTGACCACAAAGACGATGACAAAACATGATTATGCTCCTCTAATAGACAGGATAAAATCGAGAATGTTAGCTTGGACAAACAAGCACCTGTCATATGCAGGTAGGACACAACTCATAGCTTCGGTCATAATGAGTATGGTTAACTTCTGGTGTTCAGTATTCCGTCTACCATCGAGCTGCTTCGACGAAATTGAGAGTTTATGCGGAGCATTTATCTGGTCAGGAAATCCAAATATAAAAACAGGGGCTAAAATTTCTTGGGAGACATTATGCACGCCCAAAGCAGAGGGATGGCTCGGTTTCCGTCGGATACGCGATATCTCCATTGTTTTTGGTTTGAGTCTTATGTGGAGACTCTTCTCACGTTCTGGATCATTATGGGTTGCTTGGACAAAACGAAATCTAATGAAAAGCGGCAACTTGTGGACCTATCCGGATACGACCATTGGATCATGGATGTGGAGAAAACTTTTAAAAATGCGTGAGGTTGCTTCAACTTTTCTAAGAGGAACGGTTCGCGACGGAGAAACTATATCTTTCTGGTACGATACTTGGTTACCTCAAGGACGTTTAATTGATATTATGGGATTGGATGGACCGCGAATCCTGGGTATTCCATTATCAGCAAAGGTGAAAGAAGCGGTTGGGATAAACGGTTGGAAGCTAAGAAGAAATAGAACCCCGCGGTTCGATGCCATTATAGCACAAATCAGATCACATCCCCTACCAGCCGTTGACAATGGACCAGATTTCTATCTTTGGAGACATGGCCAAGGAGACTACAAAGACCACTTCTCGGCTTTTTATACTTGGAACCAAATCAGAAGGCACCTTCCGGTTTTATCTTGGTGGAAAATGATTTGGTTTACTCAAGGTATTCCTCGTTGCAGATTCATCTCGTGGCTGGCTATGCACAACCGGCTATCAACGGGTGATCGAATGCGTAAATGGGGAGCTATCCAGCCATGTGTTTTATGTGGGGAACGGGATGAAACACGGGATCATCTATTCTTTGCTTGCCCTTTCTCTTTTACTTTGTGGTCTGATGTTGTAGGAAGGCTTCTGGGACAAAGACAAGTGCCAGATTGGGATGAGACAATTCAAATGATCAGCTCTGAAGTCGGAGATAGAGAACACCAAATCCTTGTGCGACTTTGCCTCCAAGTGACAACATACACAATTTGGAGAGAACGTAACTCGAGAATCCACCTCAAAGGGTACAAGACGACCTACCAACTGACGCGTCAGAGCGAGAAGCTTATCCGTAACAGGATTAACTCTCTCAACTACGCCTCAAATCCTCGCCTAAGAAGCTTACTCCAAAGATGGTTTGCCGTCTCTCCTATTTGATCCTCGGTATCTTTGGTTGTAATAATTTTGTAGTTGTTTTTCAATAAGCTTAGCTTTAAGTCTCTGGTGTTATGGCAACACTCTCGACCTGTGTACATATTTCTGTTTTGATCAATAAATTTCACATTTCATCAAAAAAAAAAAANAATTTTATAACCAATTCCTACTTTTAAATGGTAAAGTTACAAATATATATATATATATATATATATATATATATCTTAAAATGCAAAGTTAATAATAATTAAAAAATTCCTTCTGATTTTGTATGGAAAATAAATGTATGAGTGTTTAAATAATACAAAATAAATCTTATTCGAATAAGAATATGAAAAATTAAATATTTGGAATATATGACAAAATTTAATTAAAAACCAAATAATAAAAAAAATAGGAGAATCAAAATGAATTTATAATTTTTAGTGTTTTTGTAGGTTGTTCGCATTGGCAGTCTAAACCTTATATTATTTATTTTGACGGGAGGTCTAATTTCGTTTTTCATTTTTCGTTTATAATTTTTTTTTTACCGGTTATAAAATATTAAACTATAAATATGCGTTTATGCGGATCCTAATCTAGTACTTATGTACATGCCAACCAATTTTTAACTTAACCAAAAGTTTAAAATTAATTTTCAAAACATTTTTTATTTTAAAAATTAAAACCTAAATCCCCTATAAAATCATATCATCATGGACCAAAAGTAAACAAATATTTGTTCCTTTGAATTGAAGTGTTCCCGTCATTCTGTGTATAATACAAAGCCCAATAACAAGGCCTGGCACATTGAGCTAAACAGAGAGTCGTCCGTCACAACACCAATCTGCTCAAACAGCTACGGCGATGGCGAGCAGAGTCTACGTTCATTACCACCACGCCGATGCCTGTAGCACAGCTCGCTGGAACGCCAGGTTTGAATTAGGGATATAATCGTTTCTGATTTGGGACTAGTTTAGGATTAAACTAGTTTTTGTTATCTCTTTGCTTTTGTTGTTCTTGTTCGCAATAAAGGAAGAAATTGATCAGATAAATTCGGACAATGATTCAGTTATGTTGTGGACCAGAACACGTTCTTCTTTGAATGTAGAACACATTACACCAAAACAAAACATTCTGAGTCTGTTTGGATTTGTTCCTCTCTTTTTTTCTTTTCTCTTAATCATTTTGTCTTTCATGTGACGTTTTTGGCAGAGAGACCTTCCGGTTTATGTATGATAGGCCTTGGCAACATGTTCTTGATTTCTACTCAAATGCAGTGGAAGGGAAACTTTCAGTCCTGAAATTGTTTGAGCCCAAAGTTAGTATCTTTTAGCACCAGTTGTGTCAAGATGGCTTGTATCATCCTACTAACTTATATGATTTTTTTTTGTTTTTTCCCTCCAGAAATCTTTGGTCCGTGATGATGCGATACCCGAGGGGATGCCTCTTGAAACTGAACTGGACAGTTCTGGTAGAAAAGACGGGAGGACGGGGAGGTGGGAAAGAGTAAATTTCAAGATAGTTCTTTCGTACAATGGAGCTTCTTTCGATGGATGGCAGAAACAGCCTGACCTACACACTGTTCAGAGGTAAGGTATCGTCTTTTCAGTTTTTGAATTCGTCAAAACAATGGGAATCTTCTTGTTTTAGTTACTTTGAGGAGAATCCTAGGATTCCTACAAGGCCTTTGACTGTAGGGACAAAGGAACAAATATTTGTTTTCAACTATTTTCTAGGACAGATGGCATTTGAGAAATGAGCGGAAAATCTCATGTGGTTTGTCCATATCTATCTGCCCTTCTAGTGAAACAAAATCTCATTCTTTCTTTGATGGTTACAGCCAGTTAAGATCTGTAAAAATATAAAAGATTCATTAAAGTTTTGAAGCAAAAGCTCTAAACATTCCTTAGTGTCAAGACTCTTAGTCCCTTATGTACTTGCTCATTTTCCTGAAAAATGATTGTTGTAGCGTTTTGTTGTTTTTAAAGTGTAGTAGAGAAGTCTCTGGGGGAATTTGTTGATGAAAAGAAAGCCCAACTGCTCAAGAAAAAATGTAAACCATTAGAAGGCCGTGTACTTGTTGCTGGAAGAACCGACAAAGGAGTGTCTGCTCTTAATCAAGTTTGTTCTTTCTGTACGTGAAAGTCATATTCATAACAATGTACTATAATGGCTTTCCTTTTCCTTAAGTTAACCAATAAGTAAAAGAAAAAACATTTTCATCTTTGGTCTGCATGACTACTCAAGTAGGTTCTTACTCCAGTTAGCAGTAAATCATTACGAGTCTGTGTCTTTTTTTGTTTTAACATACTTGGGCATGCCCGTTACAGCTAGTCAACGCAATTAATTTTAAGGTTGTCTAATCTTCATATTTATCTTAGATACCTGGAGAAAAGACATTGAACCCATTGATATTGAAGATGCTATCAATAAAGATGCTTCTGGGAAGCTTAGGGTTGTGTCAATCTCTAAGGTATATTTTCATTCAGGATTGTTTTGTTTCCATTTTCAGTTTTTCGTGGAAATAATTGATAAACGTATGTGTTAGGATACAAGAATGTTTTAATCGCATTTTCGGAATTATGAAATGAAACTGCAGGTTTCCCGATCATTTCATCCAAATTTTTCTGCAAAATGGAGGCGCTACTTGTATATCTTTCCCTTGGATGATACTGAGCCATTGTGCGAGAGTGGAAAGAATCGTGAGAATTATATCTTTGATGAAAACCACGGAAAGCAAAGAAATGGGCTCTTAAGTGAAGAGAACACCGAAGTAGTAAGCGAGGATGATGAGATTGAAATTGAGGAAACAGGAATTGTGAATGGGCTTGAAGTAGTGGAAAAACCAAGTGACTTCAGTGTAAGCAAGGTTGATCAACTTTTACAGCAGCTTCAAGGAAAACTATTATCCTACAAGATGTTTGCGCGTGATACAAAAGCTGCAAGAAACGAGTAAGAGCTCACACAAGTCATTGATATTGCTTTTTAGCATCACAATAGTTGTAGACCACTTTCTCACCAGCATGGAAATTTACCCTTCTTATTCTAGTTATTTGAATAGGTGTACATTGGCAGACCTCTGTAGTCTAAATGGTTTCTTACTTGGGTTATCTTGACATTGCAGAGGTCCACCTACGGAATGTTTCATGTACCATGCACGGGCAGCCGAGATTAGATTGTCCTGTCCTGTAAGTTTTTGGTTCTCTTCTCTCCTTAGATGTCATTTCTATACTTTGCACCCTATCACTCTAATGCCAGTTGTGTAGTTAATGTACTTCACACCATAGTTTATATGTAAGCATTCAAGACTTAGTTAAAAGCTCGTATTCCTCTGTTGTAGATATAATATTACCTGTTCAACATTTTTATGGTGTCTGTTTTTGGTGCATCAATATCACTTGTAATCCTTTCTACTGAAGCATAAACAGAAAAAAAAATGTATATTGCATCTTGGTTTTCGATTAAAAAACCTTCTCGTGAGGTTAGGCTGTACAGTATGCTCCCTACATGAAACTAAGGCTGACGTCTTTTGATGAATTGTACCAGGACTATGTGGAAGGAAGAAGGGTGATGTGCGTTGAGCTAGTCGCTAACCGATTTCTCCGCAAGGTGTTAACTCTAAGCTTAATATCAGCTTCAAATGCACTTAAGTTGCAGAAGCTTGGGTTCTATGTTAAAAAATATTTATTTTTAAACTTTCAAAAAGTAAAAAAAATCACACTGTATGCAAGACACATGTATGGGAATTGGTACAACAGCATCCCTGAACTCGTCCCCAAAGAGTCGTGTTTTACTGTCAAAGTTGCTTTGCTTCACTTAAAATAGTTTATGCCTCCTCATCAGTTCGTCTGCATTGTTTTGCATTGCCTAACGTTCTACTAAAAACCATGTCTTTGTAAATTTCAGATGGTCCGAGTTCTTGTAGCAACTTCAATCCGTGAAGCTGCTGCTGGTGCGGAAAATGATGCAGTGTTAAAACTGCTGGAAGCTTCATGCAGAAGAGCCACAGCTCCTCCGGCTCCATCCGAAGGTCTCTGTCTATTCGACGTTGGTTATGCTGACTTTGACCCTCAAATTTCTCTCATTTCCTGAGAATGGCACTTAATACGTTTGACTATCACATATTGGATGAAATCTTCATGCTTTAGATTGGAAGTCCCCTTGTCGTTTAAGGAAGCCAGACAGATTAATTTTTCATGATTAATGGTTAAGGAAGTAAAGTAGTTTTAGCCTTGACAATGGTTTGTTGTTCATGTTCTTTTATCACGAGTATTCTCATATGGAAGTGAATGAGTATGTATTGCAGGTTCTATTTACATGCCATATATGATGAATATGTGAAGAAACCATGTCATAGTCTACAGAGAGATGGAAGAGACAATTTTAATATTCATGCATTTGTGTATCATGTTTGTTGCAGATACATTATACGCTATAACACAGATCCAGCTTTCATCTACTTCAGGTTTACAGGTACAATGTCCACAAAACCATTGACTCTCATTTTGTTTCATACAGCACAACAAAAGCGACCTCTTATCTCTTCTTACTATATGTTTATGCTCTCGCTTGACACTCCTTTAGACGACCTCCCATCAGTTTCACTCACATATGTTGAGTAGAAGTCGTCATCATCCCCTTCCCGCTCCTTCAACTCCTCAATCTTCACCACTGCCTCTCCTATCTCCAACCTTTTCTCCACGTTCGGTTCACAACAGCTCAATCCGATCTTCAAGAGTCTAAGAATCTGTCCTTCACTATGGCTTGTCTTGCCCATCTCCTTATCAAACATACCCGGTGCCCATACCCCTTGGAAACCCAAGTTCACCCAACTCACTAAATCCTCCTCATTCTTGTTACCACCTTGCACGAAATTGGCTGGGAATTTTCCCGTTAAGATCTCCAAGATGAGTACGCCAAGCCCCCATACATCGGTTTTCTTGGTGACACGTCGGTGCTGCAAATACTCTGGGGATTTATAGGCCACCATGTGGTCTTGTGCCTTCTCTTGGTTGATCACCGGGATTAAGCCATAGTCTGTGAGAAGAGGTTCAAACGTTTTTGTGAGGAGAACATTGGAGGATTTGAGATGACCGTGCGGAGCCATTAGGCTAGGTAGATCTTGGTGGAGATATAAAAGCCCCCTTGCAACTCCTTTGACAATCTTCAATCTTGTTGGCCAATCCAAACTTGGTTTTCCTAACGATTGATGACCTAATAATACACAACAAAGATTTGATTCTTAAGCAACAATAAATCATTATTACTTTGGCTAGTGGTAGGAAATGGGGCAGGTTAGTCCGCTACGGACTAGCCCGCTCAATATTACAGACAGACGGGATAGGCTAGCGCGCTTGTGAGGGTGAACGAGAAACGGACTAGTCCATTCCGTTTGTTGACATTATTCAAATCTTTTGAATGACCGTAATAGTAACAAAAACTTACCATGAAGATTTACAGCCAAGCTTCCTCTCTCAGCAAAATCACATACCAATAGCTTTTCCTCCTTCCTATAGTAATAAGCAACAATGGGAAGCAGATTATGGTGCCTTAACCTCCCCAGTCTTTTCATGTGCTCTTGAAACTCATCCCTCCCTGCATTATTCATCTGCTTGAACCTCTTCACAACCATCATTACTCCGCTTGATAGGACTGCTTTATAGGATGCACCAAAACATCCACTTCCAAGTATCTCGGCCGAAGCCTTCAACAGATCTTGCAAGTCAAATTTTTCCCTATCTTCCCTCAAGAATGAAAGCTTCGTGTCCTCCACTCCCGCTGCTGTAGCCATCCTCTTAGCGGTGATGAAGCCATTCCGATAGCTGGATTGTTGCCGTTCTCTATGGCTTTGGTCTGCTTCTCGGATGCCGGTTTTCTTCTGTAGACTTGATGGTATGATTTCCCCTTCCAACAGTGGTAGTTTTTTCCTATAGTTGCGGTTAAACAAGATGATAGCTCCAAGGATTATGACTACTGTCAGCGCCGTGACCACTGCCGTTATAACGAGAGGCGTCATTGATGATGATTTGGGCCGTGCCTCAAGTTGTGGAGGAAGTTCATTAACAGGAGAGTCGCACGCTGTTTCCAGCGGTTTACCACATAAAGCTTTGTTACCTTCAAACACCTTTGGATCCATCATGCTGAGACTCTCAGGGATTAGACCTGTTAATTCATTGTTTGAAAGGTTTAACATGTGCAGCTTATGTTCAAACTCTGGTATATGTCCAGTGAATTGGTTCCCCTCAAGTCTCAGTTCTAAAAGCTTTGGCAGTTTGGCCACGGATATCGGGATTTCACCGGTAAAGTTGTTTTGTGCCAAACAGACCTTCTTCAACCACCCCATACCTTCAAAAGCATTCCCTGGTATCTCTCCTCCGAATTGATTGTTCGACAGATAAAGTGACTTCAGAGCAGAGAGTTTCTTGAACTCTGGGAATGGTCCTGCAAACTTGTTGTTCATGAAGCTTAAAGTCCTCAACGATGTCAAACCCGCCAACGCATCAATGTCTATAGAACCAGAAAGCTCCAAATTCTCCATCTGCAGTCCCCAGACAGAGCCTCTGTTGCACAAGACACCAGCCCAAGTACAGGGAGGAGTTTTATCATCCCATGAGGCCAACGCATTTGCCTGCCCAACAACTAAAGATTTCTTGAACTTTAGGATAGCCTCGGAATCCATAAGACCATGAGTGGCTGTGGAGAGGAAAAGGAGGAGAGACACTAATGGCACCATCATGACGTTGTATAGCTTAGGGAACGCGCCTGCATGGGAGGCGCGCGCCCTCTAGAGGAAAGAGGAAGAGGAAGACGACGAGAAGGGACACAGCTTGAGTTGGATAACACAGCAGAGACAAGAAAGAGAAAAGAGATGAATGGTAAAGAGAAAGCTTTGAATCAAAAGCATTCTAATAATAGGTTTGTGGTGAAACTTGAATTGCTGACCTGTGATGTTCTTTCAGATTACATCATACAGCATCAATACTCAATTCTCTGTTTTATTTTCTCTTTCGTCCAATCAACATAACAAATTATCCCTTCATTGTCTGTATTGATAAAACCCTGAACCCAAACATGGCAGTTTGTTATAATTTCAGATAATATTCGTCTCTTCCATCAAGTTTCTCTTTTAAAACTACTTTACTTGTTCTTTCTAATCTTTAAACCTTTACACTTAGTTAGCACCTTCTTTACCGACTTACAAAATTATAGGAATAGAAGAAAAGTCTGGATGCATATGGAATCAGTTACAAATGATAAAGACAATCTGTAAGGAGACAGTAAGAAAGAGGGTCAAAGGTTTTTCTGTTGGGCTGCGTTTGCTAAAATTAGCATATTCAAACGTGTTTCTCTCCATATTCTACATAGTTTCATTTATATATATAAACTCATTGAGTATCTGTTTGTTGCAGAACCAAACCAGAAACCTGAAAGAAGGAAGTGGAAAATGGTGAAAAGCGGCGAGAAAAGAGAAGAAAACATTACGTTGGCCATGGACAGAGACAAAGAGAGCCAGAACGCATTGAAATGGGCTGTCGATAACCTTCTTAGCCCTGGCCAGACTATTACTCTTCTTCATGTCAAACTCAAACAACCCCCTTCTCTTCCTTATTCCGGTATGTAACCATCTTAAACCCTTTGTTTCAAACATTAATCAACTTCTTTTGTTTCTTGTTTCAACCGTCAATCTCTGTTTCTTGTTTCAACACATGAAAATAACTTTTGATTGAGGCCTTATGTCATCTGATATTAACATAAAGTTGTTGTTAATGCAGGGTCTAACCCGAATAAGCCAGGCGATGACGGGGCAGACATTTTTCTTCCATTCCGTTGCTACTGTGCTAGAAAAGATGTGCGTTTTCCCTTCACTTTCATCTTTTTCAAACATTTCAGTTCATTTCACTGACTCTTCTTGTTCCTGTAACAGGTCAATTGCCAAGTTGTGATTGTGGAGCACTTTAGTGCGGCCCAAGGAATACTTGACTATGTGCAACAGAATGCAGTCGAGACTCTAGTACTCGGTGCATCGAAGATGACTCTTTTAAGGTAATTAGACAAATGCTTTCTTGCACTTGAGACTAGTTCTGAGTATACTTATTATATATATATGCTTTCTTTGGTAGAAGGTTCAAAATAGCGGACGTTTCAAGCACCGTAATGAAAAGGGCGCCGAGTTTCTGTACAGTATATGCAATCTCTAAAGGAAAGATCTCGTCCATGAGATCAGCTACATCTTCACTTCGGAGTTCCACTTCGCGGCAGCATGTACACGCTCAGACGAGCAATCAAAATGGTATATATATATATGGCCAAGTTTTTGTTCTAATATCACATAGATTTAAACTACTTTTGTTACCTTAACTGATCAAATGGCTTTAACATCGCAGTTGAAAGGAGGCAACAAACAATGCAAAGAACACATGACGAGATCGAGATCAAGACTCCCTTTATGAGAAGAGGATACGAAGGAACATACCAGCCCTCAATGACAGACTCCGACATATCATTTGTGAGTAGTGGAAGACCGAGCGTCGATCTGATGTTTCCTTCCTTTTATGACAATGTGGATGTTCCTCGGCTCTCCCTCAGCTCTGAGTATGAAGAAAATCGAATTAGTTTTGCTACATCATGCTCATCATCAAATAAGCAGTCCATAGATCTTGGATCTTCATATGCAGCATTCTCTTCAAGCTCACTTGAAAGTGGGAGACAATCATGTTCACTATCAAGCCAGGTAAGCTCGCATTTGCAGAACTCAGGCCACATTACATGCACATGAAAAAGGTTTATTTATTTATTTAACCGAAAATCTGACAGGATGAGCTTGAAGCCGAAATGAGAAGGCTGAAAATGGAGCTAAAGTATACAATGGACATGTATAACAGTGCCTGCAAAGAAGCAATCTCTGCAAAGAAGGCGGTATGTTTGAGTTTTGAACAATCATAAAACTAATTTCCAGTAAGATTGTCACCCAACTTATAATCTGATTCATCTCTAATCAGGCTACTGAGTTACACAAGTGGAAAGCAGATAAAGAACGGAAATTAGAAGAGGTAAGACTTGCCAAGGAAGCAGCGATGGAAGTGGCAGAGATTGAGAAAGAAAAGACCAGAGCAGCCATGGAAGCTGCAGTGGCAGCTCAGAGAATAGCAGAAGTTGAAGCTCAAAAGAGAAAGCATATTGAAACCGCAGATGAAAAGAAGAGTGCGATGCATTCTTTAGTGAAAACTAATTTAATGTACCGAAAATACATAATTGAGGAGATTGAAGATGCCACAGAAGATTTCTCGCCGAGTCGCAAGATTGGAGAAGGAGGTTATGGACCTGTTTACAGGGGAACACTAGATTATACCCAAGTGGCAATAAAAGTTCTAAGACCAGGCGCCGCACAAGGAAGGTCTCAATTCCAGAAAGAGGTTGAAGTACTAACCTCTATGAGACATCCAAACATGGTTCTCCTACTTGGAGCTTGTCCGGAATACGGATGTTTAGTCTACGAATACATGGCAAATGGTAGCTTAGAAGACTGTCTATTCAGACGTGGAAACTCTCCAATCCTTTCTTGGCAGCTAAGATTTCGCATAGCAGCTGAAATCGCAACCGGTCTTCATTTCCTCCACCAGATGAAACCGGAGCCTTTGGTGCACCGTGACCTTAAACCGGGAAACATTTTACTTGACCAGCATTTCGTCAGCAAGATTTCCGATGTGGGCTTGGCCAGGCTAGTCCCTCCATCTGTTGCTGACACTGCAACCCAATATAGAATGACGGCGACCGCTGGAACATTCTGC
Source organism: Eutrema yunnanense (assembly GCA_002933935.1). NCBI lineage: Eukaryota > Viridiplantae > Streptophyta > Magnoliopsida > Brassicales > Brassicaceae > Eutrema > Eutrema yunnanense. The sequence goes on from PKML01000365.1 coordinate 581,299, forward strand.
TACATAGATCCAGAATATCAGCAGACCGGTATGTTGGGGACTAAATCAGACATTTACTCATTCGGGATTATGCTTTTACAAATACTTACGGCTAAGCCACCGATGGGTTTGACTCATCACGTCGAGAAAGCAATCGAAAAGGGAACTTTTGCTGAGATATTAGACCCTGCTGTGCATGACTGGCCAGTCGAAGAGGCCTTGGTTGCAGCTAAAGTTGGTCTACAATGTGCAGAATTAAGACGCAAAGACAGACCTGACTTGGGGAATGTTATTCTGCCTGAGCTTAACAGACTTATGGCTCTAGCCGAAGAAAGCATGCCACCCATTAACTTTGGTGGAAGCCAACGACCTTCACCGAGTAGGAACCGGAATAACAGCCACACCCAAAGTCCAGTGTCCACGACTTCACGACATGTATGAACTATGAATCTATTAAGCACCCTTTTCAGATTTTAAACATGCCATGGTGAGTAAACTATATTTTCCCTTTGCAGGAGATTACGAGTGATCCACAGCTACAATATGGATCTGATAACTCGAGTTATCACAATAATTCTGCATCCTGAAGCGGAAAACCCAGTTCAGAAACAATCAAAGAAACAACATATACATTAAGGATAGGAAGGCAAAATGTTTTTGGTCAAGATCAAGAATTGTTGTTACCCATAGCCGAATATTTTAACAGAGTAATCTGTTTATATACCTTGGGTTTTAGAGTTCCTATGATGTAAACACTAAACCCTTATACACCTCAGAATCTATACAAACTTTGATTTGCTTATACGAGAATACCAATTTGGCTTTCTATATGTACAAGCATAAGTTCTAAGAAAGTACAGCAATGAGGTAGAAATGAACACACAATAGCTTTACGAGTTTGATGATGTTTGAAAAAAAAAAATTATACTCACACAAATATTATATATATATATATATTTCTCAAGAATGAGATTCTTAGAAAGAGAAAAATGTAGTTTCAATTAGACAAAAACAAGTAATTCAACTTATTGGACATAAGCCTTAAATAAGGTTTCTTAAAATGTGTTGGTTCTTGAAAAGCAAACAAACTTTGGTTCATCTTCGTTACTACTTACATCGCACTGGCATTTGTAAATCCTGCAAGTTGTAAATCCTGCAAGTTTTGTAGATTGTGATAGTCGAAACTCACGCAATCGATTTTTGTCAAGATTTTAGAGAGAACATAAGTTTCAAGGAAAAACACAAGCATGTATCCAAAGATGGTTTCTATTATTGTTGTTTGTAAGCGAATTAGTAAAAGTTGAGTTGCTATGAGCCAATGATAAGGTTTTCAGATGGGTTACAAATTCGATTATGAACACTATTTATACGGGTATGTATTGACGAGAATCTCGAAGATGAAGAGGAATGTTTCCTTTTTACCCAGTGCGGCCACCGACTAAGCTAGGGTAACTGTTAGCGAGGAGGGGGTTGGGTTGGCCCCTTCCCAGATTTCTGAGCTTCCTTCGACTTTAGCGAGGTGTGAGAACGAGCCGAGCCGGAAATGCTCCTCATCTCAAGGTGATCGAGGGAAAACCGATGAAAAGAAGCAACGCACTGCTCGCCCTACTGCTGACTCATTGCCCCCCGGGGCAATAATTGCGGATCCGGCTATGTCGGCTGCTCTTCTCTCGGAAATCAACGGGCATGGTGCTAAACTTCCTCCTCTCAATAAACTTACCGAAGAGAAGGTAGGATTTGGCGCTGCGTTGCACCAAGGTAGGATTTGATTCTTTACGATAAACATGAAAGTTTTGGATTTTGCTGATTCTTTTGTCTTGTAGTTTATCGTCTCTATCAATGAGATGGCGGCTACCTATGAGTCCGAGGTCCTCCGTAACAAGCGCCGAGTTAACGAGGCGAGGAAGAACGCTTTGTCGGAAAAGAAAAGGTTGGCCGAGGTGGAAATGAAAATGACGTCGTTTTTGACCAAAGTTGCAGACGTGAGAGGGAGAAGATTGCTCTGAGTGAAGAGGCGGCTGATATTAGGATTTTTACTAATCAATTACTCATAAACATAAAAAAACCAAAAAGATTTGCTCTAGCTTAGGGTGGCATGGGCGTCCCGATTCATCTGCCCAAAACCAGCCGAGAGGCGTATGAACTGCGTGCCATCAATAGTGCCTTTAGACAGCAGGACATATGCGACAAGAAAAGCACTCAAGTATTCCGTATGAGATTCGGCCCGACTACCAACAAACCGACCCGACGATGAAAAGTCTAACCGACACATGGATATATGACCCAATTCACTTCCGGAGCATGTATTCTCTATAAATAACCTCTTCCCTCTACGGATAGGAGGATGAACATTTTTTCCCAGAAATTACACTACACACTTCAAGAAAGCTATTTAAAGAGAAAATATTTGAGATTACTCCGAATTGATCCGGAGGAACTTGAAAAGATCCTTCCGATCACTTTTACAATCGTCGACTTTCCGATCTTTTACTTAAAAGCCCACTAAATTTAACAATACTTTATGGATCCACCATCTTTCGTGCCGAAGGTCACTTGAACCCATTCTTATCCCGCTTTCCAACTCATTTCCTGACTCGACGCCCAAAACTTGTGGTTTATCTTTCTTTTATTTACTGATTTGAGCATCAGAGAATCATCGGAAAATACCTCTTCATCGTGTTTTCCGGGCTCTAATGTGTTGTTATATTTTGTAGGAGAACTGCTTCCCCAAAAGACGAAAAAACTTCGAAACAATTAGTTTACATAGTAATTATTAAAAAAAACTTTGGACAACCTTAGTTTTTTTGATATGTATGTTTAATAAATTAATAATCTAGATAATTTGTTTAGTATTTATAAACGAGTTGAAAGAAAACTAATTCAATTTAGTTGCCAAAACATTATATCATAAATATCTAATTTAAATACAATTGTAAATCATAAATGTAATATCTAGTTATTTCAATATTTTCAGGTTTTCTAGTTATTTAACCGGAAAATATTAGTTATTTTAGTTAGTCAACTATTCTTTAACATTATTGTAAATTCAACAAGATTTATTTGTTACCATTTTAATTCTTAGCTAATATGCTATATTCTACAAGAAATCATCTTAAAATTATGACAAATTCAACATTTAACTAGGTTCTATAAGATTCTAAAAATCTTTACCATTTAAATATGATATAATACATTTGTAGCTAATTAAAACACACACAAATATATGGTTATTGACGTTGGTAAAAAAATAATCTCAATAGGAAAGTCAACGATTTTTTGGATTCACTGCCCGAGATTATTTATAATTTAATATTATTTTCTATTTTAATAAAAGTTGAAATATTAAAAATTTATCATATATATTTATGACTATCTTATAAATATACATCTAACATTAAAATATTAATTTTTACATTAATGAATCATATAAAAATAGAAAACGAAGATTGTTGAATTATTTTGTGGCAACTTATTTATACAAAATGAATTAAAATATCTCTCTCATATAAATATATATTCAACATTATAAAGTTTATATTTTAAATTAATGAAATATATAAAAATAGATATAAAATTAAAGCGTTGAATTACTTTGTGACAATATATTTATGTCAAAGAATATAAAATCTCTCTCTCTCTCTCTCTCTCCCTCTCTCTCTCTCTCTCTCTCTCTCTCTCTCTCTCTCTCTCTCTNCTTTCCATCCATTTCCCAATTTATATATATATAGACAACAAGATCAACAAAACTAAAAGCTCTTGTTTGAAAATTAGTTTCGTGTCTAAAATGAAATTTTATCAAATTAGACAATATCTCTTCGTAACGATCTATTGAGCCTTTGTGTAAGAAATCCCATACCGGTCTGTGGAAACCCATGTTCTCTTCGTGTAATGGTATGATTTCTTTCTTCTTCTTCTTGAAAGTTAATCTTATTATTGGCTCATTCGATGATATGGTTTTGGATCTCTTCTATCTCACCGTACATAGGCTAGTGTTCATTATTGTTGATTCCTTCTATCTTTCATTGAATTTGATATAGTTGATTGTGACTCTGAATGGTTTAATCCATGAGAGAGTTTATACTGTTAACTTTCGTTACTCGTATCAATGTTTTGCTTGTATCTTCTTGCTCATGTTCTCATATGATGTCCAAGAGAGAGTACCGTAATTTTGATGAATGATCCATGTTAACTCATTTGTCATGTATGTCCTTTAATTGACATTAGTTTCTTTGTTCAAAGGAAAAAGATGCTAACTATTCTAGTTCCATCTGACTCTATAACCATCTATCATTATCACATGTAGTTTTGTATCGAGTATAATGGAGTTGTGCTATGAAAATAAATCCAAGAATGTAATGAAGGAAATGTTGCCCCTTTCTCCGTTGACATGTTTTTTCGAGCTGTTCAACCTTTGTGGAAATTAGGATCGTCCTCACCTATAGAGGTGCCAGAGGATACCAAAGAGAATCCATTTGTGCTTTATGATTTTAAAGGTAATGATACCAAAGAAGAAGTCCAACATATCCAATATGAGTCTCTTGATTTCTTAAAAACATGGTTTTTCCATTGAGATTTTTATAGTCCAGTGGAACTCTTGTCTCAAATGGAGGATCATGCCCTTCTTGCAAACGTATGAAGAGATAAGGGGTTTTCTATACTCAGATGGAGTTTTGCGGGAAAACGGATTTTATAGAAATGGTTTCCTTATCTCTTCATACTTCTCCAATGAGAGCATGACCCTCCATTTGAGACAAGAGTTACACTGGATTGTTAAAGCCTCAATGGGAAGACACTTTTTTTTAAGAAGGAGGCTCAGATAGGACGCTATCATTTCCCTTGGACGAAGATTCTGATTCCTACGAAGATTGTACTGCTCGACAAACCACATCACCTGAGAAAGGGGTAATGTTTCCTTCCTCCTTTACATTGATGGATTCATTTCCATAGACAGTTGCGACATACTCGATACAAACTACATGTAATAAATGATTAATGGTTTGAGGTTATATGGAACTAGAACTGTTAACGTCGTTTTCCCTTTCAACAAATAAATAAATGTCATATAAAGAACATAAATGGAAAATGAGGTAACAACATGTATCAGTCTTCACGATTACCTTTACGCTACTCTCTATCTGAACATGAAAGAACAAGATAAAACCATACTAGCTTTTCTTTGTGTCTTAAGAGTTTACATGAATAAAAAAATAGAAGAAACCCTTGCATAAATAAAATCATTTAAAATCACAATCAGCCTTAACAAATTGAGTGAGACACATAAAGAAGCAACAATAATCAGTATGAGCAAACATACGATAGAAGATCCAAAACCCATATCATTAAAAGAGGAAAAGAAGAATAAATAATTTTTAATGAGATGAAGAAGAATCATTACACCCGGACAACAATTATTTCTTAAACCATTGGGAGATTTCCTGATAGGATCAACGAATGCTCTACAGATCGTTGCGAAGAGAGGGTCACTAATCTGACTATCTCACAGAACCTATCTTCGCAACGATCTGTAAAACCTTCGTTTATCCTATCAAGAAATCTCTGACCGATCTCGGAACCCTTTGTTGTTCCCGTGTAATGATTCTTCTTCATTTAAATGAAATTTTATCTTTTCTTCTTTTCATCGTTTAATGGTATGGGGTTTTGGATCTCCTCTCACCGTACGTTTGCTCATGTAGATTATTCTTGCTTTTTTATGTGTCTCACTAAATTTGTTAAGGCTGGTTGTGATTTTAAAAGATTTTAATTAAGCGAGGGTTCTGTTGTTTACTGTTCATGTAGATTATTGTTGTTTTCTATCGGATTTTTCAATTCTTGATTCATATGTATTCATAGATACAAAGAAAAGCTAGTTTGATTTTATCTTCTTTCTTTCATGCTCACATATAGAGTACGATAAATGTAAGAGTATTTGTGATGCGGAAATCGATCCAATCAACGATCTGGTCCAAATCCCAACGGTCCAAGATAAACAATGACACGTTCAAAAGCTAAACAACTCAAGAAGAGGTTCAATCTTGTTGTACAAGCTTACATCAGTTCATTGGAACCAGAAAATTTTCCCTTATCTGAGCAAACCCAAGAACCAGACCATACCGACGAAAATGGGTCGAAGATAAAGATGGAATTATGGGAAGATCAAGAAGGCCGAAATTCAACTAAGGGAAACCAAATTAATCAACCAACACAACCTCCTAGAGCTCATGGACAAGATCAAACCCACTTTGGACCTGTAGATATAGACATGTACTCCGAAACCCACGTTGGACATGAAGATACAACCATGTATTTCAAAACCACTTTGGAGCCGGTCTAAGTCTAGAGGAGTATGATGCTGCATGATTTGTTTATCCTAACTTCAGGTTTTAAGGTATCGATCCACAAGGAGGGAATGCTTTTCTGTGAGATCTTAGACAGAGAATTGATATTCATATATTTTACATGTTCTAGCATACATTTTACTTAGAGTTTTGTGCCATTTGCATGCATAATCACGGTTTTGTCTTGCATTTAGGTCTCATTTAGAGTTTAGGACATTTTTATTAGGTCCTAGTGAGTTCTTGCATATTTTGGAGTCTATTTTAGGTGTTTTGGAGAACATTTGGGGACATGGAGTTGAAACCGTCCGGACATGGACAAGGAGAAGGAATAGTTCACCCAAAGCGTCTCAACGATGTGGTTGTATAAGAACCTTCCGCCCTGATCCAGCTTCAATGATACTCATAGAGGTTGTATAGGAGTGAGTTATCTGTTCATATTAGCTGGAATCAAGTCATTCGGATGTCAGGTTCAGGAGTTATGGCAAAATTACTAAAGACATATCCGCCTGCCGAAACAGTTTCGCCCAACACCGACTTGTGACATCGGTATTCACCAAAGCAGCAATACCGACGTCACAAGTCGGTACAACAAGTCGGTATTGAAACAGGGGGAAAATCCCCTTATCACCGACATGTTGTACCGAGGAGTGACATCGGTATTGACCCTCAAGACATTTTCTCACCCAAACCAGCCGAGCTCACCCGAGGTGTCTGAAAGATCTTGCCGAAAGAGGGGTCTCCAATCCGAATTAGCTTCTATGGTCTTCACAAAAGTTGTAGCCTAGTGAATTAGTTATCCACATGAGTGGATATCAAGTCATTGTGACTTGTGGTTTGATAGATATGGCTGATTTACAAGAGATATGTCCGCCTGGCCGAGACCATTGCAACTTCAGAAGTCCTTAATACCGACGTGCAATACCGATTTGTGACGTCGGTATTAAGCCACTAAAGACCATATTTGACCCATTTTTACCGGTTCGGTATCCGGTTTGTCCCGGGTCGACCAATAACTTATAAATACCCAAAAAATCCTATTTTCATAAAAGTTTTCTTCTTTCTAGAGTTGGGTTTTATCCCAAACTCTTCTTATGATTTGGAGGGATTTTGATTGTTCTTCATAAAAATGCCACTCTAGAGAAGATTTCGTCACCCTTATCTTTATATTAATGCATCTTCTTTATCTTTATGTCTTCTTCTCTTATGTTTTTCATGTTTAGACTTTAGACTTTTTGTTGGATTTTGGTTTGCTTGATTTGGATGGTTTGATGATTAATTTGTGTTGATTATGTTCTTAATCTTTGCTTTCCTTTCTTTCTAAGTGATCCTAGTGCTAGATTGGGCTTGAGAGAGTCAATCTAGATCAAAGGGAAAATCATGCACACCAAGTGTTCGATAAAATTCCCCTAGAAGCTTAGTAAGAGATAAACATTCTTAACCTATGAGAGTAGTTGCTTAAGATGTTTATTGGTTTATTTGAATGTTGATCTTAATGCTTGCTAATCATTTTATCATAAATGAGAGTTTAATCTTGATTTAGTGATTAGCAAAGTGATTAGTGCCTTGAAAGAGGATTAGTCATAATTAGTGATCTTAACCTAAGGAATAACATAGATTGTGTGTATTAGCATCATTTGTTAATTGTCTTGATGGTTAGATGATGATGAATTAGGTTGATCCTTGTTAGATCCTTCACATAGGTTAGCTCTTAATGCTAGATTTAGATTGAGAGATCAAATCTAGAACTAAGGCATTTCACGCCCGAGAGGTGTTCGATGAAATGCTTGAACCAAACATTTTGTGAGCTTTTCATGCCTAGCCAATGAGAGTTGATGTCTAGGATGATTAGTGAACTAAGTGGAATTGGAGATTAAAGCATGTTAATCATCTTATCACAAATGAGAGTTTGATCTTGATTTGGTGATTAACAAAGTGATTAGTGCCATGAGAATGGATTAGTCATAATTATGAATTCCATGTTCTAGGATAGTGTTTAAGTCAATCTTTGTCATCATTATTTGATTGTTAATCATTCATTTGATAGTTTATTTCATGATCCAACACGTATATCTTTTATTTTCCTTCTTGCATTTGTTTTCTTTCTTACTTCTTTTCCCATAAACATAAAAAACCAAAAAGATTTGCTCTAGCTTAGGGTGGCATGGGCGTCCCGATTCAGCTGCCCAAAACCAGCCGAGAGGCGTATGAACTGCGTGCCATCAATAGTGCCTTTAGACAACAGGACATATGCGACAAGAAAAGCACTCAAGTATTCCGTATGAGATTCTTCCCGACTACCAACAAACCGAACCGGCGATGAAAAGTCTAACCCGACACATGGATATATGACCCAATTCACTTCCGTAGCATGTATTCTCTATAAATAACTTCTTCCCTCTACGGATAGGAGGATGAACACTTTTTCCCAGAAATTACACTACACACTTCAAGAAAGCTCTTTAGAGAGAAAATACTTGAGATTACTCCGAATTGATCCGGAGGAACTTGAAAAGATCCTTCCGATCACTTTTACAATCGTCGACTTTCCGATCTTTTACTCAAAATAGCCCACTAAACTTAACAATACTTTATGGATCCACCATCTTTCGGGCCGAAGGTCACTTGAACCCATTCTTATCCCGCTTTCCAACTCATTTCCTGACTCGACGCCCAAAACTTGTGGTTTATCTTTCTTTTATTTACTGATTTGAGCATCGGAGAATCATCGGAAAACACCTCTTCATCGTGTTTTCCGGGCTCTAATGTGTTGTTATATTTTGTAGGAGAACTGCTTCCCCAAAAGACGAAAAAACATCGAAACAATTAGTTTACATAGTAATTATTAAAAAAAACTTTGGACAACCTTTAGTTTTTCTGATATGTATGTTTAATAAATTAATAATCTAGATATTTTGTTTAGTATTTTCAAACGAGTTGAAAGAAAACTAATTCAATTTAGTTGCCAAAGCATTATATCATAGATATCTAATTTAAATACAAATGTAAATCATAAATCTAATAACTAGTTATTTCAATATTTTCAGGTTTTCTAGTTATTTAACCGGAAAATATTAGTTATTTTAGTTAGTCAACTATTCTTTAACATTATTGTAAATTCAACAAGATTTATTTGTTACCATTTTAATTCTTAGCTAATATGCTAGATTCTACAAGAAATCATCTTAAAATTATGACAAATTCAACATTTAACTAGGTTCTATAAGATTCTAAAAATCTTTACCATTTAAATATGATATAATACATTTGTAGCTAATTAAAACACACACAAATATATGGTTATTGACGTTGGTAAAAAAATAATCTCAATAGGAAAGTCAACGATTTTTTGGATTCACTGCCCGAGATTATTTATAATTTAATATTATTTTCTATTTTAATAAAAGTTGAAATATTAAAAATTTATCATATATATTTATGACTATCTTATAAATATACATCTAACATTAAAATATTAATTGTTTACATTAATGAATCATATAAAAATAGAAAACAAAGATTGTTGAATTATTTTGTGGCAACTTATTTATACAAAATGAATTAAAATATCTCTCTCATATAAATATATATTCAACATTATAAAGTTTAAATTTTAAATTAATGAAATATATAAAAGTAGATATAAAATTAAAGCGTTGAATTANCTCTCTCTCCATCCATTTCCCAATTTATATATATATATATATATAGACAACAAGATCAACAAATCTAAAAGCTCCTGTTTGAAAATTAGTTTTGTGTCTAAAATGAAATTTTATCAAATTAGACAATATCTCTTCGTAACGATCTATTGAGCATTTGTGATAAGAAATCCCATACCGGTATGTGAAAACCCATGTTCTCTTCGTGTAATGGTATGATTTCTTTTTTCTTCTTCTTGAAAGTTAATCTTATTATTGGCTCATTCGATGATATGGTTTTAGATCTCTTCTATCTCACCGTACATAGGCTATTGTTCATTATTGTTGATTCCTTCTATCTTTCATTGAATTTGATATAGTTGATTGTGACTCTGAATGGTTTAATCCATGAGAAAGTTTATACTGTTAACTTTCGTTACTCGTATCAATGTTTTGCTTGTATCTTCTTGGTCATGTTCTCATATGATGTCCAAGAGAGAGTACCGTAATTTTGATGAATGATCCATGTTAACTCATTTGTCATGTATGTCTTTTAATTGACATTAGTTTCTTTGTTCAAAGGAAAAAGATGCTAACTATTCTAGTTCCATCTAACTCTATAACCATCTATCATTATCACATGTAGTTTTGTATCGAGTATAATGGAGTTGTGCTATGGAAATAAATCCAAGAATGTAATGAAGGAAATGTTGCCCCTTACTCCGGTGACATGTTTTTTCGAGCTGTTCAACCTTTGTGGAAATTAGGATTGTCCTCACCTATAGAGGTGCCAGAGGATACCAAAGAGAATCCATTTGTGCTTTATGATTTCAAAGGTAATGATACCTAAGAAGAAGTCCAACATATCCAATATGAGTCTCTTGATTTCTTAAAAACATGGTTATTCCATTGAGATTTTTAGAGTCCAGTGGAACTCTTGTCTCAAATGGAGGATCATGCCCTTCTTGCAAACGTATGAAGAGATAAGGGGTTTTCTATACTCAGATGGAATTTTGCGGGAAAACGGATTTTATAGAAATTATTTCCTTATCTCTTCATACTTCTCCAATGAGAGCATGACCCTCCATTTGAGACAAGAGTTACACTGGATTGTTAAAGCCTCAATGGGAAGACACTTGTTTTTAAGAAGGAGGCTCAGATAGGACGCTATCATTTCCCTTGGACGAAGATTCTGATTCCTACGAAGATTGTACTGCTCGACAAACCACATCACCTGAGAAATGGGCAATGTTTCCTTCCTCCATTACATTGATGGATTCATTTCCATAGACAGTTGCGACATACTCGATACAAACTACATGTAATAAACGATTAATGGTTTGAGGTTATATGGAACTAGAACTGTTAACGTCGTTTTTTCAACAAATAAATTAATGTCATATAAAGAACATAAATGGGAAATGAGTTAACAACATGTATCAGTCTTCACGATTACATTTACGCTACTCTCTCTCTGAACATGAAAGAACAAAATAAAACCATACTAGCTTTTCTTTGTGTCTTAAGAGTTTACATGAATAAAAAAATAGCATAAACCCTTGCATAAATAAAATCATTTAAAATCACAATCAGCCTTAACAAATTGAGTGAGACACATAAGAAAGCAACAATAATCAGTATGAGCAAACATACGAAAGAAGATCCAAAACCCATATCATTGAAAGAGGAAAAGAAGAATAAAGAATTTTTAATGAGATGAAGAAGAATCATTACACCCGGACAACAACTATTTCTTAAATCATTGGGAGATTTCCTGATAGGATCAGCGAATGCTCTACAGATCGTTGCGAAGAGAGGGTCACTAATCTGACTATCTCACAGAACCTATCTTCGCAACGATCTGTAAAACCTTCGTTTATCCTATCAAGAAATCTCTGACCGATCTCGGAAACCTTTGTTGTCCCCGTGTAATGATTCTTCTTCTTTTAAATGAAATTTTATCTTTTCTTCTTTTCATCGTTTAATGGTAAGGGGTTTTGGATCTCCTCTCACCGTACGTTTGCTCATGTAGATTATTCTTGCTTCTTTATGTGTCTCACTAAATTTGTTAAGGCTGGTTGTGATTTTAATTAAGCGAGGGTTCTGTTGTTTACTGTTCATGTAGATTATTGTTGTTTTCTATCGGATTTTTCAATTCTTGATTCATATGTATTCATAGATACAAAGAAAAGCTAGTTTGATTTTATCCTCTTTCTTTCATGCTCACATATAGAGTACGATAAATGTAAGAGTATTTGTGATGCGGAAATCGATCCAATCAACGATCTGGTCCAAATCCCAACGGTCCAAGATAGACCAATGACACGTTCAAAAGCTAAACAACTCAAGAAGAGGTTCAATCTTGTTGTATAAGCTTACATCAGTTCATTGGAACCAGAAGAATTCCCCTTATCTGAGCAAACCCAAGAATCAGACCATACCGACGAAAATGGGTCGAAGATAAAGATGGAATTGAGGGAAGATCAAGAAGGCCGAAATTCAACTAAGGGAAACCAGATTAATCAACCAACACAACCTCATAGAGCTCATAGACAAGATCAAACCCACTTTGGACCTGTAGATATAGACATGTACTCCGAAACCCACTTTGGACGTGTAGATACAACCATGTATTTCAAAACCACTTTGGAGCCGGTCTAAGTCTAAAGGAGTATTGTGCTGCATGATTTGTTTATCCTAACTTCAGGTTTTAAGATATCGATCCACAAGGAGGGAATGCTTTTCTGTGAGATCTTAGACAGAGAATTGATATTCATATATTTTACATGTTCTAGCATACATTTTACTTAGAGTTTTGTGCCATTTGCATGCATAATCACGGTTTTGTCTTGCATTTAGGTCTCATTTAGAGTTTAGGACATTTTTATTAGGTCCTAGTGAGTTCTTGCATATTTTGGAGTCTATTTTAGGTGTTTTGGAGAACATTTGGGGACATGGAGTTGAAACCGTCCGGACATGGACAAGGAGAAGGAAGAGTTCACCCAAAGCGTCTCAACGATGTGGCTATATAAGAACCTTCCGGCCTTATCCAGCTTCAATGATCCTCATAGAGGTTGTATAGGAGTGAGTTATCTGTTCATATCAGCTAGAATCAAGTCATTCGGATGTCAGGTTCAGGAGTTATGGCAAAATTACTAAAGACATATCCGCCTGCCGAAACAGTTTCGCCCACCACCGACTTGTGACATCAGTATTCACCAAAGCAGCAATACCGACGTCACAAGTCGGTACAACAAGTCGGTATTGAAACAGGAGGGAAATGCCCTTATCACCGACATGTTGTACCGAGGAGTGACATCAGTATTGACCCTCAAGACATTTTCTCACCCAAACCAGCCGAGCTCGCCCAAGGTGTCTAAAAGATCTTGCCGAAAGAGGGGTCTCCAATCCGAATTAGCTTCTATAGCCTTCACAAAAGTTGTAGCCTAGTGAATTAGTTATCCACAGGAGTGGATATCAAGTCATTATGACTTGTGGTTTGATAGATATGGCTGATTTACAAGAGACATGTCCGCCTGGCCGAGACCATTGCAACTTCAGAATTCCTTAATGCCGACGTGCAATACCGATTTGTGACGTCGGTATTAAGCCACTCAAGACCATATTTGACCCATTTTTACCGGTTTGGTACCCGGTTTATCGCGGGTCGACCCGGTTCGACCAAGAACTTATAAATACCCAAAAAATCCTATTTTCATAAAAGTTTTCTTCTTTCTAGAGTTGGGTTTTATCCCAAACTCTTCTTATAATTTAGAGGGATTTTGATTGTTCTTCATAAAAATGCCACTCTAGAGAAGATTTCTTCACCCTTATCTTTATATTAATGCATCTTCTTTATCTTTATGTCTTCTTCTCTTATGTTTTTCATGTTTAGACTTTAGACTTTTTGTTGGATTTTGGTTTGCTTGATTTGGATGGTTTGATGATTGATTTGTGTTGCTTATGTTCTTAATATTTGCTTTCCTTTCTTTCTAAGTGATCCTGCTAGATTGGGCTTGAGAGAGTCAATCTAGATCAAAGGAAAAATCATGCACACCAAGTGTTCGATGAAATTCCCCTAGAAGCTTAGTAAGAGATAAACATACTTAACCTATGAGAGTAGTTGCTTAAGATGTTTATTGGTTTATTTGAATGTTGATCTTAATGCTTGCTAATCATTTTATCACAAATGAGAGTTTAATCTTGATTTAGTGATTAGCAAAGTGATTAGTGCCTTGAGAGAAGATTAGTCATAATTAGTGATCTTAACCTAAGGAATAGCATAGATTGTGTGTATTAGCATCATTTGTTAATTGTCTTGATGGTTAGATGATGATGAATTAGGTTGATCCTTGTTAGATCCTTCCTATAGGTTAGCTCTTAATGCTAGATTTAGATTGAGAGATCAAATCTAGAACTAAGGCATTTCACACCCGAGTGGTGTTTGATGAAATGCTTGAACCAAACATTTTGTGAGCTTTTCATGCCTAGCCAATGAGAGTTGATGTCTGATAGATAGACTTTTTATGTCTTAATCAATACCTCAAGTCCACTCATATCATTGTAGTATTTGAGGATCGAACCGAAGAGGTTAAGATCAATACACTAGGAATGCATGAAATTTCCTAAGCTAGAGCAATGTTTTTGGGTTTTTATGTTTTTTAAACTAAGGAAACAAATGCAAGAAAGAAAACAAAGATATAAGTGTTGGATCATGGAATGAACTATCAAGAAGATGATTAATGAGCAAACAATGATGTCTAAGATTGCATTGAACACTATCCTAGAACATGGGATTCATAATTTTGACTAATCCACCGTCGTACCACTAATCACTTTGTTAATCACCAAATCAAGAACAAACCGTCGTTTGTGATAGGGTGATTAACAAGCATTGACCTCCAATCCCACTTAGTTCACTAATCACCCTAGACATCAACTATCGTTGGCTAGGCACGAAAAACTCACAAAAGATTCGTTTCAAGCAATTCATTTAAACTCCGGCTAGGAGTGAAATGCCTAAGTTCAAGACTCGAATGAATAAATCTAATCTAGCACACCGTTTACTCGAATCTCTCCCTAATGCATGGGATGAGACCAAAAATCCTAGGGTGTAGCTCTAGATTGGTTTGTCACGCCAACTAGAACTACCTAATCTAGGTGTAGTTCTAGACTTTGGTTTATCTCATCAAATCTAGCATTGAGAACCAACCTAAGTGAACGACCTAACAAAGATCAACCTAAATCATCATCATATAATCATCAAGACAATTGACTAACGATGCCTAACACACAATCAATGCTAATCCTTAGGTTAAGATCACTAATTATGACTAATCCTCTCTCAAGGCACTAATCACTTTGCTAATCACTTAATCAAGATCAAACTCTCATTTGTGATAAAATGATTAGCAAGCATTTAGATCAACATTCAAATCAACCAATAAACACCTTAAGCAACTACTTTCATAGGTTAAGAATGTTTATCTCTTACTAAGCTCCTAGGGGAATTTCATCAAACACTTGGTGTGCATGATTTTCCCTATGATCTAGATTGACTCTCTCAAGCCCAATCTAGCGCTAGGATCACTTAGAAAGAAAGGAAAGCAAGGATTAAGAACATAAGCATCAAGAATCAATCATCAAATCATCAAAATCAAGCAAAATCAAGCAAAATCCAAAATCCAACAAAAAGGGGCCTAAGGCCTAAATATGAAGAACAAGATAGAATACAAGGGAAAAAGAGACATAAAGATAAAGAACATAGATTAAATAAACATAATATATAGATAGGTTGAAGAATCCTTCACTAGAGTGGCATGAATGATGTAGATCCATCCAAAATCATCTTAGAAAGAGTTTGGGATAAAACCCAACTCTAGAGAAAAGGAAACTTAACATGAAAATTAGGTTTTTAGGGGTTTTATAGAGAAATGGGGCGGACCGGGTCGACCCGGGACAAACCGGGTACCGACCCGGTCGAAATGGATACGTTTTCAGTGAATCGACCATAACTCCTGCACCTGACATCCGAATGACCTGAATCCAAGTCCCGTGGACAGCTAACTCGTCCCTCTACAACTCTTAAGAATACCGTTTGAGTTGAATAATACCGGAAGGCCTTCGTTTTTCCGGTTATTTGGACGGTTTCATCTTCTCTCAGCCAGACGGACATACCTTTAGTAATTCCGTCTTATCTCCCTATCCATACGTCCAAATAACCCGATTCAAACTCCTGTGTAAAGCTGATTCACTCCTCTACAACTTTGGTGAAGACCACCGAGGCTAATTCGGAGTGGAGACTCTTCAATACCGACGTCACTCCTCGGTACCACACGTCGGTGCTAAGGAATTTTCTTTCTGTTTCCACACCGAGCAGTTGCACCGACCAGTGACCTCGGTATTGAAGAAACCGTCTCGGCCAGGCGGACCTATCTCTGGTAAATCAGCCATATCTCTCAAACCACACGTCCGAATGACTTGATTCCAACTCCTATGGTTAGAGGACTCATCGGGATACAACTCTCATGAAGACTCCAAGAGCTGGATCAAATCGGATCGCCTTCGTCTGATCGGTTCTTTGAGACGTTCCGGATGGTTCCTCTCTAGTCTTTAAGCACCAAATCTCCAAACGCCACCAAGTGTCTCCAAACACCTATAAAACTCCTCAAAGACATGCAAAATACTCACTAGGACCTAATGCAGCTCCTAATACTCTAAATGGGACAAAACAAGTATGAAATGCCATGAAGATCAAAGTAAATGATCTAAAACCTACATGATGTGCATGCTTAAACTATGCAAATTATGGACACATCAATTCCCCCAAACTTAAACCTTTGCTTGTCCTCAAGCAAACAAGAATAAAGAAATGGAGAAGACTAAAAATGGGAGCTCAAATCCAAAAGTGCCATAAAAAGAATTCAACTCAATGTCCAAGTTACTAGCTCTAAGATGCGATCAAACAAGTCTACTCAAAAAGAGCTAGCCATATCCTTCCCTATACGAATCAAATTCAAGCCTCAACCTACACAAGTATTCATGTCATCCAATCCTTTAACATTCATTAATCGTTTCAAGTGAATCATGCTTATGCAAGGCAAGTGAATCCATTTGGCTAGGGTGAAGGTTTTGAGATAAAGATGATCTCAAATATAGGGGATTACTCTAATGCAAGGGATCTCTCAATGAATGAGCAAGCTTTAGCAAAATGCTAAGAGTAAAAGGCAATCTATGCATACAAGGATAGACTCACATCTACCCAATGCCTAAATCATCTCTAACCCTAGCATATCTACCCATGAAGTCTTCATCCTAAGATACCCTTTTCTCACTTGGCTTTTTTGCCGTCATGTCCCATAATTGAACTCCTTTTTCCACTTCATCCTTTCTCACTTGGGGAATTTCTTCTTCTCCATTGAATCTTGTGGTCTCGTGCTTCTTTTTGTTGTTTCTTTAGCTCTTCTTTCTTTCTTTTTCTTTCCCTTGCCTCAACATTTACCAATTGATGCCTTAGCCAATTTTTGGCTTTTTCCTTTGTTTCTATGAGGCTATAACTATCACTAAGAGTTATTCTTGATAACTTGCACTAACCACATCACAATATTGCATTCCCCTTTCACCTTCACTTCCTTCTTTTGAACTCACCTCCTTCTTATCCACAATCCCATTAGTCACACCATTTTGTTCACACCAAACCCAAATTCCCTTTCCCACGAGCCTAACCTAGTCTAGCCTTTGATGTTCGGCTAGATCTACATGCAAACCTATCCTTGTCGCCCTAAACTCAACACTTTTTGCCAAGCTTACTCGAAAAATTAGGCCTCACATACGCACACTAAAGATTTTGGCTTGAACGGAGGGTAGGTTAAAGGTATGGTAAACCGTTCCAATGTTGGGAATCGGCTACTTGGACTAGCAGAAGAGTGGTGGAAAGGATAAGAGAGCCCAAGTATGTATATGGTAACCATGAATTCACTATGTAATGCACAAGCATGATAATTTCAATGTCAAAATTATGGTTTTCACTTAGGTAGGATTGAAATCAAATCAAAACTTGCTTTAGCTAAGACCCTAGTAATGAAACGCAAGATCGAGATATGGTTCATCATTGATTTCAACACGAGATCAAAAGTATCAAACAACAAGCAACGAGGGCATTGAATCAAGCTCTAAAAATGATACTTTACAAGGATAATCTATCATTGCTCCTAATGCTCATGCAAATCTACCTAATATGATATGCATCTAGACTCAATCCTAGATATGAAATGCAAACAATTTCAAAATTATTGAAAATGCATGAGACTCAAGATGTAAAAGGCAAAATAAGATCACAAAACACATAATTAGACACCGGTCCCTCCCCCAAACTTAAATCACAACGTCTCGGTGTGAAAGAAGTTCAAGAGAGAGACCAAAAACGAAAGATAAAAAAGCAAAGAGACTCAAAAGGAAAGAAGTACTTACAAATGAGGAGTGAGGCTAGATGAATGGAGATGAAGGAAGAGCTTTTGACATCACCACCAATGAGCCTTGCCACGACCTTGGACCCAAAAGACCCTTATTGATTGCTTGTTTTGTGTCTCAAGCTCGACAATGGATAGGCTTGGGGAGGTCCCCAAGGGCGCATTTAACGTCACTAGCTTGACGGTTGCTTCCTGATTGTCACTCCCTTCATGAAAATCACAAGAAAAGTGAAAAGATTAGCAACAAAAGAAAATAAAAAGCTCTAGTCTCAAGAAGAATCAAAATCCTAATGATCAATGCTAAACCTCCCCGGCAACGGCGCCAATTGATAGATAGACTTTTTAGTCTTTAAATCAATACCTCAAGTCCACTCATATCATTGTAGTATTTGAGGATCGAACCGAAGAGGTTAAGATCAATACACTAGGAATGCATGAAACTTCCTAAGCTAGAGCAATGTTTTTGGGTTTTTATGTTTTTTAAACTAAGGAAACAAATGCAAGAAAGAAAACAAAGATATAAGTGTTGGATCATGGAATGAACTATCAAGAAGATGATTAATGAGCAAACAATGATGTCTAAGATTGCATTGAACACTATCCTAGAACATGGGATTCATAATTTTGACTAATCCACCGTCGTACCACTAATCACTTTGTTAATCACCAAATCAAGAACAAACCGTCGTTTGTGATAGGGTGATTAACAAGCATTGACCTCCAATCCCACTTAGTTCACTAATCACCCTAGACATCAACTATCGTTGGCTAGGCACGAAAAGCTCACAAAAGATTCGTTTCAAGCAATTCATTTAAACTCCGGCTAGGAGTGAAATGCCTAAGTTCAAGACTCGAATGAATAAATCTAATCTAGCACACCGTTTACTCGAATCTCTCCCTAATGCATGGGATGAGACCAAAAATCCTAGGGTGTAGCTCTAGATTGGTTTGTCACGCCAACTAGAACTACCTAATCTAGGTGTAGTTCTAGACTTTGGTTTATCTCATCAAATCTAGCATTGAGAACCAACCTAAGTGAAGGACCTAACAAAGATCAACCTAAATCATATAATCATCAAGACAATTGACTAACGATGCCTAACACACAATCAATGCTAATCTTTAGGTTAAGATCACTAATTATGACTAATCCTCTCTCAATGCACTAATCACTTTGCTAATCACTTAATCAATATCAAACTCTCATTTGTGATAAAATGATTAGCAAGCATTTAGATCAACATTCAAATCAACCAATAAACACCTTAAGCAACTACTTTCATAGGTTAAGAATGTTTATCTCTTACTAAGCTCTTAGGGGAATTTCATCAAACACTTGGTGCACGCATGATTTTTCCTATGATCTAGATTGACTCTCTCAAGCCCAATCTAGCGTTAGGATCACTTAGAAAGAAAGGAAAGCAAGGATTAAGAACATAAGCATCAAGAATCAATCATCAAATCATCAAAATCAAGCAAAATCAAGCAAAATCCAACAAAAAGGGACCTAAGGCCTAAATATGAAGAACAAGATAGAATACAAGGGAAAAAGAGACATAAAGATAAAGAACAGAGATTAAATAAACATAATATATAGATAGGTTGAAGAATCCTTAACTAGAGTGGCATGAATGATGTAGATCCATCCAAAATCATCTTAGAAAGAGTTTGGGATAAAACCCAACTCTAGAGAAAAGGAAACTTAACATGAAAATTAGGTTTTTAGGGGTTTTATAGAGAAATGGGGCGGACCGGGTCGACCCGGGACAAACCAGGTACCGACCCGGTCGAAATGGATATGTCTTCAGTGACTCGGCCATAACTCCTGCACCTGACATCCGAATGACCTGAATCCAAGTCCTGTGGACAGCTAACTCGTCCCTCTACAACTCTTAAGAATACCGTTTGAGTTGAATAATACCGTAAGGCCTTCGTTTTTCCGGTTATTTGGACGGTTTCATCTTCTCTCGGCCAGACGGACATACCTTTAGTAAATCCGTCTTATCTCCCTATCCATACGTCCAAATAACCCAATTCAAACTCCTGTGTAAAGCTGATTTACTCCTCTACAACTTTGGTGAAGACCACCGAGGCTAATTCGGAGTGTAGACTCTTCAATACCGACGTTACTCCTCGGTACCACACGTCGGTGCTAAGGAATTTTCGTTCTGTTTCTACACCGAGCAGTTGCACCGACCAGTGACCTCGGTATTGAAGAAACTGTCTCGGCCAGGCGGACCTATCTCTGGTAAATCAGCCATATCTCTCAAACCACACGTCCGAATGACTTGATTCCAACTCCTATGGTTAGAGGACTCATCGGGCTACAACTCGCATGACGACTCCAAGAGCTGGATCAAATCGGATCGCCTTTGTCTGATCGGTTCTTTGAGACGTTCCAGATGGTTCCTCTCTAGTCTTTAAGCACCAAATCTCCAAACGCCACCAAGTGTCTCCAAACACCTAGAAAACTCCTCAAAGACATGCAAAATACTCACTAGGACCTAATGCAGCTCCTAATACTCTAAATGGGACAAAACAAGTATGAAATGCCATGAAGATCCAAGTAAATGATCTAAAACCTACATGATGTGCATGCTTAAACTATGCAAATTATGGACACATCAATGTCTAGGATGATTAGTGAACTAAGTGGAATTGGAGATTAAAGAATGTTAATCATCTTATCACAAATGAGAGTTTGATCTTGATTTGGTGATTAACAAAGTGATTAGTGCCATGAGAATGGATTAGTCATAATTATGAATTCCATGTTCTAGGATAGTGTTTAAGTCAATCTTTGTCATTATTATTTGATTGTTAATCATTCATTTGATAGTTCATTTCATGATCCAACACTTATATCTTTTGTTTTCCTTCTTGCATTTGTTTTTTTTCTTAGTTCTTTTCCCATAAACATATAAACCAAAAAGATTTGCTCTAGCTTAGGAAGTTTCATGTATTCTTAGTGCTTCAATCTTAATATCTTTGGTTCGATCCTTAAATACTACAATGATGTAGTGTTTGGGTAATTGATTTGGATACACACAATTATCTTTTATCAAGAATTAGCAAGTAAGTCTAAAACGAGAACAAAGTTTTATAGGGTTTTGTCTCGAAAATTGTAAAGTACGAAAAACAGAAAATTGCTTGTAAATTAAAGTATGAAAATCGATGGCATAAACTAAAAAGGGAAAATCGATTTGTAAACTATGATAAAATGATCTTGGGTCGACAGTGATATCTTAGGGTATGTTCGATTCAAACACGGTACATAAGCTCTTAGTAACAATGATTCTAATAAACTCCACAAACTGAACTGAATAAATGGTGTAGCCTACTTTTGTACATCCTATGCACCAATAACTTATATACTCGACCTGTAACTTTCATCTTCGGCCGCGCAGAAAGTCATGATGTTCGAACTAGTTCTTAAACATTCATGGCACTCCATAAGTATACTTTTGTATCTTATGACGCGACAAGCTCTTATAGATGAACGATTCAGGTGGTTAGATTCAACACTTTTGGTGGTTCTTATAACACCTAGGAATCAACCTCTAGGTCATGACGCTATATTCATGCATTAACAACGATCTATAAGAAAGAGTTCTAGAATACGGCTAAGGTTTTACCTTGTGACATCCTTATCGATCATAGAATTCCCTTCGATAATCCCTTTAAACCCTACGATAAAACTACTCAAGCATAATTGAAAGTAAAGACATGATTAAATTAAAAGCAAGCTCTTCACCAATCTCGAAGAGTATAGAACAAAAGTAAAGAGCAAAAAGTAAGAACAAAACTAATCTAAAAATGGTGTAAAAGCAAGCACACAAAATTAGGTCTCTAAAACACATATTTATAGGTCTATAGGGTCCTTGACGGGATTCGAATGGGCTTGCAATCGAGCTTCCAGGATGAAATAGGAGTTGCATGCCGCATGTCCATGGGCTCTGGCCACGGAAAACTGCACTTTGGCTGTGGGTGGAAAGCTTATGCCCACGGTAAACTGCCTCTTGGCCGCGGGTGGAGAGTTTCTTTCTGTGGTGAACTGGGACGTCTTGTTCTTGATGTATCTTTTGATTGAAACGTTGGATCGTCCTCAAATTAGTTCGAATGGAAAGGTAGCTAGTCCTTCTTGAATATATCCAAAATTGGGTTGGATCAGATGGTGAGAAGAACCTCTTTGGAAGTTGAACTTCTGACTGTTTGACATTGAGCCGAATATTTGATTTTTCTCCAATTTGTAATGCTTTTGCCTAAGTAACCTGAAAAGTGTCTTGAAACTACAAATATGCAAAAACCACGATAAAATATATAAAAGCGAATGAAACACTTGTTAAAGTGTTATAAAATAGACGGTAAAATGGGTAAAAATACGGTGTTATCAGAGTACACTGACCGGATCTCCACTGAAGGAAGTAAGTTTCCTCGTCCAAGTGGATATTTTAAGACTAATGGTCGAGGCAGTTTGCTAGTTGAACATGCATATTTGAAGATAGCTCATAACATGCCACCCAGAGACGTGACTGGAGCCGAGGAGGATCTCGCTCCGGAGTTCAACCAATTGAGCCTGAATCGGACTTCATATGATGATCCCAAAGGTATACATATTGTTTTGACAGGTCATGGAGCTCAAGAAACCAATATTGGTTCGAAGGAATCTCGAGTTGCTTCAAGATCAAGTCACCGACCCGAGAAATACCAAAACAAGAAAAAAAAGTGACGGAGGTTCTCCAGCAAGAATCAAGTCAAGAACTCACCGAATCCAGAGACGTCCTCAAAGACTCCATACGCATCAATTCGACCAACCATGAACCAAGTTAAGCTATTTACATTATATACTATCCTTGCAGGTGATTCAAGCTTTAACAACGACTAATGAAAGCTCTAAAACGACATCAAACTCCATAGTTTAAGTTTAGTAATCGTGAGACCATAGTTTCCGTTTTTAGATTAAGTAAAACGATGAGCTTTGTGTTTTTCTTTGTTTTCTTTTGTTTGCATTTTGCTTCTTGTGTTTTGCGTTTTTTACTTTGACCTAAGGGTCTTCAGCTGACGAACCATTTATAAGGTTCCCCAACAGCTTTGTATTGTGAGAGTCGAAACTCACACAATCAATCTTTTGTCGAGACTTTTAGAGAGAACCGAAGTTTCTCGGAAAAACACAGTAAGAGATCCAAAGATTGTGATTTTATTGCTGTTTGAAAGAGTATAAGCACAAGTTGTTAAAAGCTAAGGTATTTCTTTACAAGCGATTTACGAATACTATTTATACCTGCACACATCCGAGATTCTCATACGTAATTTCCTTCTTCCTTTGCGCGGCTAACTAAACTTGATTAGGGTAAACGATGACTTGGGCCTTTAATCTGGCCCAAAAGGGTTGGTGGACACTTGTATCTCAGCCCAGAACGCTCCATGGGTACTTGTATCTCGTCCAATAGCCATTCAGATTAACTCGGTTACTTCCCCGAAGTGGAGCGACCTGTCATGGATCGCCCTCGGTTCGGTAGATATAGTATTGTCTTCACCTCAGGTATGCACTGTCGTTGTTCCCTTTGAGGGGTTGGTTCACTCTTTCATCGCTGAGCCTGACAATGCGGTGATGACCGAGGATATAAAAGTTGAAGATGAAGACTTCCTTTGGGATCCCATCGAGGCGAGGGTGGAGATAGATCGCCTGGTGAACGTTTATCAGTTGGGTTCACCGAAATGAAAATTTGTGAGAGGGCCCAAGAAGAAGTGAGTCGTTCCACCAGGTTCTACTCTCTCAACCGCGATGTCTCTGGAAGAATTGCAGATACGATTCAATATTTCTGAGGATGTTGAATTCGTAGTCCCCGATCCATCTGATCGAGCCAACAATCCTCCTCCGGATCGAGCCAACAATCTGATCGAGCCAACAATCCTCCTTCTTTGCCTTAGTCTTTTTGATGACTTTCTTGGTGATGATAGGAGGACGATCTAGAACTTCTGTGACAGTTGGCTCATCGTAAGGCTCGTCCAAAAGATCAACCATCAATGTTTCTCATGTACCAACAGTGATGCCAGAGATCCGTTTTGGAGCTCTTCTAGAGGGGATGACTTTGTAAGAGACATGTTCGTCAATGTATGAGAACGAGATACTCTTACTGGGCGTGTCCATAATTGCACCAGCTGTAGCCATGAACGGTCGTCCAAGAATCAAAGGCGTGTTAGACCTCGCATGTATCTCCACAACCTGAAAATCAGTAGGAACCACACATTCTTCTACTTTAACCATCAAATCAGGGATTGTACCGTATGGAACCGATGTGGAAGAGTTCGCGAATGTGAGAGCCATCTGAGTAGATCTTATGTCATCGATTTCCAGCTTCTCTGCAAGTGCCCCTGACATGACATTGACGCTAGACCCTGAATCAACCAGAGATTCCTTGAATTCAACTCCGACGATGGAGCATGGAACTGAAAATTTTCCTGGGTCTTACCTCTTAGTCAGCTGCTTCAGTGGAGGCGGTGTACTCCTGGCCTTGATGAAAAGTGCCTTGATCTCTTCCTCAGTTTCTCTGCAATTTTGGAAGTAACACTCCAGAGGACGGTTTTCAAAGGCTTCTTCGAAAGACATAGTGTGGGGGATCTTCCTGACCTTCTTCTCAAAAGCTAGCAACTTCTCAGCACTGATGGGTTTCATGAGATGTTTAGGTGGTCGAGGATATGGTATCTTAGGCTTGTAAACACATTCCTCAACCATCTCTGGTTCAGACTGCGAGGGGTGTCGATCGATACACGGTTGGTGTCGATCGACACAAGATTCATGTGTCGTTTCTTCAGGTCGGTGTCGATCGATACTTGCAGTGGTGTCAGTCGATACTGACAAATCAGATTCGGAATCACCTTCGACAGAGGTTTCGAAGTTTCCTGCACTTCGTAAGGTGATTTCATTGACGTACTCGTTCTGTTCCTGAGTCGTCTTTCTCTTGACAGCTGCCGCAGTCTGAGCTACTTGCGTTTCCAGCATCTTTTGATGAGTATTGAGGGCATCGATCCTTCCACTCAGATCCTTGTACACTGCATCTATCTTTCCATTGAGATTCACTGTGAGCTGCTGCTGCCTTTGAACCAACTGTTCAAACATAGACGCGATCTTGCTATCTGGACGCGTAGCAGATACGGGCTGATAGGATGAGTTTCCATGGTTCCTGGTGTACCCATTGTTCTGAGATGATTTCTAGCCAAACTGATTCGAACCTCCTTGCTGAGAGTTGTTGTTGAAGTTTCGGTTGTTGTTGAATTGATTCCTCTGACCTTGAAAACCATAACCACCAATGTAGTTAACATCCTCTACTTCATCCTCGTTGAATACCTCGACATCTTCAGCAAAGTGAACGGCCTTCGTTTGCTTGCCCATCAGAAGACTGTACAAAGAATCTAACTTGGATTGAACATCAGCAATCTGTGAACCATCCATGCTACCAGCTAGCTTCTTCCGCTCAAAATCAGCATTCTTGGTGCTATTGCTAGACGCCAAGTTCTCAATCAGTACATAGGCATCATCAAGATACCTGGTGTTGAAATTTCCATTGCTCGAAGCATCCAAAGTCATTTGATACCTCCAATCAATCCCTCTGAAGAAGAAACCCATCAGGTGAACATCAAAGTATATGTGATGTGGACAATCTCTCTGGTATGATCTGAATCTCGTCCAAGCAGCCTTGAACGACTCAGCAGCCTTGAACGACTCAGCAGGTCCTTGAGAAAATTGGGATATCTTGTTCCTCAGATCCTCGGATCGTGCATCATCATAGAAGTTGTTCAGGAAAGCAGTCTTAGTCTCTTTCCAAGTAGTCAATGATCCAGGAGGTAACTGCTTCAGCCAGTAAGTTGCATCTCCACCAAGAGAGTATGGGAAGAGCTTGCAGAAAAGGTAATCATAGGACACTCCATTGATCTTGATACTAGTGACCAAATCCTCAAACCTCTCAATATGGTCCATGGGATGTTCATTGGAAAGACCATGAAAAGGGTGCTGACCCACAAGAGTGTAGTATGCAGGTTTCAGCTCAAAGTCATTCCTCTGGAAAGCAGGAGGACGAATCGCTGATCGATTTGCGTAAAACTGATCAGGCCTGTTGCACTCACCAATCATTCTACCACGATTAACCACAGCATTCCCAGCGTTCGCGTTCCTAGCGACATTCCCAACGACAATCTCTTCGACAACATGAGCAGGTGGAATGATGTTCCCCTCTCCGTCAAGACGTTGTCCTCTCGCGTTGCACAAATGACCCTCTTGTTCTCTGTAAGCACCAGCTTCATCTTGAACCAACTCCACTTGATTGTTGTTCATCCTTGCTGGCTTCTTTGCTCTTCTGTTTGTGCGTACCAAAAGTGCTAGCTGCTCAAGTGACATATCAACTAGCTGAGTGCTCTTGTTCCCTCTGGTTTCACGATTAGGCATACACCTGAAAACAAAGGCAAGGCACGTAAGTAACAAAAAACACGATGAGTATCGACCGACACTGAGTGGTGTCGATCGATATCAACAACAAGAGAACGACGAGTATCGACCGATACCGACGAGCTTAGTCGAAATTCTCAGACTAAAATCTAATGGCGAATTGAGTCCCTGGCAACGGCGCCAAATTTGATATGCTCAAATTATTACCCTAAAAGTTCTAAAGCAGTAGTTGTAGTAAAGTAGGGGTCGAGCACAAGGACTCACGGAAACACACAATAGATTATATAGATGAGAATTAAGCTAAGCGATCAATGATATTGAAAACAGAACGTGAATTAAAATGGTTGTAAGTTCGATTGGTGAAAGATAGGCTCATGGTATTTCTCAGGAATTCAATGAATGCAGATAAACTAACTAGCATGATTCAGATTTAGCCCGGTTCTTGAACTCAAATCACTAAGGTATAATTAACCAACTCTCGTTGCGAAAACTATCTAAGTCTAAATCCTAGAATTCCAAATCTCTTTGCGAATCCTAAAGTCTAAACCGGCTTTTAGTTCAAGTTTGATTTGTTCACAAAACAACTAAACCAAATCTCTTTGCGAATAGTTATTTTGCTCACCTTAGGTTCTATCAGGTAATTAATTGCACTCTCGTGCCTAATCAATTATCCTAAGGTGATCAATCTAGAATTTGCTTTGCAAACAACCTATGGTGAAGAACTAATTCAGATAGTGAATCCTAATAACTAATCAATCTAGCATTCAGAGAAAACCCTTATGAGAACCCTAAACCTAACAAGAGATCTACTCAGACATGGAAATTGAGGCAATAAACATGTTTGAATAAATCATCAAATAAAATAGAAAGAGTAACAAGAGGGTTCAAAATCTTCTCTCGGACGAACAGAGTTTCAGACTTGTCTCCCTTCAAAAGCTCTCTCACAAAACCAAAGTAAAATAAAGCATAGCCATGAAAGTGGCTGTAAAATCCTATTAAATAACCTAAATCACGTTTTGGGGCTTTTTGTAAATAATAAAGTCTTCTGGGCCATTTTGCAATCTTCAGCTCTTCTTAAGTCGCGATCGTGTCTTGCTGCAGTGAGTATCGACCGATACCAATGTAGTATCGATCGACATTGATGCTTCAAATCGGGTACTCAGCTACACAAACATTGCTTTGCTCCAAAATGCTCCAGAAAGCTCCAATATCTCCAATTATGCTCCAAACATGCTAAAACCTGTAAAAGACTCTAAAACACTACAAAATAGTAGAAAAACTCTATAAAACGGACTTATATCATGGCTTAAACGGGGTAAAAACCATGATATATCAGTTTTCGATTTCCGAAGTGGTCCTTCGCTATTTATGGCATCACGGCCTTGCTTTAGCCCAAATCAAAGTTTGGGGGCTTCGTCACCTCATAGGGATCGTAGTTCGCAGTTACGAATGTGATGTCGAGGTGACTGTCGATCATCTCCGAAACCTGCTAGACATCCGAAGGGTTCCGAAATCCATGTTTGCCAAGTTTTATATTGGTAACAAGAAGACTAGGAGTATCATTACGGGATTCCCGAGAAAAAACAGCAGTTGGGATGATAATTTCTTCTTCGTTCGTATTTCTGAGGCTTATGTTGATAGTGATTATCTTCACTTGTTCAAGACAAACTGGGGACCGATTGGTAGCTGACCCGTAGATTTTGGCTTGGTTTATCATTCAATTTGATTTTTCTGACCTCATCTTTATTTTTGCATATTGTGATTTCCTTCCACTAGTTCCGTCTGACCTAGACGATGTATTTAACGTGTTGAAGGCGAGGAAAATCCACTGGGGAAACCGTTTCTCGCTTCAGAGGGTAGAGAAAGCCCGATCCCTTATTAGTGGGGCCTCAATTAGTTTGTCTTTTTTATCTTCGGAGGATTTGAGGACAACAATAATAGAGAAAGTGTACCCCCGTGATAAGAGAAAGAGAGAGATCAGAGAAAAAGCGAGACGAGCTGCTAGGGGGTGTGCACCGTCGATTCTTGAGGCAATCGCTCCCGACCCTGGGACTATTAATGCCGAGGTAGCTATGTTTGCAGATGCCATAGCCAACTTTGTTGCTTCCCCTGAGCTTCCTGCAACTTTGAGGCGGAGACGAAGCCTCGAAGAACAAGAGAGCTGATACTTTTGCTTCCGCTGATTTTCGGTTCTCCG
The DNA here is from genome assembly GCA_002933935.1 of Eutrema yunnanense. Lineage (NCBI taxonomy): Eukaryota > Viridiplantae > Streptophyta > Magnoliopsida > Brassicales > Brassicaceae > Eutrema > Eutrema yunnanense. Next base: position 610,359 of record PKML01000365.1, read on the forward strand.
AGACGATTGTCGACGACGCTGCTGCGTCCGCTGCCATCCTCGCGCAGATCAGTGGACCCGAAGTTCGTCTCCCTCCCTTGGGTCCCTTGATCAATGATAAGGCATATGCTGATACGTTGTTACGTGGCATCCGGGTATGAGCTTATTTTTCCTTGCGAAGTTTAAGAGATTTTTCTTTTCCTTATATTGTGTGTGTCTTGCAGTGCGTTGGTTGTTGCCTATGAGTCGGGGGTTTGCCGAGACAAGCGGCTCGTCGAAGATGCGAGAGAGTATCTTCTAGCGTTGAAAAGCAAATGCGATGGGGCAGAGAAAAGACTTGCCCTTGCTTTGGCTAAAGTTTCGGATCTAGAAAAGGAGAAGACGAAACTGAAGGAGAAATCAGCTAAGGCGGCGGGTTACAATCTTAATTTGAACGAGGAGAGAATACGTTTGAGGGTTGTCGTAGCTTCGTTGAAGAGACAGCTCGAGGTGAAGGATGCTTCTCATGATTCTAATGTCAAGACAGCTCGAAAAGAGGTGAGGCAAGAGTCAGCTCGGCTATTTCGAGATCAGGACAACAGAATTAGGGCGAATGTGGACCAGCTGGAATGTGTCAAGAGTAAACAGTTTGATATGGTTGAGGTTAACAGTAATCTGGAGCTCTCAGATATTCTTCGAAAAGATGATCCCCCAACCTTGAAAGCCGAGGCAGAGAAGTTGATTAGATGGAGAGCTGATTTCGTCGGAGCGGATGACGAGTTTTCTAAGGTCGTCTCCTGCTTGAAGGAAGAGATGGTGATTTCTACTGTTTCGGAGGATTCCATAGCTACTATTCTCGAAAATGATCCGATCGAGCTCACCACTGCTAACGTTGGCATTACCGATCTGTGGGGTCCAACGAGCGCTTGTCTGGGATTACCGACCTCACAATCGTGTATGGCGAAGTGAATTGACCTATGTAGCGCCGTTTATATTTCTTTTTTTTGTAAAGTGTTGTTAGATTTGTACTCGGTGTTGAGTGTTTTTGCTTTAAGAAATATAATGACGAGTTGTTTTTCGTGTGGATTTTTTTTAATTTGGACGTGCCGAGGCGCATCCAAACCTCGCACTAAACAATGTGTTTCGAAACGATATGTTTATTACTGTTGAGGCGTTACAGACCAGTGTGTTGTGAAGTGATTAGTTACTGAGTTTAGACTTTGGTCGAGGTATATTTTTTCCTTCCTCTGGTCCAAATATACATGCATTTGATTTATATAGCGCGCTGTAATCCGTGGTGGATTGTAAAAGAACCGTGATCCTTAATAGGATGTGGGTTGAAATCCGAATAGGATGTATGAGCTCGTTGTGGGGCCAGTAACAGACGAGGATAATAAGTGGAAGCGCGATGTATTGATCAAAAGTCGCGTTTACAAAAGAGGGGAGTATGTGTATACTTACCCACTCCTACCCCCCACCCCCGTTTAAGAGGGGGGGGACAGTTGAACCTTTCCGAAGATTGGTGGCCTACGTACCCTTTGCAGTGATCAAGCAGTCTCGTAGTTCATGTTTTGGGACATCGTTGTTTTAGTGATAGTACTTTTTGAGGTGCATTGCGTTCCATGATCTTGGGATTGGAACATCATACATATTGGCGAGCTCCTACACTCTGGTCAAACCACTTTGGTGATTTTCTTAAGGTCCTTCCCATTTGGCTCCGAGCTTACCAGCGTTGCAGTCGGTTGTGTTCTGGAAATCTTTGCGAAGTACTAGGTCTCCTTCGTTGAATATTTTACTATGAACGTTGGAGTTATAGTATTTGGCTGTTCCTTGTTGGTAGTTTTGTATATGGACAAGGGCTTGGTTGCGACGTTCGTTCAGTAAGTCCAAACCATCAAGTGATTGAGTCCTTCTTGCCCAGGTAGTAGTTTACGACGTATGTCGGGAATTTCGACCTCAAGGGGAATCATGCACTTTGTTCCGTATACGAGGGCAAAAGGTGTCTCTCCTGTGGCGCGGCGCGGGGTAGTTTGATAAGACCCAGAGCCCGCCTTCTAGTTCGTCGGTCCAGCGACCCTTTTTCTCATCGAGGAACTTTTTTAGTCCATCGAGGACGGTTTTGTTGGCTGCTTATGCATGTTTGTTCCCTTTCGAGCGGCGTGGAGTTGACTTGTTTAGTCGTATCTTCCATTTTTCGTAGAACGCCTCGAACCTTGTTGAGATAAATTGAGAGCCGTTGTCTGTGACGATTTCGTATGGGACTCCTTGTCGGCATATGGTGTTTTTCCATACAAAGTGTTCTACCTGGACATCATTGATGTTAGTGTAGGAGACTGCTTCGATCAATTTGGAGAAGTAATCTGTTAGAACTAATAGGAATCTCTTTTGCTTTGATCAGTGAAGTGGGTCTACGATGTCCATAAACCATCTCATGAATGGGTAGGGCTAGGAGATTGATGACAACAACTATGTGGGTTGGTGAATCGTTGGGGCATGTCGTTGACACTTTTCGCATTTCATGGAGAATCTCACACAATCTTTCACCATAGTTGGCCAATAGTAGCCGTGTCGTTTGATTTTGATAGTGAGGGCTCTTCCACTGGAATGGTTGCCACATGAGCCGCTATGGACTTCCTCCAGTAGCCTTTCTTTCTTGCGAGCCTTTGACACATGTCATTAGTAGTCATGTGAATCTCCATTTGAAAACGTCTTCGGCTATCAAGATATATCGGGCTGTCTGCGTCTTGAGTTTTCTGGCAGCCCACTTGTCTGGTGGCACCTCTCCGTCCATGACGTAAGCACAAATGGGTCCCATCCATTCTTTATCGCATCCAAACTCCCCTTTGTGTTGCACGTCGACGTCCATATCTGTTGCCTCGTTTTCGACAGGTAGTTTGCATGGTGCGTCGATTGTGTTAATGATTACAGGGGAGCCGATGCTTGGATTTTTAATGAATTAGATGAGAACCACTCTTATAAGACCAGGGTCCGAGGTTGACGCTAGGAGGGCTAGGGCGTATGCTTGGATATTATTGTCGCGAGGGATTCAGATGAGTATGAACTCGTTGAATCACTTGGAAAATTCATGGACAATCTTTAGATAGGCTTCCATCCTCTCGTCTATGGCTTCATATTCTCCATTAAACTGATTTGCCACCAGCCGGGAATCGCATAATGCATTTAAGTTTTGTACTTTTATTCCGTGAGCGAGTTTTAAACTGGCAAACAAGGCTTCGTATTCTGCTTCGTTATTTGAAGTTGGGAAGGTCACCCGGAATGACTGCTCTAAGATTACTCCGGTCGGAGATGTCATACGAACTCCTACTCCGGATCCTTGCTTTGAGGACGAGCCATCGACGTGGAGTGTCCAGGGTGAATCTGGTGTTGGTTCCTCGATTCCTTCGGCTGGGAGCTCGACTATGAAGTATGTGAGTACTTGGGACTGCAGAAAGGTTATGTTCCGATATTTGATGTCATATTCGCTGAGTTCGACGGCCCACTTTGCTAGTCTCCCTGATTGTCTTGGGCTATATAGGTTGGCTCGTAAAGGGAAAGTGGCCAGCATTACGATGGAATGCGACTAGAAGTAAGGTCGTAATTTCCTTGCTAACATAACCACTGCGAGTGCCAATTTTTCCATATGCAAGTACCTAGTTTATGCGTCGCTCAGAGTCTGGCTGACGTAGAAGATCGGCCTTTGCTCTCCTCGCTCTTCCATGACGAGCACTCCACTGAATGTTGTTGTTGACACGGCGATGTAAAGGAATAAGGGCTCGCCTTCGACGGCGAGCTGGCCGGATACTGTTTTAACTTCTGAAAGGCGTCTTCTCATCTTTTTGTCCACTCGAATTTTTTGTTGCCGCGTAAGGTGTCGTAGAAAGGCATGCATTTAGTGGACCGTGAAATGAAGCGGTTTAAAGCGGCGATGCGTCACGTCAGACGTTGAACCTCGCATTTTGTCTTTGGCGATGCCATTTCGATCAGCGCACTTATCTGCTTCGGATTTGCCTCTATACTTCGGTGGGTAACGAGGTATCTGAGGAATTCGCCGGAAGTCACAGCAAATCTGTATTTCGCCGGGGTTAACTTCATGTTATGCAGATTAAGTTGTCGGAAGCAATCTCGTAACTGTTCGACGTGGTTTATCTCGTCAAGTGACTTGACTAGCATGTCATCGATGTAGACCTCTATTGTTTTACCGAGTTGTTCCGCAAACATCTTGTTGACAACCCATTGGTACGTTTCACCTGCGTTCTTGAGCCCGAATGACATCACTTTATAGCAATATATTCTGCGGCATGTCATGAATGCGGTCTTCTCTATGTCGTCAGGGTGCATAAAGATTTTATTGTAACCACATAAACCATTCATGAAAGATAGGAGTTTAATACCGGCAGTTAGTTCGACAAGTCTGTCGATGTGAGGCAATGGGAAACTGTCTTTAGGCAGGCCTTGTTGAGGTCGGTAAAGTCTACGAACACTTTCCACTTGCCGTTTTTTTCGTCACTACGACTGGATTTGCGAACCAATCAGGGTACTTTGCTTCGGCAATTGAACCGACCTTCAGCAGTTTTTCAACCTCGTCATTTACGGCCTTGGCTCGTTCTGGTCCCAGTTTTCTTCTCTTTTGGTTGACGGGTTTGAAAATGGGATCCACGTTGAGCTCGTGGCAGGCGATATCAATGCTAATCCATGGCATGTCCTCTGCGGACCAAGCGAATGTATGCACGTTCTCCTTCAAGAATGAGATCAATTCGTTGCGAATTGATTCGTCTAGTGTGGCTCCGATTTCGACGCATCGTTAAGTGTGGTCGTCGTCGATGCTCACCGAGGTCACGGGCTCGCAGGTCGGTTCAGCCTTTTCTTGGCGAGCTTTCGTGATCTGTAATTGCTATAAGAGCTTCGATAGGACCTTCTCGGTATCCTGGTCTGTCTTTGGCTTTTTTGCGTTCGTGTTTGCATTAGTTACCGGGTTATGAAGCTTGAAACAGACCCAAGATTCCTTCTGGTTGTCCCATATTGTTTTAATGCCATCAGGGGCTGGGAACTTGATGCAGAGGTGATAAGTGGAGGGAATAGCTCGCATGTATTTTATCCATGGGGTGCCCATGATAACGTTGTATATTGCTGGGTGATCTGCGACGGAGAACTCCACGATCTTTGTCACGCCTTTGGTATGTACGGGGGCTTGATCGTCCTTAGGGTCATTGTTGTATCGCCGTTGAATCCGGTTAGGGGTCTCGGTCGGCTATTATTTCCGTCAACCTGATGTCCATCTGTCTTAGAGTGTCTTGGAAAATAACGTCGACCGATCTTCCTGTATCGATCAGTATTCTCACCATGTCATGATCTCGAATGATCATCTCGATGACGAGAGGGTCGTTATGCGGTTTGTCGATGCCGACGGTTTCTTCTTCGGCGAAAAAGATGGTGATATTTGGGAAGTTAGTCGGTTCGGACCAATTGACGCTGGTTTCAGCCCGGCGCTGAAAGGCTTTGATTGACGACACCATGTCTGCGCAATATCGCGATCCTCCCATTATCATATTTATCCTTCTCCAGGGCGCCGGTGGTGCTTCCTCCTCGTTTCTTCGACCTCGCTTCTGGACGTCTCCTTGATTTTACTCCACCAAGGTGCCTCGGTTCGGTTTGCTTTGGTTATCATCATCTCGTTCAAAATCCTTAAGGGTCACCGTATTCTCGAGCTGTCCCGCCATGAACTTAGCTGCCAATTTTGCCCCCAAGCTTCGATAGTTTACTGTGAGATGCTCGTAGCATTGATGATGTTCGCAATATGCCTTCTCGTCGAAGCTATTTTATATTTGCATATTGTACATGTCTTTAGCATGCATATTAGTTAACATTTTAGATCATTCATATGCTAGTTCATATCTTTCTTTAGCATTTTAGTTTTTGTTAGAGTTTAGGGTCATGCATTTAGGTCCTAATGAGTCTTGCATGTTTTGGAATGATTTCTAGGGACTTGGAGGCATTTTGATGGAGATAGAAAGCCTTGGAACCGAGCACATCCGACCTTGGGAGCATGAAGGAGAAAGCAAGAAGGAGAAATGGGTTTTCAGAAGGCACACCAAACCATCCTGGGTCGGTGCATTGGATCGGTGCCGAAACCGAGAGAAATGCCAAAGCAAGAGAAGAATGCACTGATCCATCCTGGATCGGTGCATTGGGTCGGTATTGAAAAAGAGAGTTGCTGAGCCAAGAGATGGAGTGCTGGACGAGCACACCGACCCATCATGGGTCGGTGCATTGGATCGATGCCAGACACAGGAAGAAGTTTCAAAGCAAGAAGAAGATTAGCACTGACCCATCCTGGGTCGGTGCATCGGATCGATGTCGAAGCCGAGAGAAGAGCCGAAGTAACAGAAGATTAGCACCGACCCATCCTGGATCGGTGCCACGGATCGGTGCTAATCCAACAGCATGCCGATCGTCATCAAACCAGCCGAAGCCCGCATCCTGCATACGACACAGCTCGCATCCGGACGGCGGTGTGGAAGAAGATATTCAGCACCGATCCAGGGTCGATCGGTGCTAAATCCCCATATTCATTTTACCCAGACCCGACCGGGTCAATACCCGGTTTGTTCCGGGTTGACCCGGTTCGCCCAGATTCACTATATATTTCCTAAACCTAATTTTCTAGAAACAAGTATTTTCTTAAGCAAAACCATCTCTAAGTGTGTTCTAGAGTGATTTGTAAGAGATTGATCATTTTTATTTATGCATTTTGAAAAAAAAATTCTTTGATTCATTATATCTTTCTTCTATTTTCTAATCATCCAATTATTTGATCATGTGTTTTAACTCTTCTTTTATAGGATTTGTTGAAACCATGGTGATTAGTGAGTAGTTCTTAGAGTTTGAGGATGTGTTAGGTTTAGGGTGATTCCAAGATTGATTTATGATGCTTAGGATTAGATTATCTTGTTTCTCTTCTTGATTAGTGATCATAATGCTAGATTGGGCTTGAGAGAGCCAATTTAGATCAAGGGGCATTTCACCCCCACATGGTGTTTGATGAAATGCCTTGATGAACTAATCATGAGATATTCATTCCTAGCCTATGAGAGTAGTTGTCTAGGGTGTTTATTTGGTTAATCTTGATTGTTTAAACTTAATTAATGCTTGCTAGTTAGTAATTCACAAATGAGAGTTTGATCTTGGATTAGTAATTGATATATCATGGTTTTTACCCTGTTTAGGCCATGATATAAGTCCTTTTATAGAGCCTTTTCTAGTGTTTTGTAGTATTTTAGAGTCTTTTACAGGTCTTAGCACGTTTGGAGCTTAATTGGGGATATTGGAGCCTTCTGGAACATTCTGGAGCGAAGCAGAAGATCCGTGTAGCTGAGACGTCAGAATCACCTGAGTATCGATCGATACTCATCGAAGAAACAGAAGGATCGCGACCTAATGAAGAGTTTAAGAATTGCAGAATTGGCCCAGAAGACTTTGATATTTACAAGATGGCCCAGAACGTGTTTTAGGTTATAAATAGGATTTTACAGCCACTTGTTTAGGCCATGCATTATTATACTTTGGTTTGAGACAAGTCTGAATCTCCCTTCGTCCGAGATCAGATCTCAAGAACCTCTTGTTATTCTTTTTCTATTGATGATTTATTCAGTCATATTGATTGTTTCATTCTCTATGTCTGAGTAGATCCACCTTAGGTTTAGAGTTTTCTCATAAAGGATTTCTTTGAATGCTAGGTTAATTATCTGTTAGGATTCACCATCTGAATTAGTTCTTCACCTTAGGTTGTTCTCAAAGCTAATTCTAGGTTGACGAATCTGGAACTTATATCTTAGGATAATTGATTAGGCACGACAATGCGATTAATTACCTGATAGAACCTAGGTGAGCAAATTGATTATTCGCAAAGAGATTTGGTTTAATTGATTTGTGAACATATCAAACCTGAACTTTAAAGCTGATTTAGACTTTAGGATTCGTAAAGAGATTTGGAATTCCTAGGATTTAGATTAAGATAATTCTCGCAACGACAATTGGTTAATTATACGTTAGTGATTTGAGTTCAAGAACTGCGCTAAATCTGAATCATGTTAGTTAGTTAGTCTGCATTCATTGATTTCCTGAGAAAAACCATGGGCCTATATTTCCCAATTGAATTACATCCCGTTTAATTTCTGCACTGTTTTTAATTACATCTTCTGGCTTAGCTTAATTCGATACTTCATAATCTATTGTGTGATTTCTTTGAGTCTTTGTGGTTCGACCCCTAGCTATACTACGACAACTGCTTTAGTACTGTTAGGGTATTAAATTGAGCATATCAGTAATTAGCATGGTGATTAATGCATTGGGTGAGGATTAGTCACACTTAATGATCATTGCCTAGGGATAGCTTTGTTTGAAAATTGAGCATCATGACTAGTCTTGGATCATCTAAATTCGATTACCCCATCCTTGAATTCGTTTATATTTATTGCATTACAACTTGTTTAATTTGCTTTCTTTAGTTCTTGTTTTAGTTTGCTTAATTCACTAGTTAAATCACAACTCTTCTTTATGTAACTTAACTTAAGAAGTGCCTTGCATTTTTGTTGCTTTGAAATCTTACCCATTGGATTGAACCTCTTATACTAGCAATAGTATTTTGAGTAATTGATCTCAAGACGGGAAAACGGTCAATTCCCCCCATGAAGTATTCGGCTGCTGATTATTCATATACGAAGTATCAAACAATGCTAAAACCTTCATCAACTACCTATAATTTTGAATTTCCTACATGAAATTTTGAAAATTGGCTAATTCCACCAAAACCGTAAACGGTGTTTGATTTCCGTTAACGGAATCTGACGTGGCTGACACGTGGCTTAATGGTTTGGTCTGGTTTGCGATTAAACTAATTTTTTTTTTTAATTGTTGAGTCCAAAAACGACGTCGTTTTTATTTATAACTGAAACAAATAATATTAGTAATATTTTATTGTAAGAAAAAAATTTTTTCATTTAAATTACTACATTTTGCATCATCATTATTAAAAAAAAAACTATTCATAATAACATTTTGTTAAAATAGATTTTTGTTTGTTCATTTAAATTTTATATATAGAACGTGTATGTTTTTCATATAATTATCAATTATGATTTTTATTGAATTGCTAATTCGTATTTTAATTTAATTGCTAATTCCTCAAAAAAACTATTCATAATACCATATATATATAGTTATGATTTCGTATATATAACCAAAAATTATGTGTTTGAGGAATTTTGATTTTGTATATATATATATATAGTTATGTGTTTGAACAACGAAGCATTAGTAGTCTAGTAGCTGAGTATTATCTTGCCATGGGTACAGACCCAGGTTCAATTTGCGGCAGGGGTATAAAATAATTTAACGGTATACAGATCAAAACGACGTTGTTTTTGGACTCAGCAATTAAAAAAAAAAATTGGTTTAATTCCAAACCATTAAGCCACGTGTCAGCCACGTCAGATTCCGTTAACGGAAATCAAACACCGTTTATGGTTTTTGTGGAATTGGCCAATTTTCAAAATTTCATGTAGGAAATTCAAAATTATAGGTAGTTGATGATGGTTTTAGCATTGTTTGATACTTCGTATATGAATAATCAGCAGCCGAATACTTCATGGGGGAATTGACCGTTTTTCCATCTCAAGACTTGCAAAAGTCCTTCATCAATTTTGCGTCGTTGCCAATTGGGTTTTGATTTCAACATTGAGATTTAGGTTTTTTTTTAGATTAAGTCTCATTTTCTCTTTGATTACTAATGTCTTCCACTTTCCATTGATATCTCTCAATCTTATAGGTGTATGCATACGCGTTCTCGAGGCAACCACAACCTAGTTGAACCGAGGGACGACATACATCGGTCGTATCACGGGGTTAGAGCAAGGGAAGCACGTGTGAGCTACAACAAGTTGAGATCGTCATGGATCACTTTGAAGAGGTTCCACTTGAGGACATTCATGACAATGTTGACAACCTTCCACACCATAGGCGAGGTGGTAATGGAAACCACCAAGGCCAAGGAGAAAATGACCACAACCCACACCCACCCGCCCAAAATGTGAGGGCTCCAAACCACCCTCCTAGAGCTCATGATGTGGTTGGTGCGGGTGATGCCGCGAATGCTCACCGGAATCGCCAAGGTATCAAAGCTCCTCTGGCCGAGAATAACAACTTCGAGGTCAAATCTGCTTTGATTAACATGGTCCAAAACAATAAGTTTCACGGGTTGGCCATGGAAGATTCTCCCGACCACATCGATCAATTTGATAGGATATGTGGCCTCATAAAGATGAACGGTTTATCAGAAGATAGCTTCAAGTTAAGACTCTTCCCCTTCTCTCTAGGTGATAAAGCTCATCAATGGGAGAAGAGTCTTCCTCAAGGTTCGATCACTACTTGGGATGAGTGCAAGAGAGCTTTTCTAGCCAAGTTCTTCTCACCTTCACGAACCGCGAAGTTGAGAAATGACATCTCTTGTTTCACTCAACGGAATCATGAGACTTTTAATGAAGCTTGTGAGTGATTTAGAAGCTACACCACCCAATGTCCACACCACAGATTCTCGGACACCTCACTTTGGAGTACACTATACCGTGGTGCTTTACCGAAGATACGGATGCTCTTGGACACCGCATCTAACAGAAACTTCTTGGCAAAACGAGTGGATGAAGCGATGGACCTCGTGGAGAACCTTCCTCAAAGCGATGGTACGTATGGGGATGATTATGACCGCGCCACGAGAACCACTAGCGACGTTGATGAGCAAAAGAGGGCCAAGGAATTGAAGAGCCTCAATGAGAAGATCGACAAGCTTCTACATTCATCTCAAAAGCAATTACACTTTGTTGGGGACTATGAAGACAACCAAGGTTATCAAGATGAGGTTGTAGAAGGGGCCACCCAATAGGAGATGAACTTTGTGGGTAATCAAGGTTACCAACGGGGTGGGTTCAACAACAACTACCGGAACCACCCTAACTTCTCCTACCGGAACCCAAATGTGGAGAATCCACAAGATCAAATCTATCCTCAACAACACCAAGGGAACCAAAGTGGTCAACAAAAGACTTTTTCACAACAACAAGGCCAAGCATCCAACAACCAAGGCTATGTTCCCATGAATACTTTCCAAGGAAACCAATGCGGGTTTCAAGCCAAAGCACCTTTCAATGCTCCACCCGGTTTTCAACAAGGATTTGTTCCCCAAGGTCAAGAAACTACGTCTAAACCGCAAGAACTTGACTTGAACACCATGTTTCAACAACTCTTCAAAGGACAAGCGGAGATCAATACAAGGGTAGATTGTTCTTACATCGATCTTAACTCCAAGCTTGAGACTTTGAGCTCCAAGGTTATGCAACTTAAGGGCAAGGGAATCGCTTCCTCTTCAAGGTCACAAGGCCAACTACCGGGAAAGCCCGAGACAAACCCCAAGGAGTATGTAAATGTCATCACACTACGGAGTGGCATGGTCCTACCCACTAGAGAAGCCCCTTCCAATCTCAATGAGGTTATTGAGAACCAAAGTGGGGAGGTGGAACTTGAGATTCAAGACGAAGTGGTAGTTGAAGACACGGTTTTGGAAAGCAAAGACAAGGGTAATCGGGTTGAAGAGATCAAGACCAAGGTTGTTGCTCAAGAGAAGCCGAAGAAGAGAGAAACTCTATTTGTCCCACCACCACCTTATGTGCATAAGCTACCATTTCCTGGACGCTTCAAGAAGCAATTGTTGGAGAAGTACAAGGCGGTGTTTGATAGACAAATGGAAAAGGTCGAGCTCACCATGCATTTGGTAGATGCATTTTTGCTTGTACCTCAATATGCCAAGTTCCTAAAGGATGCCGTGAAAGAAAGGGCTAAAGAGATGGAGTCCATGGTGGTATTGACACATGAGTTTAGGTTTGGGGGTGTGATAACATCGTATTTTTACCCTTTTACTATTTATTTTAGAACACTTTAATAAGTGTTTCATTTGCTTTTACATAATCTTTTAACGATTTTCGCATATTTGTAGTTTCAAGACTCTTTTCAGGTTACTTAGGCAAAAACATTGCAAATTGGAGAAAAACCAGAGGCTCATAGTAAAACCGTCTGAAGTTCAATTGCCAAAGATGTTCTTCTCACCGTCCGATCTAGCCCAATTTTGGAGATCTTCAAGAAGGACCAGCTACCTTTCCATTCCATCAGATTTGAGGATGATCCAACGGTTCAATCAAAAGATATATCAAGATCAAGACGTCACATCAGGCCACTCCCGGAGCAGTCCAAGCCGCGGCCAAGAGGCATTCCGCCACGGCCAGGAAGCCTCCACCCGCGGCCAAGTGAAGGTTCGCCGCGACCAAACCTATTGGACCTGCGGCCAAGCTGATTTCCTCCCGTAAGCCCATTTGCAAGCCCGTTTGAATCCCGTCAACTAAAATTCCTAAAGACCGACGAAAGCAGGAGAGAAGACCTATAAATATGCGTTTAAGAGACCTAATTTCCAGAGCTCGAAACTATTGTATTATTTTTGTGCTTGCTTTTACATACTCTTCTTAAGCTTTGTTCCTTACTTTCGAGATTGGTGAAGGGGTTCTCTTCGGACTTAGTTCTTAAAATCGAGAGACTCCTTCATCAATGTCCTGCAATTTATTTAATCATATCTTTTATTTCTATTATGTGCGAGTAGTTTAATCGTTGGGGTTAAAAGGATTATCAAGGGGAATTCTATGTTCGATAAGGATTTTACATGGTGATGACACCGTATTTTTTACCCATTCTACTATCTATTTTAGAACATTTTAATAAGTATTTCACTTGGTTTTATATACTTTTACTATGATATTTGCATATTTGTAATTCCAAGACTCTTTTCAGGTTCCTTAGGTAAAAAACGACGCAAATTGGAGAAGATCCAGATTTTGGACAATTTTGGACCATCAGAAATTTGGCACCGGATGGAGACCGTCTCACCGTCTGATCACGACCAAATTTGGACACACGATATCAGGGATAACCATCTTTCATACCCAGTTGGTTTCACGGAAATCCAACGGTTAGATATAAAGATACATATAATTAACTGAAGGCATGTGCTGCAGTCCCGCGAGCGAAGCAAGAGAAGAATTGAAGTTTCAAACCTATAGTCCAACCACCGCGGGTCCAGCACTCCTGGCCGTGGCAAAGACACTCCTGGCCGCTGGTCTAGGCTCTCCAGCCGCGGTGAATGACCCTTTGGACGCGGGTCCAAGCCTCGCACCAGTGGTGAAGCAGAAACGGCCCAAGACCATCTATTTCAAAGCCCATCTTCAAGCCCCTTCGTTTTTTCTTTAACTAAAACCTAAGGTCGACGAAATAAAGAGTGGAAGACCTATAAATATGTGTTCTAAGACAGAATTTCTCAGCCTCCTCTTGTTACACTTTTAGACTTGTTTTGCACCAGACGTTTGCTCTTGTTCTTTGTTCTTTGTTCTTTGTTTAGGGAGATAGGGATTTCTCTTGAACCATGTTGTTTGATTTCTTATCTATTGATTGTGCAAATCAAAAGCTTGATTTTGTCTTGCATGGTCGTGGCTGAGTAGTTCTCTTGTTGGGCATAGGGGTTTGAAGGGGAGCTTATGGTTCGATTCTTATTAGGTTTTTAGTCTAGGATACCGATTATGGTTCTTCGTTCTATCCTTGTTGTTAATGTGTTGCTTGACTAACCGTCTTAGCAAATGATATTAGGCGTTTTAGAGCCACGGAAGTTCTGTATCTAATCGCTTGACCTAGGGTAGACGAGCAAATCCGTCGTAAGATTTCGGAAGTATAGTTATGGAGGAATTGTGGGCGAAAACAACCTTTGAGAATATCATTCAGTTCTTGCGCGGGCGGAGTCGGAAGCTACCGTCCGAGTACCGAAGTGAGTAGGTGTGTAGGATTACGATAGTAGACTACACGCAGCGTATGTGTCCCAAATTCAAGAACCCAAAGACGACAAAAAGTCGGTTTAGAAATCCTAAAAATTTCCTCGTAAAAATCTGCCATAAACCCTAGAAAATTCCCGATTGCTCAATGCTTCGTTAATTGATTTACAACCTCGAAATAATTATTGTTTGCTACTGTTCACTTAGATTAGATTTATTTATTCGGTTAGTTTAGCTTAGTTTAGTCTCGTTCGCAATCTTATTTTCTTGCTTAGTTTAGTTTAGTCTAGTTTAGATTCTTAGTTTCGAGTTCGTGACAAAATCCTATAAACATATATTCGTCTTTGGTTTATTTACTATACAGTGTCTAAGGTCTCGCAGAACAGCATTCCCTCCATGTGGATCATTACATTAAGTACTACAACGCACATATGTGCACTTGCAGGCTTTAAGATTTACAAATTTAAAACTTGAAGTTTCGGAGACGAATCCGATACGTATCACATGGTAAAACCCTAGCCGATTTCTAGATCTATTTCTTATAGATCGTTGTTAATGCATAAATCTAGCGTCTGGAACTAGAGGTTGATTCATAGGTGTTAAAGAACCACCATAAGTGCTGAATCTAAATGCATGAATCGTTTATCTATAAGAGTGTGTCGCGTCGTGAGATACAAAAGTATACTTACGGAGTGCCGGGAACTAAGAAGAACCAGTGCGAACAACACGATTTTTTGCGCGGCCAAAGACGAAAGCTATTGGTCGAGTATATAGAATGTTGGTGCGTATAGGATGTAGGAAAGTAGGCTACGCCGTTTATTCTGTTCAGTTCGTTGAGTTAAAATCTAGAAACTTTGTTACTAAGAGTTTAGGGGCCGTGATTGAATCGAGCATACCCTAAGATATCTATGTCGACCCAACACCGTTTTATTATTGTTTACAAATCGTTTTCCCGTTTAGTTTGTGCCATCGGTTTTCTTAGGTTAGTTTTCAAGCAATCTTTTTTCCCGTTCTTTACAATTTTCGTGACAAAACCCTATAAAAACTTTATTCTCATTCTAGACTTCCTTGCAATTTTCTGTCTGAGGTCTCACATAACAGTTTTCCCTCCATGTGGATCGATACCTAAAGTACTTATGTGCACTTGCAGACTTTTAGGTTTATAAATTCAAAATCTGAAGTTTCGGAGAACAATCTGATCGCATCAGTATTGTAACCTATACAGTGTTATTGAATGGAAAAACCCACAGTTTTATCAAGCCAGAGCGCGGAGTCAGACAAGGGGATCCTTTATCGCCTTTCTTGTTTATTCTATGCGTGAAAGCATTGGTCCATAAGTGCTGAATCTAAATGCTGCTTCATAGGTGTTAAAGAACCACCATAAGTGATGAATCTAAATGCATGAATCATTCATCTATAAGAGCGTGTCGCATCGTGAGAAACAAAAGTATACTTACGGAGTGCCGTGAACTAAGAAGAACCAGCGCGAACAACATGATTTTCTGCGCGGCCAGAGACGAAAGCTACTGGTCGAGTATATAGATTGTTGGTGCGTAGGATGTACAAAAGTAGGCTACGCCGTTTATTCTGTTCAGTTCGTGGAGTTAAAATCTAGAAACTTTGTTACTAAGAGTTTAGGGGCCGTGATTGAATCGAGCGTATCCTAAGATGTCCCTGTCGACCCAACACCGTTTTATTATTGTTTACAAATCTTTTTCCCGTTTAGTTTATGCCATCGATTTTCTTAGGTTAATTTTCAAGCAATTTTTCGTTTTTTCGTTCTTTACAATTTTTGTGACAAAACCCTATAAAAACTTTATTCTCATTCTAGACTTCCTTGAAATTCTCTGTTTGAAGTCTCACATAATAGTTTTCCCTCCCTGAGGATCGATACCTAAAGTACTTATGTGCACTTGCAGACTTTTAGGTTTATAAATTTAAAATCTGAAGTTTCGGAGAACAATCTGATCGCATCAGTATTGTAACCTATACAGTGTTATTGAATGGAAGAACCCACAGTTTTATCAAGCCAGAGCGCGGAATCAGACAAGGGGATCCTTTATCGCCTTTCGTGTTTATTCTATGCATGGAAGCATTGGTCCATTATCTAGACCATGTTGAATCGTTGGGCCGGCTTCATGGGATTCATTTAGTGACAAATGGACCATCTGTACACCACTTACTCTTTGCTGTCAAGCAACAATTGAAGAAAGTGCAGAAATCGTTAAATGCTTATCTCTTTATGGGGAAGCTTCAGGTCAAGTTATCAACTACTCCAAATATTCGATCATTTTTGGAGCTAAAATTGCTGAACAGACTAATATGGCATGAAAGGGAGTACTGAGAATCGACATAGAGGGTGGAGAAGGAACATATCTAGGCTTACCGGAATGTTTTAGCAGATCAAAGGGAAAACTTCTGAATTTCATCCTGGAAAAACTCCAATCAAGGCTCCGTGGATGGTATGGAAAAGAGATTCTCTTAAAATCGATTGGTCATGCTCTTCCGGTATTCACTATGTCATGTTTTAAAATCTCCAAAGACCTTTGCAAAAAACTCATAAGTGCCATGACTAAATATTGGTTGAGTAGCGGTGATAACTAGAGGAAAATTCCACGGGTTGCTTGGAAAAACTATGTAAGAGGAAAGAAGAAGGGTGTCTTGGTTTCCACGACATAAGCATGTTTAAAATCTCGTAAGTTCAAGAAAGGGTCCTTTTCGAAATGTGGAATTGGTTCTCGCCCATCCTACGCTTGGAGGAGCATAATGCATGGAAGAGTACTCGTTAAAAAGGCCTCCTAAAATCGATGAGGGATGGTAGAAATACTTCAGTTTGGCTTGATAATTGGATCATGGACAAAATTCCAAGAGCTACAAGGAATCTACCGGATATTGTTGATCTTACTTTACATGTATCATATCTGATTAATAGTCAAACTGGCCAATGGGATGCAATCAAAATTCACCAGCTTTTTGAAGAGGACGATGCCAATATGATCATTCAAACCAAGCGAGCCCCGAGACTCGAAGATGCTCTAATTTGAGGACACTCGCCGAATGGTGAATATAATTCTTGAAGTGGTTAAAAACTGTTGAAACGGATCCATGACATTGAATCTCTTCCAACAATTGTCTTGTCTCCACTTGAAAATAACGTGTGGTCTAGCCTATGGAAAGTCAAAACGCTTCCGAAGATTCATCACTTCCTATGGTGTGCTCTACTGCTCTGGCTGGTGCTTTAGCTGTAGGTGAACGACTTCAATCGCGTAGAATTCCACTATACCCTACTTGTGTGATGTGTTACCTCGCTTCGGAGATGGTATACCATACTCTTTTCCATTGCCCGTCAGCCAAAGAAGTTTGGGATTTGTCTGCAATTCCCTTGCCTCCAGTAGGCTTCTCTCATAAATATGTTCAATTAAATTTCCACCATCTTCTTCAGTGTAGTAAGAGCAGACTTCTCTCTCCCTCTGTGCGTTTTGCCTTCCCATGGATCTTATGGCAGATATGGATGTCTAGGAATGGCCTGATTTTTGAAAAGAGAAGACTAAATCCTCGAGCTATTCTGAGATAAGCACAAGAAGAAACATAGGCTTGGTTCGCGGTTAATTGTGCATAATCAAAAGGGCATCGAGTGGAGAATGGTATGCAATCAAGTGCGTCTAGATGGTCTCCTCCACCAACTCATTTCCTCAAGTGAAATGTGGGCTTTTCCTGGTCTCACTCAAATCAAAATTGTTGAGTAGCTTGGATTTTACGAGACGAGAGATGATTAGTTATGTCACACAGCATAAGATCCTTCTTATTAGCTCGCCCAAATCATGAAGCAGTGCTTCTAAGCTTATCATGGGTAGTAGAATGTCTCTCAATGATACGATTTAAGGACATAATCTTTGAGATTTCCTCTCCTCAAGTTGTGTCCTTAATCTCACATCCATACTCGAATCTGCATCTTCGCAGCATCATTGTTGTCATTATGAGGTTTTTGAGCTCTTTATACCATTGGAACCTCATTCCCACATCCTCGGAAAATAATCAATGTGCTTATGAAATTGTCCTAAGTGTGATGAGGGATCGTCGTTACCAGTCTTACATTGCGAACCAAGGTCTTTCTTGGCTTCACCATCTCTCTGTCGAAGCAGATGCTGCTCAAATGGACGAAGCTAAATATCGGATCATCTCTGATCACAATTGCCTATATTTACATTCTCTAATGGTTTGGAGCTCTCATTTCTCCCTTTTGTAGGAGGCTCATCTTTCTTTCCTTTCCATACCTATTGGTATCTAGTTTGTACCAAACTCTTTGAATTCCTTTAATACAACCTAGCATTTAAAAAAAAAAATCCTCTATAAAATGTTAAAATAATTGATTTGATTATTTATATTACCGAAACACACTTATATTTTTTGGAATATATCCTAAAAAAATAATATGGTTATATAAAGATATTTTTATACGTATGTGCGGACAATCTCTTGACTAAAACAATGATATCTTTTGAATTTTTTTTTTAATCGCAAAATAAAATACTATTTTATGACAACATATTTACGTAAAATAATATCTTATTTGTTTAGTTTGCACATGGTAAAATTTTAAATTACTAACCCCCACTTTTAACAACATCTTGCGGTTTTTCTGATACCAGAAAACTTTCTCATATGAATATGTTTCTTCTAATTTTTGTATAATATTAATAAACTCCTCTTGGATCTTAGTATCATCATTTTGAATCTTTTCTAAGGCCCGTTGTAGTTAAGTAAGTTTCTCCTTATCGTACGTTAAGTTGTTTTTTCGCCATTTAGATATCTCCCGTCGACAACTACTGATTTTTTTGACAAAAGATGAGTCATTTCCACATGATTCAATATCAATACCCGTTGAAATTGAATCCATTAAACCATCTTTACCAATCCCACGTTTGTAGAACCGAGACTGCGCTCGTTTCCGAGAGATTTTATACTCGATAGTGGCAACAATTGGTCTATTTTTTATTCTATTTATATGGAGAATTCGCGATATAATTTGCAACCCCCTAATTTCTAAGTGCATATATAAAATGTTAAAAGAATTGATTTGATTATTTATATTATCGAAACACACTTACATTTTTTTGTAATATATCCTATAAGAATAATACGGCTATATAGATATATATTTTTACGTATGTGCGGGCAATCTCTTGACTAAAAAATTGATATCTTTTGAATGTAATTATTTCTTTTTTTAAATCGCAAATTAAAAGACTATTTTATGGCAACATATTTATGCAAATTGAGTTAAAATCTGTTTATCTTTCACTCTCCTTATTTCAGTCTCGACATCATGAGAGGAAGCCAACCAAGCATTAGCTTGGAGCCGTTGAGAGGTTTATTAACATTAGGAGCTACTCTACAAAAGTATTTAATAGCTCATTTTGTAATGCCACAACATAAGGAAGTTGAGGTGGTTTGTAAGAAAAGAACAAAATGTTTTAAGGTGTTGGAGACTTTTCGTGAGATATTGATTTTAGGTTTTAAATTCAAATANTCAACATTTGGCTAACCAAATGCTGAGTGAGATTGATCATCCCAACAACAGGCTATCACTAAGCATAAACAACAAGTATTAAATATCACCAAATAAACTTCAACACAGCCTAGCAACCGGTATCGATCGATACTCCCCGGGTATCGATCGATGCCCAACATCACACAAGTCCCGACAAGGGACTGGTATCGATCGACACCCAAACACTAAACCGGTATCGATCGATACGCCACGACTTAAGTCTATCACCTCGATGCAATAACACTCGAGTCTATCCATCGCCAAGGACAAGTATCGATCGATACTCACGTGGTATCGATCGATGCTCCTCGCGATTCACAAGAATCTTCAAGAAGTTTCACACAGAAATCTACCAAACAAGCCACAGGAATCGTCACTCAAGATTACAAAGTATTACACAAGCTTAAATGCTAACCTTTGGTCCCAACTCACCTTAAAACGACTAAACCGACCTCTAAAACGATCTTTCCAAACTCAAGATTGATCTCCCTCCAAAACCAAGCTTCTCTCAAGCTCAACATTCTTTCGATCTCGCAAGATCAACGCTTACTAAGCTTCCTTCTCTCTTTTTCTCCTTCTCTCTCTCTCTCTGCTTCTTTCACGAACCTTCTCGACCAACCTTGGTCTTATCTTCCAACGATAACTTTTTATACTCGAAGAAGAAAGAGAAGAAGAAGAAGATAACTACGAGCAAAACCCGGCTGGTATCGATCGATACTGACCGGTATCGATCGATACTGGCCCCTTCCGGACACGGGCATTACAATTTTATGGCAACATATTTATGCAAATTGAGTTAAAATCTGTTTATCTTTCACTCTCCTTATTTCAGTCTCGACATCATGAGAGGAAGCCAACCAAGCATTAGCTTGGAGCCGTTGAGAGGTTTATTAACATTAGGAGCTACTCTACAAAAGTATTTAATAGCTCATTTTGTAATGCCACAACATAAGGAAGTTGAGGTGGTTTGTAAGAAAAGAACAAAATGTTTTAAGGTGTTGGAGACTTTTCGTGAGATATTGATTTTAGGTTTTAAATTCAAATATTAATGGGCCAATGTTTTACTTTTGCTTGGAGCCTAAATGTTTTATGACTGGCTCTATCTACAACAATAATAACAAATCGAAGTCAAATTGTTGAAATAAGTAGAATAACTAAGAATAAATAATGAAATAATTAGTTAATAAATTCATAAGATATATGATTTAAAAGTTATTTGTAAATTTATATGATATAACGTTTCAGCTACTAAAAACAAACTATTTTCTTTGAACTTGTTTCTTTTTTAGTATCATTACCTTTTAATATGATTCTCCCAATTTTGGCATTTTAAGAGCGGTAGCTTGGATAATCCTCGATTCCAAATTGGCTCGCGGAGAAGGATGATAAGGTATATTAAATCTTATGCCCCAAACTCGACTTAAAACGCTCCAAATGGAAGAAGGCGGTGGAAGTTCGAAAGGTAGAATCCGCGTAGTAAGATGACAAGGCGTGAAATCGAAGATCCCGAAAATTTTTGTGCCCTGCACTCGACTTAAAACGCTTCTACGATCCTAAGTAGTCGAATGGTATCGTCAAGAGTGATGAAAGCTCTTGATAAACCGAAATGATTAAATGGCTAACCACCAAGTAATCGAAAAGTTTTAAAAGAACAAAGGAGAAAATACTCTCACTTTTAAAAAACTATTTGATTGATATAAAGTTGGATGAATTATCAAAGATCTTACATGGTTTATATAAGAAATAATTGTGGGGAAAACAAGGAAGAAAATGAGGGAAACAATGCCTCGAAAAATAGCAAAGTCTAATTAACTACTTGGACTAATTCTTTGACTACTTTGACTCATTTAATTGCTTGTTGAATGACACTTGGAGTCCTTGGTCGAAAATGACACTTGCTCATGGATGAAGTTGGGCCAAAAGAGATGTAAGCCCATTGCCTCATTAAAACCCCTCTTGAAAAACCCATTGGGACAAAATCAAGAGTAGGAAAAAGAGTACAACAAACTCACATCATGGGCCGAACCTCATTATCCATTTTGAGCTTGGATCATGTTGAAAACGGGGTGTGGGTGTTGATCTTCCTTTTCGGTCCAAATGTCCTCGAGTAAGCCGCGGACATCTCTATTAAGCTCCCGAGACATCGCCCTTGTTATCGGACCTTCGGATATAAGTGATGCGTCTTCTTGTCCGTCCTTAGCCGTAGCCATTATCATATCACCTTAAGAGTCATAAAGCACCAACAGATTCTCGTTGGTTTGACACCTCAATAGGTGAGGATGATCATAATCCCTACACCGATCGGAATGTTTAAAATCTCATATTATCGAAAAACGGGTAACATCTCCTTCCTCCATTAGATTAATGGATTCATTTCCATAACACGACTCCGCCATACTAGATACAAACTATCTGTAATAAATAATAGATTGTTATAGATTAAGATGGAACCAGAAAAGTTAACATATTTTGCCTTTCAACAAAGAAATTAATGTCAAATAAATAACAAAAATGGCCAATGAGGTAACATGGATCATTCAGCATTATTATGTTACTCTCTCTTGAACATCATAGGAGAATATGAGCAAGAAGAAAGAATACTACTCCCTCTGTTCTATATTAGATGAGGTTTAAGGTTTTTTCACACAAATTAAGAAAAGTTGTGTAATACCATTTTTAACCTCATTTATTATTGTTTAATTTCTAATTTGCTAAATAATAGAAGGGCAAAAAAAGTCATTTTATGGTAATTTATGCATTGGTAAGTGAAAACATCAATTAATTGTGGAAAAAACAAACTCTCTAAAACATCAATTAATTCAGAACGGAGGGAGTAATAGTTTTTCTATATGTCTATGAATTTGTAGGATTCAACAATTAAACTTCCAGATAGGAATTTGTAGGATTCAACAATTAAACTTCCAGATAGAAAATTGATCACTTAAGGAAAATATTGATACGAGTAAGGAACAATTAACAATAAAAACTTTTGCATGAATTAAATCATTTAGAATCACAATCAGCTCTACCAAAATGAGTAAAACATATAAGGAAGTAACAATAATGAGCACGAGCCTATGTGAGAGAGAAGAGATCCAAAACCCATATCATCGAACAAGCTAATATAAGATTAATTTTCAAAAAGAAGAAAAAACAAGTCATATCATTACATGAAGAGAACATGGTTTGACAGATCGGTGATGGATTTCCATATCACGGAGGCGGTATAGATCGTTATGAAGAGAGGTTGTCTAATTTGATAATTTTATTTTAGCACATAACCAATTTTAGAACAAGAGCTTTTAGATTTGATAATCTTGTTGTCAAGATATAAATTGGAAAATGGAAAGAGAGGGATGGAGCTAGAAAGATTTTAACTCCTTTTACATAAATATGTTGCCACAAAATAAATAAACATTTTTTGTTGTCGACAATTCCACATTTTTATTATTTTATATATTTTATTGAGGTAAAATATAAATTTATAATGTTAAATATATTTGAGGAGTGAGAGATTTTAATTCCTTTTACATAAATATGTTACCATAAAATAATTCAAGACTTTTATTTTTTCAATCTATTTTTATACTTTTCATTTATGTAAAATTTATATATTTTTTGGATAATTACTTATTGTGTAATGGTCAACTATTAAGCAAGATACCCAATACAGACTTTTTACACAAAATACTTTATTTTGTTAAATTATCTCACAAATATAACCTATTTATCCTATTTTGTAATATAGAAAAAATTATATCCCAAATACGGCTTTAATTTTTCAACAAAAAATTAACCAAAGTTTTTGTAATATAGAAAATTTTCACAAAAAATAATTTCTTTGTTGAATTATCTCACAAATAGAACCTATTCCATCAATATTTATGTCTTTTATTTTTCAAAAACATTTAACCAATTATCTTTCATAGTTACCATGCAAACATAAAGAACTTACAAAACAGTTTGATTCATAAGGTTGATAATTTATTAAACAATAAAATATAAACATTAAAAACCTAAAAAATATATATTAAAAATACACTTTTCTTAAATCTTAATAATTCACTAATGAAACATAACCCATATTTATTGTGTGATTCTCCTCTTGTCTGGTATGCATGTATGCTCCATCTAATGTTTTCCTCATGTTTTGTGTTTTGAAGTCGTTTTTTGTCAATTTTAATAGAATCTTCGATTTTCTTTTTTTATATGGTAAATTGGCGAAAAAATTTACAATACCCTAATTTCTTCATTTATATAGAAAAGTTTAAAAGAATTAATTTGATTATTTATATCACTAAAATGCACTTATATTTTTTGTAAGAATATTCTGAAAAAACAATGATATATTTTGTATATGAGCGGATAATCTTCTAATTAAAACAATGATATATTTTGAATATAATTAAAAAGTTTAAGTCTTTTTTGTTTTGTGGAAATTAAAAAAAAAAACTATTTAGTGGCACATAATTATTTCTACAAAAGAAATAAAATTTCGTTTATCTTTCTCTCTCCTCAGTTCTGTCTCGACAAAAAAAAAAAAAAAAAACTTTTAGTTCCAATTGGTTCGTGAGATTGTCGGATTAGTGCCTTCGCTGATTCTTCTTCTTCACAACAGTCAGGAAATCTCACCGTGTAATGATCTTCTTCTTCTCATTGAATTTTAACTCTTTTTCGTCGATATGGGTTTTGGATATACTCACTCACCGTAGGTTTTCGCATGATGATTATTGTTGATTACTTCTGTATCTCACTCAATTCGTTAAGGCTGATTGTGATTTTGAATGATTTTTAATTATGTGAGGGCTTCTGTTGGTTACGGTTCATGCTGATTATTGTTGCAATCTATCTAGATTTTTCAATTGTTGTTTCATAGACATACAGAAAACCTATTATGATTTTGTCTTCTCGTATGATATTCACACAGATAGTAGCGTAATTGTGAAGATTATCGGTGTTGTTAATTCATTTTCCATTTCTGTTATCTATTTGTCATTAAATTCTTTGGTGAAAGGGAAAACGATGTTAAACACTTCTGATTCCATGTAATCCCTAACCATTTATCATTTATTACAGGTTTTTTTGTATCGAGTATGTCGCAGTCGAGCGGAAATGTTGCCCTATTCTCCGGTGATGTTGATTTTCAAGCTGTTCAAACTTTGAGGGAATCAGGATCTTCGTCCAGAGGAAATGATACTGTCCAATCCGAGCTTCCTAAAATAAAAAAACAGTGTCCTCGCATTGAGGCTTTTACAGTCCAGTGTAATCGTTGTCGCAAATGGAGGGTCATTCCCTCATTGCAGAAATACGAAGAGATAAGGGAAAAGCTTCAAGAAAACAAGTTTTACTGCGAAACGGCACGTGAATGGGAGCCAGGTATGACTTGTCTGGATCCTGAGAATATCTCTCAATTTGGAACCTCTATTTGGGCTTTGGATAAGCCAAGTATTTCTCGCCCACCCGCTGGCTGGAAACGTTTACTGCAGATTAGAAATGAAGGATGTACCAGATTTGCTGATGTGTACGTTTACTCATCTCTAATCAAATCACTCTTTCCTCTTAAAACCGTAGTATATATAACCAAGTTTTTCTTTAAATTATTTCTTTCATGGTCTTTCAGCTATTATGTTGCTCCGTCAGGAAAGAAGCTTCGATCATCTGTGGAGGTTCAAAAGTTAGTTTTTCTAGCATTCCATTTCTACTTGTTTTTCTTGCTGCCACGCAGCATTTTAGTTTTCACAACAACAACAAATTGATCAATATGTACTCTTTCTATATCCTGATTTAGAATAATATTATGGAATTCTGTCTCTTTATTAGGATGAGGTCTCTCGGTGTGTTATCTTGTGGTGATGCAAAATTCATTAAATCCATGCCTATGTTTTGTTTACTAACGTAAATATCAGTATACTTCTCTGAAGCATATGATATCAACAACAATGGTAGAAGGAAAACTCAGTGGTTACTAATTTGTTTTCAGTAACATATAGACAGCGTCTTTACACCCTTATAAACCTCAATGTTGCCTTGCAGGTACTTGAACGATCACCCACAGTACATAAGAGAAGGCGTCAACCTTTCACAGTTCTCATTCCAAATCCCGATACCGCTTCAGAAGGACTACGTGAGGAAGCGCCCAGCTCGACCCTCGAAAAGGATAAGAACAACAGATCTATCGACCTCTGACCCCTGTGATGATCTAGCTAGCCAAGACTGAATTCTCCCCTGATATTGTTTTTTTTGGTTGAGTATATTGAAGGAACTGAGGACATGTGATTAGCTTGTTTTGTGTCTACCAGAGAATCTGAAAACATGTGGTTAGCTCTTTTATTTTGCAGTGTAAGCTATTTATAGGTACTTCTATGAAAATGATTGGCTCGTTTTGGTTTTGATTCCAATTTACTGGATTTTGATGGAGTTTGAAATGAAATTCATCCTTCTAAAACTCAAATTTGATAGATTACCAAAGTAACCTATTCAAACACTGATCTCTACTATATAAGGCCTCCCTTTATGAGAAGATGATACGAAGGCACATACCATAAAAAAACTTGTTTCATTCTTGTCCATAAAATAAATTTACGTATGATGAATAGGCCTTCCTTTATGAGAAGAGGATACAAAGACACATACCAGCCCTCGATGACAGAGTCCGACATAACATTTCCTTCGTTTTATGACAATGTGGATGTGCCACAGCTTTGAGTATGAAGAAAATTGAATTAGTTTTGCGACCACACGGTTCAAGAAACATAATCTGAAAATTGACATTTGGTTCTACCCTCAAATGACCCCTTAAAGTCTTAGTTAGAAGAGGGGCTTGAGAGTGGATGGTAGATACAACAATTTGCATTCGTGTTAGAATAAGAGTGTTAGTCTCATAAACTTAGTAGTGCTTTATGGCCAGGATTAACTTTCAATTTTCCCAAATTAAGGGAAAATCATTAATGTTGTTGGGAAAATGATTCCTATTTGCAGATATGGTATACCACATTCATAGTCGTAGCTAACCAAAACACAAATATATATGAGGAAACCAAGAGAAAGCAAGTTGATGGAACCGAGGGAAAGTAAGCTGAGGGAACCGAGGGAAAGCAAGCTGAGGGAACCGAGGGAAAGCAAGCTGAGGGAACCGAGGGAAAACAAGTTGAGGGAACCGAGGGAAAGCTTGTAGCTGAAGGAGAGCAGCTCATGATCAAAGAAGGCATTGGCGATTCCAAGATACATCTAACCACACCGGTTATGATTCAAGCCCAAAGAAATCACTAGGTGGGTTTGTGAATCATTTGCGTGCTTTTTTTCCCTGTCTTCGTTTTTGTCCCACTAGGTTTTACGAAAATAGGTTTTTAACGAGGCCAAATGATTCACAATATTATTGATCCATCTTGTGATCTTCCTCAAGCCCAACAAAGCCCCATTTTCGTGGTACATGAAGAAGCAAGGCCCAATCATCTTTATTTTCGTTTTTGTAGCAAGACCCATTTGTTTTAGGGTTTTTCCTTGTTGTTTTCTTTATAAACTCTATTCTCTCCTTGTTGCAACTCATCTTGGATTTGGATCACAAACCTTTTAATCAAATAAAACTCTCTTATCAAATCTGAGTTGAGAATCTCTAAAATCTCTTTGTCTCTTTGAGAGTGATTCGTTGCCTTTGGGCAGCATCTTTATCATCTCTTGTCTTTCTTTTTTTTTTTTTTTTCCGACTAAACAAATTCATTGATATCAAAAAGAGTTTACAAAATCATTACAGAAACATTCGAAACCAAATTATTATATAAGCAGAAATATGCGCCATGTACTGAAGATGATAGAACTAAGAAGTGAATTTGACGATGCTTTTTCGTAAAGCCTTACTCGCAAACGAATTATTTAATCCGTTATTTTCCTCCTCTGTAATCAATCTTCTGATGCGAAAGTTGTGCGTGGCTATCTTCTCTTTATAGCAACTCCAATTTGCACATCACATTATAAAACCCAATGCTTTCGATGATAGCTCTAAACAATTGACAATCTGATACCAATTATTCCGTATCATTGTCATTCTAAAAAAGCGTGACTTTGCTTTTTTCTCAATACGATCCCAAATGAACATTAGTCCATCATGTGCTTGACCTTCTTCGTTGACCCTAAACCCGCCAATTCTCGGATCGAAAATCCAATCCGTTGATGGCCTTATTGATCTGACTTGTACTAATATCAATTCCCTTCCAAACCTGAAATTGAATCCATAGATGACACTTCCGATGATATTGAAACACGTTTCGCAAGTCTCTATTTTACACAGATCTATTGACAATTCCACCATCACATCATCGCACATCAGTCTTCTCTCCCGCATCATCTTCCTTAATTTAAACGCCATTAGTAAGAGGAATAGATAAAATATTATTCCAAATTCTGTTGTCAAAATCTGAAACTGTTGAAAGCTATTCCACCACAATCGATTGTCAGGATCAACCCAATCAACCAAAGCCTGCAAACTTCTACTTCGGAGGCAAATTCGTCTCCGGAGAAAAGACACTCTACGGTGAGAGAATACACAGTTATAAGGAACCGACATGAATATGATGAGAACGGTTACGAATTTACTCGTTAACTTTATCACCACCAAATACATATCTACTTTGAAAGGATGTCTAAGATGATGAAACAAGAAAGGGCTTAAGGAAACAACATCCTGACTTCGCAAACTGCATCTCCTACAAATCTTTGATGACATCCTTTCAGAGAACAAAGAAACTTAAGACCACAATCTAGAAACTTATTAAACTATTTCTATGTAGTATTAAACCACAATCTCTTGTCTATCTCTCATGAGCGGTTCGTTGTGTCTACAACATCTTCACCGCTTCTCTCTCTCAAAACAAAAGCTATTCCACAAGCTTTCTGTCTCTATCCAGTCTGAATTCCAGCTTCCTTGTGTCGATTCTAGGGAGGTTCTCATTACGTGGTATCAGAGCACACATCGAAGCTTGGTAGTCTCTATCTTTTCTCATTTTTTCCGCATTTGTTAATCATTTCTCTTTGTAATTTTCGTGACTGTTCAACTTATGTGTTGAGTCGAGTCTGTCTAATTTTTATTTTGTCTTTTTCGCATCTAGATTGTTGTTTACTTGTTGATTTCATTTAGATCTATCCAAAAAAATCAAAAAAAAAGAATATATTTTTTAAGGGTTCGTATCTTGTTGTCGATATGCCCTTGTTTAATTTGTCTCTTCATATTCTGTTTGGTGTTTTGTGTGACTTGGTAGGGCTTAGGTCGATTTTCAGAGTGTGTGTTTTAATTTTTTTGTTTCGGGTTGATACAGTTTCTGGTCGTGTCTCATTTTGTGTATTAGTATTTGTTCTAGTGTGTTTCAGTTTGGTTGTTGTCGATTTATTTTTAGATTTTGTATCATTTCGTGTGTGTTATTTTCGTGGGAACTAGTTACTGGCTTGTTTGCTGTTTTGTTTTCAGGTACAAGATGGATAATCAACAAGGAGACATCATCAACAACGACATACTGATGATGGGAGCAATGATGAATCATTTCGAACAAATGCTGAAAAATCAGAGAGATGAGATCACTAAGTGGATTGATCAACTTCCGAGGAGGGGATTCTCTCGATCAACTTATGAAGCCAGAGCATCCAATGCTAGACCAAGAGAGAAGACGTCTACTGCCTGGCCGGGTTACCAAAAGGAAGGACAAAGGAGAGAATCAAGGTGTGACAAGCCGAGACAGCCAAAGGAAGATTTTTCCACACTATTTTCTCAGCCGAAACAGAAGATAGACGTGCCAAAAACAGTGGAGAAGAAGAGCGTTCTCAGCCAAAACGTGTTGTGCAAACCGAAAGAAAAATCAGAACCGCACAACAACTCTAAAACGAGCAGCACTGAGCAAGGTAAGTGTCTAAACTCAGTTTCACTTTGTAAAACTAATATGTTTGCTCATGATGCAGGAAAAACGAGTTTGAACTCTACGCATAAGGAGCTTAACGTGTGCAATGAGCTGAAGCAGAGTCTTACGGATCAGAATAAAAACGTGCATAGCAAAGAAAGTGTGACTACTCACTCTAACTCTGTTGTGAAGGCTGGTGAGATCAAACAAACTTCATTTTCTAAGCCACATATTCATAAGTTTGTGTATAGGGAAACTCTTATGAGTTTAACTAATATTGCACCGGAGTTGCCGAGTGGAAGATTTTTTATTTTGTAGGGCTACAAGGACGAACTTCCTATCCAAAATCCAAGAGAAATCTCACTCAAAACATGTCAAAACAATTCGACCGATCAATCCCCTATGCAGAACGATCGATCATTTCTCCTCGAGTGCAAAATGGTGAATTACTTGCAAAGGCTGAGGGATGAGCAAAAACTTCGAATTTCCACTGAGGTAAATGACATTCATCGGCCAAGTGAGCATGTTGGAGATTCTGGTCGAAGCAGAATTCGATTTGGACAAGTAATTGACATACTTCCTTTGAAAACCCTACACGATGGCCTCACCTTCAAGAAGAAGCATGTTGAGCTAAAGGAGCATCAGAACGTCTAATCTCGTTTAAGGCAGGTAAGTAGGGGTGTCAATTAGGGCCAAAGCCCGAGGGCCGGCCCGGCCCGACCCTGAAAAACAGCGGGCTCGGGCCTAGAAATATAAGCCCGAAAAAAATCGGGCTTTTCGGGCTAAAGCCCATTCGGGCTAGTGTGTTTTCGGGCTTAGCCCGATCGGGCTCGGGCTAGCCCGAAAAGCCCGAAACTTTATATTTTAATTAGTTAGGGATTTTATTTAAACATTTATCTTTCTAAAAATAAGAATTTGACATATTTTATATACATTTCGTGATCCATGTACCATTATTATTCATCCATATTTACTTCATATTTTTAAAATCATTATCTATAGATTTTCAATGACATTTCTATATAATTTATACATGTCAAAACTTAATATTATTTTTTTATATGTACCTCTTGATGGTGATGAGGATTTAGAAGACTATGAAGGAGATTCTAATCTAAACTCTACTACCTAGATTTGAAGTGTTTTGATTTTATGTTTTATTTGGTAATACAATTTATTTGAATTTTATTTGTTTTTTTGTCAAACTTTTGCTTTTAAATTTAATTGGATTTGATATAATATATTTCAATTTAGATTTATTTTTAGAAATATTTTGTTTTAATTATTTATCTGAGAATTGTGAATTTTTGTGTTTGTAAATAAAAGAACGAAAAAGCCCGAAAAAGCCCGAAAAGCCCTAGAGCCCTGTTCGGGCCGGGCCGGGCTTTGGAATATAGGCCCGATTTTTTTTCGGGCCGGGCCGGGCCGGGCTCAAATATATGCGGGCTTTACGGATTTCGGGCCGGGCCGGGCCGGGATAGCCCGATTGACATCCCTACAGGTAAGATTCCTCAACTAATTACATATTTTATGACTAATGATCTTGTTCTTTTGCTGTTGGGACAAACATGTTACGATTTGGCTCACAAACTTCAAATCGGACAAGAAGGAGGAACGAGGGCTGAGGATTTACTCTCTACTCTCAATGATAAGTTGCTAGATGTATTTTAGTCTAGTGAGAGATTTATCCTTGGACAATTCCTTAAATAAAAAGGTTTTCTATTTGATACGCATAAATTATGCGAGCCTAGTTATTCTTTGAAGAATTCTGTTTTGCTGAATATTGATAAAATCTTTAAGACTGCTAGTGCTTCACGTTTTGCTGATCTATTCTTTGGAGAAATTGTTTATTATGATAGCACTCTGAATTTTAATAAATACTTAGATGATCATGCTGAGCCTTTGAAATTCATTTTGGATGATCTAAGTAAGAAATTGTGTGCTAGTCATAATGAATATGTCTTTTGCACCTATAATCTTTTGTTTCAAGTTTTTGAAAGTGCACAGGATATGAAAAAGGAGAGCAACGTGAATGTTAAGGCTGGATACCGGTTTTGGATTCGCATGAAGGAGAAACGCTTTCCATCCAAAGAGAAGTCCAAACTGATGCTAAGAGGAGACTGTCAACTCCGAGTCATAGACCATATCAATGCCTACAAGATCTGTTTGCAAGGTGAGCATATTCTGGTTTACTTCAATGGTTCTAACTTAACTTTGTTCTTGGCATATTTGAGGACAAATCCTTTTCAACTAGGGGATGATGATATGATACTAAGCAGCATCAAGAAAGGAAAGCAAGGTGAGGGAACCGAGGGAAAGCAAGCTGATGGAACCGAGGGAAAGCAAGCTGAGGGAACCGAGGGAAAGCAAGCTGAGGGAACCGAGGGAAAGCAAGCTGAGGGAACCGAGGGAAAACAAGCTGAGGGAACCGAGGGAAAACAAGTTGAGGGAACCGAGGGAAAGCTTGTAGCTGAAGGAGAGCAGCTCGTGAT
Organism: Eutrema yunnanense; assembly: GCA_002933935.1. Taxonomy (NCBI): domain Eukaryota; kingdom Viridiplantae; phylum Streptophyta; class Magnoliopsida; order Brassicales; family Brassicaceae; genus Eutrema; species Eutrema yunnanense. The sequence goes on from PKML01000365.1 coordinate 642,151, forward strand.
CAAAGAAGGCATTGGCGATTCAAAGATACATCTAACCACACCGGTTATGATTCAAGCCCAAAGAAATCACTAGGTGGGTTTGTGAATCATTTGCGTGCTCTTTTTCCCTGTCTTCGTTTTTGTCCCACTTGGTTTTACGAAGATAGGTTTTTAACGAGGCCAAATGATTCACAATATTATTGACCCATCTTGTGATCTTCCTCAAGCCCAAAAAAGCCCCATTTTCGTGGTACATGAAGAAGCAAGGCACAATCATCTTTATTTTCGTTTTTGTAGAAAGACCCACTTGTTTTAGGGTTTTTCCTTGTTGTTTTCTTTATAAACTCTATTCTCTCCTTGTTGCAACTCATCCTGGATTTGGATCACAAACCTTTTAATCAAATAAAACTCTCTTATCAAATCTGAGTTGAGAATCTCTAAAATCTCTTTGTTTCTTTGAGAGTGATTTGTTGCCTTTGGACATCATCTTTATCATCTCTTGTCTATCTCTTATGAGCGGTTCGTTGTGTCTACAACATCTTCACCTCCTCTCTCTCTCAAAACAGAATCTATTCCGCAAGCTTTCTGTCTCTATCCAGTCCGAATTCCAGCTTCCTTGTGTCGATTCTAGGGAGGTTCTCATTATCCTTATTTCCCGGTTCACGATCTGTTTTACCATGGAATTGAATTCGTGTTCCAATATTGGACCATACCAATCACTTGTTCCTTTCTTCGAATCGCCTTTGATCGAAGTCTATATGAAGATACCATTGGTTTCTCTCCCACCGTAACCATTTCCTGAGTCATCTTTCCAATTTTTGGTATTTCTGTTCACTCTATATCACGATCATCCTTGGATCTTGTTTCCTCTTAATAACTTGTAGAAAATCCATTTTTCTGCAAAACAAAATGTGAATGGAGCCAATATGTCTTTTGATGTTTCAACATAAATCTCGCAATATGGAACCTCTCTCTAGGTTATTCTTAATGTAGCATTTCTTGCCCACCCATTGGCTCGAAATATTTACTATAGATTATAAGTGAATGGTATACCATATTTACTGATGTGTACATTCATTGGCCTTATTGCTCTTCTCTCATTTATGTCGCAAATAAATACAGTAAAACCTCTATAAATTAATAATGTTGGAACTTCAAAATTTTATTATCTTATAAAGGTATTAATTAATCGATAAATTAATAAATTATTAATTTATCGATAAATTAATAATTATTAATTTATAGAGATAAAAAAAGTTTGGACATCTAATGTTCATCAAGAAACAATAACAAATTTTTTTCGACACTGCAAGATTCGTTCATGAAATGTCGTATCAAGGAATTTAGAAGATGAATCAAACGACATCCGTGAACTTGAAGTAGTGATTAATAATATCGGTTATCGAAACAGAATGGATGTCAATAGTCTACTCGACTACCCGGGTGAAAATGATACATGCTCAGAAGTTCAGAGTTTATAAGAAATTGTAGCTACTATTCTTACTGAACATGATGTTATGGAACCTTTGAAAGTGGTTACACGCAAAGAAGCAATTATGGCCTCTAGAAGTCTTTACAATTTTTGGATGCAGGTCGAGAGGACAACACCAGGAGTTATGGATGCAATAAAGATGATTAGAGATGAGCTCCAACGAGATTCTAAATTTAAGAATAAACAAACAACAATAGATTCATATTTTACTAAATTGTCTTAGGTATGTATGTATAAGATTTATAATTATTAATTTATCATATTATTGGGACCATATATTTACATAGGGATTTAAAAAAAATTATTATCTTATTATCTTATGGAATTGTGTTAAATTTTACACTGGTCCGACTCGGGACCGGAGAAATTTATTAATTTATAGTAATTATTAAATTATCGAGTATTAATTTATAGAGTTTTTACTGTATTTCCTATTAAAATCAAAGTAAATAACCAAACTTTTATATACTAACACATTTGATTAGTATGTATAATTTCTTTACTTTCATATTTGTTTAGTATGTATAACCAAAATGAGTGAAATTTTAATCTAAAACACATAACCCAACCCATATGAAAAAAAAAACGTATCCATTCTATATAATAAAACACGTATAGAAAATGTTAACCCCATAAAAAAAGAATCATCTAACAAAATAAATCTACGTTCATTATAATAAATATATTATAGAACAATAAATTTTATCATATTTAGGCCGTCGACAACCCTAGTTTATCACGATGGTTCCTGGTTTTTTGCAAATCTGAGCTTTTTTGTAGGGCAAAATCATCATTTGTTATTTTGATACAAATCAAAAGTCTACCACAAAAAATATGTTGTCATTAAAAATCTACCACAATGCAAATTAAAACAACAAATCTACTAACTGAAGGTTATTTGAGTAAACTAGAAAAGATTCAATAAATATACCATCATTACCAATAAATCTACCGATTTATTATAAAGGGAGGATAATTAAACTAACTTTTAAATGTGTCTTAATTATTAGAACAATACAAATCTTTTTAAATTACTAGAATAACCTAGGATACCGATTTTGCCCTTTTGGCCTTTGTTGACAAAATAGTAATTACGGTATTGATATTACTATTTTTAATCCACATCAGCACACTTAGATAAACAAGTCTACCGTTCCTTGAAGATACATTTAATTATTGGTAGACTTATTTTCGGCCGATAGACTTGTTTTCGGTCGGTAGACTTATTTTGGGCCAGTAGATTTGTTTGAGGGACAGTAAACATATTTTTACGAGGTGGTAGTTATGTTTTTGGGCGGTAGATTTATTAATTTTTGGTAGATTTATTTTTAATGATAGCAGATTTGTTAATGCTTGGTAGATTTAACGAGCGATCGATTGACTTTTTGGTAGACATTTGACCAAATTGGTAAATTTATTTCCTTTGATGGTAGATTTATCTCATCTGCAGTAGATTTCTTTGTAATGGCGGTAGACTTATCATCGGATGATTCATTTTTTTGGTGACGATAGATTTATTGTAATGACGGTAAACTAATATTGCCGTGGTAGACTTATTCTTAAAACGGTAGATTTATTAAAAATCGGTAGATTCATTAAAAATCGGTAGATTAATTAAAAATCGGTAGATTCATTAAAAATCTGTAGATTTATTTATAAAATAGTAGATTTATTTATAAAATAATATATTTATATAAACTATCGGGATACACGAAATTGGTAGACTTATCATAAGTTGGTAGATTTATCTAAAGTTGGTAGATATATCTGAAGTTGGTAGATTTATCTGAGATTAATAATTTTTATTGACTATAGACTTATTAATACTGGAGATTATCAAATGACGCTTTTGCCCACCAAAGATCTTCAGATTTGCCAAAAAACTATGCACCCATCGACATTCATCTAGGGTTGTGCCGCCGACCCAGAAAAACCATGAAGTGTTTTCCAAGATCTTCAACATCATCCCTTCTTCATCAAGATATTTTTTGAAGACCTTCAAGATCTTCAACATCCTCTCTTCTTCATCACGATAGTTCCGACAACTTTTATCTTGAAATTTTTGTTCTTCTTCATCATCTTCAACCATGGTAGTCCACATTTTAATGTTATTAGAGGAATCAATATCTAAACACACATCGTATGACACAAGTCTACCTTATCGTATGAAACAAATCTACCATATCGTATGAAACAAGTTTACCATATCATATGCAAATAAGTCTACAATATCGTGGGAAGAGTACTAAGAAGTGATCAACTTTGGTTATGTTTCTGTGTTTGGTGATGTAGATTTCATGATTATGTGTTTGGTTTTGCTACACTTATTGTGTTTTTGGTTAAGGTTACATGAAGACTTGTTTACGTTTTGCTAGACTTCGTGTGTTTGGTGATGCATTGTTTATGGTTCTTTCAAACTATTGGTATTGATAATGTTATGTATGAAATTAGTATGTTTGAATTTCAAGTATTGTGATAATAAACACCACATAGAATTTGTATGTTCTAATTATATGTGGTTCATGTGTTTTTATTTTAAATCTCAATAATTTTGGTTATACATACTGAGAAACCTTAAACTAAATAAAGTGATTGATTTCGTCAAACACCTTTGAAAATCATCGTGGACTATCTTACAATCACCAATTCAAAAATAAATCTATCACCATTTGGAATTCAATTATCCTTTGTACAAATTCGAAAACAAATCTACCATCATTTCAAAAACAAATATACCAAATCCAAATCTCCCATTAATTATACACATAGAAGAATACGTTGAATCGAAGACGGAAATATCGCTGGAGACTCGACCGTCGTCGCGAAGCCCAAGAACCTGTCGGAGATATCATCAATTTAACACCATCAATTGAAACCTTAAATTTACCAAACCTTACAAGAAATCAGCCACCATTCAAATTAATGTACCAAACCCTAAAATTAAATGTACCAGAACGGATTAAAATAGTCTACCATAATAGATCAAACAAGTCTACCATAACGGATTAAACAAGTCTACCATAACAGATTAAACAAATCTACCATTACATATTAAACAAGTCTACCATTACGTATTAAACAAGTCTACCATTATTAGCGGAATTTCGTCGAACAAGTGGTGGGCATACCTCATGAAGCAACATATCAACCAAAAACATATTATACTGTTTGTGGGCGAAGCAGATCTGGTGGAATGGCGGTGGAGCAGATATAGTGGAAAGCGGCGGCAGAGCAGATCTGGTCGAAGGTGGCAATTTACCAAACCTTACAAGCAAATCTGCAACCATTCAAATTAATGTACCAAACCCTAAAATTATATCTACCAAAACGAATTAAACAAGTCTACCATAACAGATTAAAAAAGTCTACCAAAACGGATTAACCAAGTCTACCATAATGGATTAAACAAGTCTACTAGAACGGATTAAACAAGTTTACCAGAACGGATTAAACAAGTCTTCCAGAACAGATTAAACAAACGTTTTAAACAAGTCTACCAATATTAGCGGAATTTCGTCGAACAAGTGGTGGGCATACCTCATGAAACAACAAATCAACCAAAAAACGATTATATTGTTCGGCGGCGGAGCAGATTTGGTGAAATGGCGGTGGAGTAGCACTAGTGGAAGGCGGCGGAGCAAATCTTCTCGAAGGCGGCAGAATAGAGTTTTTTAGTGGTGATTTTGGGGCGACGACTTTGGAGGAGGAGGTAAGGGTGAGAAGGAGGTTCGCCGGTAGTGACTTAAGAAGATAGTTTGCCGGCGACGGAGAGGAAGAAGAAGAAGAAGAAGGAGAATGAGAGAGAGAGAGAGAGAGAGAGAGAGAGAGAGAGAGAGAGAGAGAGAGAGAGAGAGAGAGAGAGAGAGAGAGAGAGAAGAGATCGTGAATGAGAGAAAGAAGAGATCGTGAATGAAAGAGAGAGAATAGGAAGAAGAAGAATAAGAAGAGATCGTGAATGAAGAGAGAAGAGAGAGAGAGAGAACGAGAGAGAAAAAAAAATTAAGTTTTTTTAAATTTAATTTTAATTAGTTTTTTTTGTAAAAAAAATAAATAAAAATGGCATTTTGGTGATTGAAACGAAAATATGTCATTCAATGTCTTTTGCCAATTTTTGAAGGTTAGTTTAGTTAGAGGGAGGTGTGACAGAGTTATTCTAGTTAAACAACTACATTTGAAGGTTTTCTAGTTATTATCTCTATTATAAATCTACCGATTTATTATAAATTGACTCTATCTATTATATTTTTATGGCCACCATTACAAATAAATCGACTGACCGAGATTTTTCCCGGTTTATATCTACTGCCATTAAGAATAAATCTACAAATTTAAGAATAAATCTACAAATTTATTATAAATCTACGATCATTACAAAACAAAGTGACCGAGATTTTTGCCGGTTTTATATTTAGCTCCATTAAAAATAAATCTACCACGGCGATATTAATCTACATTTAGTGAAATAAATATACCGTTAAGACAAAACGAACCATCCAATTATTAATCGTTGAAAACTCTGTCACCATAAGAAATATGTTTACCATGTGTAAGATTAATCTACCACCAATTGAAATAAATCTATCAAAAAGTCAAAAATATATAAAAAAAGCAACCGTTCGGTCGTCAAGTCTACCAACCCATAACTAATATGCTATTAAAACAAATAAATCTACCAACAAATTAATATATTTACCACCCTCAAACATCTCTTCCGAGTCATAAGAATATGTTTACCAAAATAATTCTACCAAATCAAAACAAGTCTATTGTCCCTTAAACAAGTTTACCTATATTATAGTTTCTGAAACATACATATCATTAAAACTAGGATTTGTCCATTAGGGACCAGATACCTACCACTATCCATCTTAGTTTTATTTTTTTATATTATATCTAAATTTTTTGGAACAGTTACATGTTGTGCGATAGGTGAACTGTAAAACAGGATATAGAACAACCCATTAAAATATTTTTTTAATATAAAAAATCTTACACAAATTAAACATTAATTAATTTGTTGAATTATCTAACAAATAAAACATATTCCATCAATATTTACGTTTTAATTTTATAACAAAATTTAAGCAAAGTTGTTTTTACATAATTACTATGCAAACCAATAAAAAGCTTACAAATAAATTTTGATTTTCAATCTTAATAATTTATTAAACAAGAGAAAATAAAAGAAAACATAAAAAAATTTAATTATTTAAAATTAAAATACCCTATTATTAAATATATACATATATTAGGAATTTAATAATTGAAAACATCCAATATTTATTGTTTGATTCTCCTCACGCCTCGTATGCATATGACCTCCATCTATTATTCTGAAACTATTCTTTTTATATTGTGTTAGCATGCAAGGAATCATCAAAATCAAAATCTAGAATTTGAGAAAAACACATAAAGTTATGCAATCTGGTTGTGGTTATGATTAGTTTGTTTTGTGTCTATACATCGTATATTGGAAACTTGATAACACCGTATTTTTACCTATTTTACCTTTGATTTTAAGGCACTTTAACAAGTGTTCTTCTCGTTTTATATGTTTTCATTACGTTTTTCGTATATTTGTAGTGTCAAGACTCTTTTCAGGTTACATAGGTAAAAGTGATGCAAATTGGAGAAAAACCAGATTTTTGGCTAAGAGTCAAATCATCAGAAATTTAACCATCAAAGAAGATCTTCTCACCGTCTGATCCTGCCTAAATTTGGAGAAATTAAAGAAGGACCAGCTACCTTACGATTCCACTTGATTTGAGGATGATCCAACAGTTCAATCAAAAGTTACATGAAGATCAAAAAGTCATGTCAAGCAGTCTCAACAGCCACGCACCCGCAGCCAGGAAGCATCCGACCACTCCTGGAGAGCACGCACCCGCGACCAACCTAAAAACCTCCCGAGAAGCCCTTTTGCAACCTTGTTTCATTCCAGTTCAACTCTATCTTTGTAATAACCCTAAGGACGACCAACCATGAGCATAAGGCCTAAAAATATACATTTTTTAGAACCCTAATTGGTGTGCCAACCTTAGATACGAATTAGCACCAAATTCTTATACTTTTGTTCTTTGTTATTTGTTAAGGGAGATAGAGATTTCTCTTGAACCATTTTGTTTATTTATGATTTTATTGATTATGCAATTCAAAAAATCGATTTTGTCTGCGTAGATTAGTAGTTGGGTTTAAGGGATTATCAAAGGGGATCGATATGATCGATATGCATTTCATGAGATAACTTAGCCAAATTCTAAAACTCTTTCTTGTATATTTATTATTACTGCATGGATCTAGCGTCATGGACTAGAAAATGATTCTAGGTATATTAGAACCACAAAAGTGCTGAATCTAAATATAGAACTAATCTTTAGGGAACAATTTCACTATAAGATACGAAAACATACTTATAGAGTATTGTGAACGTTAATGAACTTGACTTAATTGCGTGATTTTCTGCATGGCTACCAACGAAAGTTGAGTAGTTAAGTTGTTTAATCATAGGTGTGTAGTTCTACGACATTAGGCTATATACAATTCCGTGTTCGAGTTTGTGGAGTTTGCTAGAATCGATTATTTAAGAGCTTTTTCTCTTTTGCATACTTTACAATTTATGACACAAAAACCCCTTTAAAACCCCTTTTCGTTTTAGACTTACTTACTAGTTTTTGCAGGAAACGAAGATTCCCCGTGGATCGATACCTTAAGTAATACATCGCACTATTGTGCACTTGCAGATACCTAGGGTTATAAATTTTATTACCTGAAGCTAACGATAAACCCTAGCCGCATCAAGTTTTTGGCGCCGTTGTCAGGGAATCCAATCGATCTTGTCCTGCCAAACCTTGGAGGTTAGTAAATCGACTGTAAAACACTATTATCTTTTTTATTTTTAGTTTTGTTTTTCTTCGTTTAAGGTCTCTGAAACATGGATCCGCCTCGGGATCAAGATCACGACTACGAGCAGGGTTACTACGACCCATATACTGCTCACCACTCTCACGATTCACATTACTACCATGATTCGTACTACATGGATCGGAAACCGGCACCGACCAACTATTCTCGAGGATGCTACGAATCCCTACTACCGAGACGAGCCTTTTGCGTCTCTGATGCTCACCTCTCAACCACACTATTACCGTCTTCCTCATAATATTTTGAACCACCACGATGAGAAGTGTGGCATGGGCATCCTGATTCAGCTGCCCAAAACCAGCCGAGAGGCGTACGAACTGCGCGCCATCAATAGTGTCTTTAGACAACATAACATATGCGACAAAAAAGCACTCAAGTATCTTTTACTCAAAACAGCCCACTAAACTTAACAATACTTTATGGATCCACCATCTTTCGGGCCCAATGTCACTTGAATCCATTCTTATCCCGTTTTCCAACTCATTTCCCGACTCAACGCCCAAACCATGTGGTTTATCTTTCTTTTATTTACTGACTTGAGCATCAGAGAATCATCGGAAAACACCTCTTCATTGTGTTTTTCGGGCTCTAATGTATTGTTATATTTTGTAGGATAACTGCTTCCCTAAAAGACGAAAAAACTTCGAAACAATTAGTTTACATAGTAGTTATTAAAAAAAACCTTTGGACAACCCTAGTGTTTCTGATAGGTATGTTTAATAAATTAATAATCTAGATAATTTGTTTAGTATTTTCAAACGAGTTCAAAGGGAACTAATTTAATTTAGTAGCCAAAACATTATATCATAAATATCTAATTTAAATACAATTGTAAATCATAAATCTAATAACTAGTTATTTCAATATTTTTCAGGTTTTCTAGTTATTTAGCCGGAAAAATATTAGTTATTTTAGTTAGTCAACTATTCTTTAACATTATTGTAAATTCAACAAGATTTATTTGTTACCCTTTTAATTCTTAGCTAATATGCTAGATTCTACAAGAAATCATCATAAAATTATGACAAATTCCACATTTAACTAGGTTCTAAAAGATTCTAAAAATCATTACCATTTAAATCTGATATAGTACATTTGTAGCTAATTAAAACACACAAATATATGATTATTGACGTTGGTAAAAATACCTCTCAATAGGAAAGTCAACGATTTTTTGGATTCACTACCCGAGATTATTTATAATTTAATATTATTTTCTATTTTAATAAAAGTTGAAATATTAAAAACTTATCATATATATTTATGACTATCCTATAAATATACATTTAACATTAAATATTAAATTTTACATTAATGAAATATATAAAAATAGAAAAGGAAGACTCTTGAATTATTTTTTGACAACTTATTTATACAAAATGAATTAAAATATCTCTCTCATATAAATATATATTCAACATTATAAAGTTTAAATTCTAAATTAATGAAATATATAAAAATAGATATAAAAGTAAAGCGTTGAATTACTTTGTGACAATATATTTATGTCAAAGAATATAAAATCTCTCTCTCTCTCTCTCTCCATCCATTTCCCAATTTATATATAAATATAGACAACAAGATCAACAAATCTAAAAGCTCTTGTTCGAAAATTAGTTCCTTGTCTAAAATGAAATTTTATCAAATTAGACAATATCTCTTTGTAACGATCTATAAAGCCTTTGTGATAAGAAAATCCCTTACTGGTCTGTGGAAACCCATGTTCTCTTCGTGTAATGGTATGATTTCTTTCTTCTTCTTCTTGAAAGTTAATCTTATTATTGGCTCATTCGATGATATGGTTTTTGATTCAACAGTTTTCCAACCTCGTCATTTACGGCTTTGGCTCGTTCTGGTCCTATTTTTCTTCTCTTTTGCTTGACAGGTTTGAAAATGGGATCCACGTTGAGCTCGTGGCGGGCGATATCGATGCTAATCCATGGCATGTCCTCTGCGGACTAGGCGAATTTCTGCACATTCTCTTTCAAGAATGAGATCAATTCGTTGCGAATTGACTCGTCTAGTGTGGCTCCGATTTTGACGCATCGTTATGTGTGGTCGTCGTCGATGCTCACCGAAATCACAGGCTCGCATGTCGGTTCAGCCTTTTCTTGGCGAGCTTCTGTGATCTGTAATTGCTATAAGATCTTCGCTAGGAACATCTCGGTATCATGATTTGTCTTTGGCTATTTCGAGTTCGCGTTCGTATTTGTTACCGGGTTACGAAGATTTTGCTCGGCGAGGAAACATACCCAAGATTCCTTTTGGTTGCCCCAGTTAGTTTAATGCCATCGGGGGCTGGGAACTTGATGTAGAGGTGATAATTGGAGGGAATAACTCGCATGTAGTTTATCCATGGGGTGCCCATGATAATGTAGTATATTGCTGGGTGATCTGCGACGGAGAACTCCATGATCTTTCTCACGCCTTTGGCATGTACATGGACCTTTATCGTCCCTAGGGTCATCGTTGTATCGCCGTTGAATCCGGTTAGGGATCTCGGGCCGGCTATTATTTTCGTTAACCTGATGCCCATCTGTCTTAGAGTGTCTCGGAAAATAACGTCGACCGATCTTCCTGTATCGATCAGTATTCTCGCCATGTCATGATCTCGAATAGTCAGCTCGATGACGAGAGGGTAGTTATGCGGTTTGTCGATGCCACAATTTTTTCTTCGGTGAAAGAGATGGTGACGTTTGGGAAGTTAGTCGGTTCAGACCAGTTGATGCTGGTTTCGGTCCGGCGCTGAAAGACTTTGATTGACGACACCGTGTCTGCGCAATATCATGATCCTCCCATTATCGTATTTATCCTTTTCCGGGGTGCCGGTGGTGCTTTCTCCCCGTTTCTTCGACCTCGCTTCTGGACGTCTCATTGATTTTGCTCCACCAGGGTGCCTCGGTTTGGCTTGCTTTGGTTATCATCATCTCGCTCAAAATCCTTAAGGGTCACCATATTCTCGAACAGTCCCGCCATGAACTTAGCTGCCAATTTTGCCCCCAAGTTTCGACAGTTTGCTGTGAGATGCCCGTAGCATTGATGATGTTCGCAATATGCCTTCTCGTCGAAGCTATTGGAATTTCTCGTCCACGTATTCCATGGTGCATTTCCTCGTCCTGCTCTCACTTAATAGCTGTGGGCGCCCTGGAGCTTTCGTCCTTCATGATGTACGAATCCTTCGCTCTGTGTATTTCTCCAAGGTTTGATGGAAACAGTGATGAGGCAACGTTTCGGTTTTTTGGCCTCGCTGGTTCAAATTTCTCCTCGAGAATCTTCATCTCCTTTTCATCAATGATGAAATCTGAGGCTCGATGTAATGCATCTTGGATTGTATGAGGTGTATTCAAGGAGATTTCCCTTCGGAAATCCGATTTGTACCATAATGCATTTTTTAGCGCGATGAGCGCGGCTCGGTCACTCACACCTTCCAGCTTTGATATCCCCATCTTAAATCTTCCCATAAAACTCTGTAGAGATTCATTTGGTGCTTGTAGCATGGTCCATAGGTCGACATCAGACGTTTCTCGTTACATGAATACGGATTATTGCTTCAGGAATTCAGAAGATAGTTGCTGAATATTCTCGATTGAATTTCTTTCCAGCCTTGCGTACCAGTAAAGGGCAGCTCGCTTTAGATGTTCCACGAACTAGAGACAGAATCCGGTATCATTTTCGCCATCTTTGAGCATAGATCGCCCCATTACTATTCGAAAAGCGGTAATATGGGCCTTCGGGTTGGTTGTTCCGTCGTAGAAAGGGATCCTAATTTTTTTGAGATCAGACACGATAGCCTCGGTGATCCGAGCTGTGAAAGAAGTCCTTTGTATTTTTTCAAACCTTCGGTCGATCTCGGGTGTCGTGCTGATTGCGTGATGTACCTTTGAACGGATAGTCCGTCTCGATGTTCTTCCGGGCAAAAGAAGCTTTGATCTCGTTTAGTTCCATTATCTGGGCTCGGCTCGATTCCATCGATTCGTGAGGGTTCTGATTTGATCGTCTCGTCTCCTCGGCACGTCACATTTTCTCTGTCCAGAGTAAGCTATCTTCCTCTGCCGAGTTGTTGCCGGGTTGGTTCGATCTAGGGATGTCTCCTGCCGGTCTTGCTCCTTCTAACGCCGAGGCGAGTTCATCACTCGTGATCCAGCCCGAGATGTTGTTCTCTTCACTTTGGACTGCCCATCGCTGGTCATTCCGATCGTTCCGTGGTGTGATCCTACAAGTTTGACGGTTTGTTGCTCCGTCCTTTTATCTAGATGAAGCGGGTTTGGCGGGAATAGCCTTGTCATTGTGGGCGTCACCTCCCCGGATGGATGCAATGATGGCAATCTTCCGCTTGCCGAGTTTGTGAGGGGTGTCGAGAAGTCGAGTACTGTCGTGTTGAGGTCGAGCCTCCTTGGCGGGAGTCCCGAACCGAGGTATCCTGAATGCAGATCTTTGGTCTGACCTTCCATTGCCAATGTCTCGACCCTCTTTGTTAGGGTTTTGTTTGTCTTGTCTTGATCGTCCACCTTCTTCACCAACGAGGTAAGCATGCTCTTCAATTTGTCTAGAGGCACCGCGGTTATCTCCGTTGTTGCAAGGGGAGTGTCGATGGGATTCGCTCTTTCGTTTCCGTTACCGCTGCCTCCAGATCTGCCACCATTGTTACCTATGTCATCACTGGTTATCTACTTGTCTCCGAACATCTATGTAGATCTCGTTCTTGCTGTTTTGAGGGTTAAAAAACTTCAAAAATCTCCACAGACGGCGCCAAACTTGAGAGTCAAAACTCACACAATCAATGTTTTGTTGAAACGTTTAGAGGGATCCAAAGATGGTGATTTTAGTGTTGTTTGAAAGTGTATGAGCACAAGTTGCTAAGATCTAGGATCTTTCTTTACAAGCGATTTACGAATACTATTTATACCTGCTCACATCCGAGATTCTTGGACGTAAGATGGAAAATTTCCTTCTTCCTTTGCGCGGCTAACTAAACTTGATTAGGGTAAACGATGAATTGGGCCTTTAATCCGGCCCAAATGGGGTGGTGGACAATTGTATCTTGGCCTAGAAAGGACCATGGGCACTTGTATCTCGTCCAATAGCCATTCAGATTAACTCGGCTATTTCCCCGAAGTGGAGCGACCTGTCCTGGATCGGCCTTGGTTCGGTAGAGATAATATTTTCTTCACCTCGGGTCTGCACTACAAGAAGAAGTGAGACGAGCTGCTAGGGACGTTCTATCGTCATGCTCCGGATTGGGTTAGTATCCCTCGTTGTCTGAGGTGTTAATCTCGGATGGGTGAAAACCGACCCCAACATGTATCTTTCTCGTTTTGACATATCAATAAAGAGCCGCACTTTCTTCACGAGTGTTCTTTAGAGAGATTCTCAACTTGTTAGGACTTGTGTGTGTAATTCACATAAGAGAGAAATTATATATTGTATTAGAGAGTTATTACCCCTTTGTGTCGTATCTTCACGCCGCCATCACTTCATCATCTTTATCCCACATGAAAGAGCGACCACCATCGTGTTAGATCCATCCACCTTCGACCATCACTTAATCACAAGAGAGAGCGACCACCAGCTTGTGATCCCACCATATCTTTCTCACATATAACCTCACCACCAAGTCTTATATCATCTGGTATCAGAGCCAAAGGTTCTGCCTTTGGTTTTCTATCTTTTTACTTTAGATCCGTTTAGTAGTTTTAAGTTGTTTACGATTTAGTTAAATAAAAAAAAAGGAACTAGTTATATCTGTTTTAGGTTGTGTTATTTGCTTATGTTTCATTAAGAGAAGCCATAAAAAGTTATTCGTTGCATTCGTGCTTAGGTTGTTTTAGTTTCATATTAAGAAAAACAAAAAAATTTCCTTGCATCCGCTTGACTAAGTTATTAGATTCTTAAAGAAAAAGAAAAAAAATTAGTTTTGATCTATTTGCGAGTTGTTTTAAGAGCATATTGAATCTGCTAGCATACGTTAGTTGATTTAGTACTTGTCTCAATTCGTTTGTGATTTATCCTTTTGGTTCCATTCGGTATTTGACGAGTTGTTGTTTTTGAGTAAGCTTCAAGGTTTACTAGATTAGCAACCATGGGTGATGCTTACTGTCATGAGAGAAGAGCTAAGGAGCTGTGGTGATCGGATTGAGGTAAAAACAACAATTTACCCTAATTTTTATACTAATGAAATATATAAAAATCGAAAAAATTATTTTACAGTTTAGACCGTTGTATTAATTTGTTTGGGAAAAAAACAAACTTGGATTACAGTTAAATATTTGAGGCTTAATTTCCTCCGAATTTTCGTAACAACTTTACTTAATTGTTTCAATATTAGATTCGTTTAGCTATTGTATAATACGCAGTAGAAAACCTTTATATATATAATCCTTACGTACCCTTGATTTAATTCGAATCAAGCACTTGTTGGTCCGATCATTTTTACCTTCAGAAAGTCCACTTGATTTATATTCAGTTTATTGACCGATCAACGATTCGTTCAAATTCGTGCATTTTTACGCATCAATCATTCCATCCTTTAAATTTTCCATCTTGAACTAGTAAATTCGGTATTCATTATAAACAATTGTTGTGTACTCATCGTCGCCACATCCGAGAATTCGGTTTCCTTTTGATCCGCACATCTCCCATGGACTTGAATTCGTCTCTTGTTTCATCCTCTCGGCCAGCCCGATCCCTATTTCCCTGTTCACGATCTGTTTTACCATGGAATTTGTTAACAAATAGCAGCTACAGCAACACACACTCAATTAAGTCTATTAGTGATTTGTTAGTGCTTGTTACTATTGCAGATATGTATGATTATATAACTTTCTTTTGTAACCACAAATTAATCAATGAAAATATCTTTCTCTCTTATCTTCTTCTTGATCATGAAAATCTCTCTCTCTTTCTCTCTCTTGTTCTTGCTTGATCTTGATTAATCAAAGCTTAATCTCTTCAAAATCTTACATGGTATCAGAGCGCAAAAGCTCTTGAAGACTTTGTTTCCGCAAAATTCTCTGTTTCCTCTGTTCTTACTCTGTTTTCTCTTTGTTTCTTCTCTAAAAGGTCATCAATGGAGAATCAGAAACAGATTACTCTACCTGTTGTTCTCAAGGGAGAAAACTATCTGTTGTGATCAAGAACCACTCGAACTGCTCTAAGGAGCCGTGGTCTGTGGGAGCACATCGATGACTCCCCAATAGTGTCTACGGACAAGGTGAAAACCACAGCTGGTAAAGGAGTTGTGGAATCTTCAGGTGAAGCCGGATCTGCAACATCTTTAGGTGAAGCCGGATCTGGAAAGGAGGACCCAAAATGGATTCAAGAGGATCAGCTTGTTCTTGCTGTCCTTCAGAGCTCTTTGGAGCCATCTATCCTTGCTGCTTACTCATATGTTGAAACTGCAAAGGAGTTGTGGAACACTCTCTTGAGTGTATATGGTAACATCTCAAATCTGAGTAGGATTTTTGAGGTGAAGAAAGCCTTGAATGAACTCCAACAAGAGGATAAACCATTCAAGAGCTTATTCGGTGAATTCAGAACTTTGTGGGCTGAGTTGGAGATGCTGAGACCTCCCACCACAGAGCTGAAGGTGTTGATGGAGAGGAGAGAACAGGATCAGGTTTTCGGTCTACTCCTCACTCTCAATGGATCATTCGTTGGACTGATCCATCACATTTTAAGGTTTGAGAAGCTACCAACCTTAAATGAAGTGTGTATGATGATTCAAAAGGAAGAAGGATCAAAAGGTCTCTTTCAAGGGACAAGTGAGACCGCTCATGTAAGCCAAGGAGCTTATCAACAATCCGATAGAAGAACGGGTTGGGTGTGTGATCATTGCAAGAAAACAGGTCATACCAAAGATAGGTGCTGGATTCTTCATCCACAGTTGAGAAATCTGAGGCAGAGAGGCCCAGGTCAGATGGTTAGAGGACGTGTAGGAGGTGCAAATACTAGTGGCGATGATATGGTGAGAAAATCTGATCTAGATGCTCTTATTAAGAGCATTACCAAGCTGGCTGAATCGGGTAAGAGCTTTCTTTCCTCTAAAACTCCTAACCCCATTCTAGTAGACTCTGGTGCATCTCATCACATGATTAGTGATCCAGAACTTCTATCCAATGTTAAACCTCATCCTGGAAAGGTCACTA
Organism: Eutrema yunnanense; assembly: GCA_002933935.1. Taxonomy (NCBI): domain Eukaryota; kingdom Viridiplantae; phylum Streptophyta; class Magnoliopsida; order Brassicales; family Brassicaceae; genus Eutrema; species Eutrema yunnanense. The sequence goes on from PKML01000365.1 coordinate 658,687, forward strand.
TTGCAAATGGGAAGGATGTGCAGATTAGAGGAATTGGAAATTTAGAGTTGTTTAAGAAGAGTACTGATGCTCTATATATGCCTGAGTTTGCGTCTAACCTGTTATCAGTTCAGAAAGCTACTAAGGACCTTGATTGCTTGGCTGTGTTTAGTCCTGATGATGTGTGGTTTCAGGATAATAAGTCTGGAGAGACCATTGGAAAAGGTTGCGCCAAGGATGGTCTCTACGTTTTGGATATTTTGGACAAGCAACCAGTTGAGATAGCTCACTCAGCATTGAGCACTAGTATTAGCAGTTCTGTATGGCACTCTCGCTTAGGCCATCCTCACTCAAGGGTTCTTAAGCTCGTGTTGCCAAACTTGGATCTCACGGATCAGGGATGTGAAGCTTGTATCTTAGGGAAGCATTGTAGAACTGTTTATCAAGACTCATCAACTGTGTATAATGAGTGCTTTGATCTAGTTCACTCTGATGTATGGACAGCTCCATGTACTTCTAAANTTTGTTTCCTTCATTGATGAAAAATCCAAGTACACATGGGTAACACTCCTTCCATCAAAGAGTCATGTTTTAGAGGCTTTCTCTAAGTTCTACAACTATGTGATGACTCATTTTGGAGTAAAGATTAAAATTCTAAGAAGTGATAATGGTGGTGAGTACACAAGCAGCAAGTTTAAAGAGTTTGTAAGCACCCATGGGATAATACATCAGACATCATGTGCTTATACTCCTCAGCAGAATGGAGTAGCAGAGCGCAAAAATAGACATCTGATGGAAGTGGCCAGAACAATGATGTTTGAAAGGAATGTTCCTAAGCGTTTTTGGGGGGATGCTGTGATGACTGCTTGCTATCTCATCAATAGGTTACCTACCACACATCTTGAGAATGCATCTCCATATGAGATTTTACACAGAGCTAAACCAGCTATCAATCATCTGAAAGTGTTTGGCTGCGTGTGTTATGTATTTGTACCAGAAGCTCAACGGAACAAGTTGGAGCCTAAGAGTATCAAGTGCATGTTTATTGGATACTCACCTACTCAAAAGGGGTATAAATGCTTTAACCCGGAAACCAAGAGGGTGTATATATCCAGGGAGGTCAAGTTTGATGAAGATAAGGGCTTCTTTTGTGATAAGAATTGGAATGAGCTTAAAGATCTTGCTTCCTCCAACAACAGAGCTGCCATCTTGAAGAGTATACTTGATGGTCTCACTACTCTAGCTGGTCCACAAATCCCACCTACGAGCAGTGAAGAGAGACATTCGGAAGCTCCAGCAGTTGATGAGGGAGTTGAGGAGAGCTCAGATAATAGCAAAGGTGAAGAAGCCGCAAAGACCCCAATATCGAGTGATACTGATGATGATCATGGAGAGGGGGAATCTCACTTAGATGAATTTGTGTCATATTCCCTAGAAGATGTCGTAGGTGAAGAGATAGAAGAGGTAGAACCAGAAGAGGCAGAACCAGAAGAGACTGAGTTGGTGCAGCCCCTAAGAAGAAGTGAAAGATTGAAGTTTGGTCCTGAAAATTGGAAGAACACAAGAGTGTACTACAATAGCCAAGCTGTATTTCACCCTATACAGGGGTATTGTTCTGTTGCTCATCTTCCACAAGAACACAAAGTTTTTCTCTCCAAGATTGATCAACACAAAATACCAAGCTCCTATGAAGAAGCATGTAAGAGTGAGGTGTGGGTTAACGCAATGCTAGAAGAGATTGCTTCCATGTGCAAGAATGGTACTTGGGATATGGTGGATCTACCTCTGGAAAAGAAGCTTGTAGGGTGTAGATGGGTTTACACTATTAAGTATACAAGCACGGGGGAGATTGAGAGATACAAGGCTCGGCTAGTTGCGAAAGGCTACACTCAAAAGTTTGGAGTAGATTACACAGAGACATTTGCTCCAGTAGCAAAGCTCCACTCAGTCCGAGTTCTGTTATCCATAGCTACTAATATGTCTTGGGATCTTTGGCAAATGGATGTTAAAAATGCCTTCCTACAAGGTGACTTGGAAGAAGAAGTTTATATGGAGCCACCACAAGGGTTTGGAGACAGTAATAAAGTATGCAAACTCAAGAAAGCTATCTATGGTCTCAAACAATCCCCAAGAGCTTGGTATCATAAACTCAGTAGCTGCTTACTTGGGAATGGGTTCAGAAGGTCTGAAGCTGATCATACGCTATTCACAACTCAAGGGGAGAATGGTATTGTTGCCGTTCTCATCTATGTGGATGACATCATCATAACTGGTGACAATGTTGATGGTGTTAAACAAACTAAAGAGATCCTGAAATCATCCTTCGATATCAAAGATCTGGGGGAGCTAAAATACTTCCTGGGTATTGAGGTATGTAAGCTTGATGATGGTCTGTTTCTTTCTCAAAGAAAGTATACGCTGGATCTCTTGACTGAGACAGGGAAATTGGGCTCAAAACCGTGTAAAACACCCATTGAGGAGAGCTATAAGGACGTGCCTAAGGGGGAGCCACCAGTGGATGCAAAGCAGTATCAAAGAACGGTGGGAAAGCTCATCTATCTTACCATCACTAGGCCATACATTTGTTTTGCGGTAAATCAAGTAAGCCAGCATATGCAAATGCCTACTAGACATCATTGGAGGATGGTTGAGAGGATTCTGAAATACTTGAAAGGTACTCCAGGGAAAGGTATCTGGATGGGTCGTAATGCTAGCACAGATATTGTGGGATATTGTGATGCAGATTGGGCAGGTGATAGGGTTGATAGAAAGTCTACAACCGGATATTGCACCTTTATTGGAGGTAATCTAATTACGTGGAAGAGCAAGAAGCAGAAAGTTGTCTCACGGTCAAGTGCTGAGGCTGAGTATAGAGCAATGGCAAACATAACTGGTGAGTTAGTATGGCTGAAGAGTCTACTCAAAGACCTCAGAGTTGATTCATCTGAACCTATTCTGCTGCATTGTGATAATCAAGCAGCTATGCACATTGCGTCTAATTCAGTGTTTCATGAGAGAACTAAGCACATAGAGGTGGATTGTCATTATATTAGAGAAAAGGTTCAAGCAGGGATTATTCGTCCATCGTATGTGAAGAGTTCTGACCAGGTAGCTGACATATTCACCAAAGCTACGAATCAGAGAGTGTGTAAGGAACTTCATGTCAAGATGGGCTTATTGGATCTTCACCAGCCAGCCATCTTGAGGGGGAGTGTTAACAAATAGCAGCTACATCAACACACACTCAATTAAGTCTATTAGTGATTTGTTAGTGCTTGTTACTATTGCAGATATGTATGATTATATAACTTTCTTTTGTAACCACAAATTAATCAATGAAAATATCTTTCTCTCTTATCTTCTTCTTGATCACGAAAATCTCTCTCTCTTTCTCTCTCTTGTTCTTGCTTGATCTTGATTAATCAAAGCTTAATCTCTTCAAAATCTTACAGAATTGAATTCATGTTCCAATATTGGACCATACCAATCGCCTTGTTCCTTTCTTCGAATCGCCTTTGATCGAAGTCTATATGAAGATACCATTGATTTCTCTCCCACCGTAACCATTTCCTGAGTCATCTTTCCAATTTTTGGTATTTCTGTTCACTCTATATCACGATCATCCTTGGATCTTGTTTCCTCTTAATAACTTGTAGAAAATCCATTTTTCTGCAAAAAAAAATGCGAATGGAGCCAATATGTCTTTTTATGTTTCAACATAAATCTCGCAATATGGAACCTCTCTCTAGGCTCTTCTTAAATGTAGCATCTCTCGCCCACCCATTGGCTCGAAATATTTACTGTAGATTATAAGTGAATGGTATACCATATTTATTGATGTGTACATTCATTTGCCTTATTGCTCTTCTCTCATTTATGTCGCAAATAACTATTTCCTATTAAAATCAAAGTAAATAACCAAACTTTTCTATACTAACACATTTGATTAGTATGTATAATTTCTTTACTTTCATATTTGTTTAGTATGTATAACAAAAATGAGTGAGATTTTAATCTAAAACACATGACCCAACCCATATGGAAGAAAAAACGTATCCATTCTATATAATAAAACACATATAGAAAATGTTAACCCCATAAAAAAAGAATCATCTAACAAAAATAAATCTACGTTCATTATAATAAATATATCATAGAACAATAAATTTTATCATATTTAGGCCGTTGATAACCCTAGTTTATCACGATGGTTCCTGGTTTTTTCGCAAATCTGAGCTTTTTTGTAGGGCAAAATCATGATTTGCTTTTTTTGGAACAAATCAAAAGTCTACCACAAAAAATATGTTGTCATTAAAATTCTACCACAACGCAAAACAACAAATCTATCAACTGAAAGTTATTTGAATAAACTCGAAAAGATTCAATAAATATATCATCATTACCAATAAATATACCGATTTATTATAAAGGGAGGATAATTAAACTAACTTTCAAATGTGTCTTAATTAATAGAACAATGCAAATCTTTCTAAATTATTAGAATAACCTAGGGTACCGATTTTGCACTTTTAGTCTTTGTTGACAAAAAATAATAATTACGATATTGATATTACTATTTTTAATCCACGTCAGCGCACTCAGATAAACAAGTATACTGTTCTTTGAAGATATATTTAATTATTGTTGGTAGACTTAGGGGGGTGTATTCAATATAGCATTTGGAGTGATTTGTATTTAAATCACAAATCCTATGTTATTCAAACATGAATTTTAAAAAGTATTTTAAAATCTCATGTTATTGAACTAGTGATTTCTAAATGAACCTTCAAATCCACTGTTATTGGAAATATTTGAAGTAATGGGTTTTAAGAGATTTTTAGTGATTTGAAAGTGTTTTGGTGGAGTTTCTTAGTTAAAAAAAATAAAAATTCAAATCTCATGGTTTTAGGTGAGATTTCAAAGTTATTTAAAAACAAATCATAACAACTTTCCTAAATCACTCAAATCATCTAAAAACTCACTAAAACTCAAATCTCTCCAAATCCTCCTAAATATCACATTGAATACACCCCCCTTATTTTTCGGCCGGTAGACTTATTTTCGGTCGGTAGACTTATTTTGGGCCAGTAGATTTGTTTGAGGGACGGTAAACATATTTTTACGAGGTGGTAGATATGTTTTTGGGCGGTAGATTTATTAATTTTTTGGTAGATCTATTTTTAATGATAGCAGATTTGTTAATGGTTGGTAGATTTAACGAGCGATCGATTGACTTTTTGGTAGACATTTGACCAAATTGGTAGATTTATTTCCTTTGATGGTAGATTTATCTTCTCTGCGGTAGACTTCTTTGTAACGGTGGCAGACTTATCATCGGATGGTTCATTTTTGGGTGACGGTAGATTTATTGTAATGACGGTAGACTAATATTGTCGTGGTAGACTTATTCTTAAAACGGTAGATTTATTTTTAATGACGGTAGATTTATTAAAAATCGGTAGATTTATTAAAAATCGGTAGATTTATTAAAAATCGGTAGATTTATTAAAAATCGGTAGATTTATTAAAAATCGGTAGATTCATTAAAAATCGGTAGATTTATTAAAAATCGGTAGATTCATTAAAAATCGGTAGATTCATTAAAAATCGGTAGATTTATATAAACTTTCAGGATACACGAAATTGGTAGACTTATCATAAGTTGGTAGATTTATCTGAAGTTGGTAGATATATCTGAAGTTGGTAGATTTATCTGACATTGATCATTTTTATTGACTATAGACTTATTAAAAGTGGAGATTATCAAATGACGATTTTGCCCACCAAAGATCTTCAGATTTGCAAAAAAACTATGCACCCATCGACATTCATCTACGGTTGCGCCGTCGACCCAAAAAAACCGTGAAGTGTTTTGCAAGATCTTCAACATCCTCTCTTCTTCATCAAGATATTTTTTGAAGATCTTCAAGATCTTCAACATCCTCTCTTCTTCATCACGATAGTTCCAACAACTTTTATCTTAAATTTTTTGTTCTTCTTCATCATCTTCAACCATGGTAGTCCACATTTTAATGTTATTAGAGGCATCAATATCAAAACACACATCGTATGACACAAGTCTACCTTATCATATGAAACAAGTCTACTATATCGTATGAAACAAGTCTACCATATCGTATGCAAATAAGTCTACAATATCGTGGGAAGAGTACTAAGAAGTGATCAACTTTGGTTATGTTTCTGTGTTTTGTGATGTAGACTTCATGATTATGTGTTTGGTTTTGCTACACTTATTGTGTTTTTGGTTAAGGTTACATGAAGACTTGTTTACGTTTTGCTAGACTTCATGTGTTTGGTGATGTATTGTTTACGGTTCTTTCAAACTATTGGTATTGATAATGTTATTTATGAAATGAGTATGTTTGACTTTCAAGTATTGTGATAATAAACACCACATAGAATTTGTATGTTTTAATTATATGTGGTTCATGTGTTTTTGTTTTAAATCTCACTAATTTTGGTTATACATACTAAGTAAACATTAAACTAAATAAAGTGATTGATTTCGTCAAGCACCTCTGAAAATCATCGTGGACTGTCTTACAATCACCAATTCAAAACCAAATCTACCATCATTTAGAATTCAATTATCATTTGTATAAATTCAAAAACAAATCTACCATCATTTCAAAAACAAATCTACCAAATCCAAATCTCACATTAATTATACTCGTAGAACAATACGTTGAATCGAAGACGGAAATATCGCCTGAGACTCGGCCGCCGAAGACTCGGCCGCCGTCGCGAACCCCAAGAACCTGTCGGAGATACCATCAATTTAACACCATCAATTGACAATAGACCAAAAGAAACTAAATCTACCATCAATTAAAAATAACTCTTCTGTCATGCAATATCAAAGGGAATACTAACCTGACATTTCAAAAGCGTCACCGAAAATTTCAGATGCCATAAATATGGTCAGAGACTGGTCCGAGTTCGCGACGCCCATATACATATCAGAGATGAAACTTTAAATTTACCAAACCTTACAAGAAATCAGCCACCATTCAAATTAATGTACCAAACCCTAAAATTAAATCTACCAGAACGGATTAAACAAGTCTACCATAACAGATCAAACAAGTCTACCATAACGGATTAAACAAGTCTACCATTACGTATTAAACAAGTCTACCTTTACGTATTAAACAAGTCTACCATTACGTATTAAACAAGTCTACCATTATTAATTTCGTCGAACAAGTGGTGGGCATACCTCATAAAGCAGCATATCAACCAAAAAAAGATTATACTGTTTGTGGGCAAAGCAGATCTGGTGGAATGGCGGTGGAGCAGATATAGTGGAAGGCGGCAGCAGTGCAGATCTGGTCGAAGGTGGCAATTTACCAAACCTTACAAGCAAATCTGCAACCATTCAAATTAATGTACCAAACCCTAAAATTATATCTACCAGAACGGATTAAACAAGTCTACCATAACAGATTAAAAAGTCTACCAAAACGGATTAACCAAGTCTACCATAATGGATTAAACAAGTCTACCAGAACGGATTAAACAAGTATGCCAGAACGGATTAAACAAATCTTTCAGAACGGATTAAACAAGTTTACCATAATGTTTTAAACAAGTCTACCATTATTAGCGGAATTTTGTCGAACAAGTGGTGGGCGTACCTCATGAAACAACAAATCAACCAAAAAACGATTATATTATTTGGCGGCAGAGCAGATTTGGTGAAATGGCGGTGGAGTAGCACTAGTGGAAGGCAGCAGAGCAAATCTTCTCGAAGGCGGCGGAATATAGTTTTTTTAGTGGCGATTTTGGGGCGACGACTTTGGAGGAGGAGGTAAGGGTGAGAAGGAGGTTCGCTGGTAGTGACTTAAGAAGAGAGTTGGCCGGCGGCGGAGAGGAAGAAGAAGAAGAAGAAGAAGAAGAAGAAGAAGAAGAGAGAGAGAGAGAGAAGATCATGCATGAGAGAGAGCGAAGAGGAAAAAGAAGAAGAAGAGAGAGAGAAGAGATCGTGAATGAGAGAAAGAAGAGATCGTGAATGAGAGAGAGAGAGAAAATAGGAAGAAGAGAGAATAAAGAGAGAAGAGAGAGAGAGAACGAGAGAGAAAAAAATTAAGTTTTTGTTTTAATTTAATTTTAATTAATTTTTTTGTAAAAAAAAAAGAAAAAAAGGCATTTTGGTGATTAAAACGAAATATGTCATTCAATGTCTTTTGCCAAATTTTGAAGGTTTATTTAGTTAGAGGGAGGTGTGACATAGTTATTCTAGTTAAACAACTACATTTGAAGGTTTTCTAGTTATTATCTCTATTATAAATCTACCGATTTATTATAAATCGACTCTATCTATTAATTTTTTATGGCCACTATTAAAAATAAATCTATTGACCGAGATTTCTGCCGGTTTATATCTACTGCCATTAAGAATAAATCTACAATTTTATTATAAATCTGTTGTGTCTAATAATAAATCTACTATCATTACAAAACAAAGTGACCGAAATTTTCCGGTTTTATATTTAGCTCCATTAAAAATAAATCTACCACTGCAATATTAATCTACCTTTAGTGAAATAAATCTACCGTTACGACAAAACGAACCATCCGATTATTAATCGTTGAAAACTCTGCCACCATAAGAAATAAGTTTACCATGTGTAAGATTAATCTACCACCAATTGAAATAAATCTACCAAAGAGTCAAAAATATATCAAAAAAGCAATCGTTCGGTTGTCAAGTCTACCAACCCATAACTAGTATGCTATTAAAACAAAGAAATCAACCAATAAATTAATATATTTTCCGCCCTCAAACATCTCTACCGAGTCGTAAAAATATGTTTACCAAAATAATTCTACCAAATCAAAACAAGTCTATTGTCCCTTAAACAAGTTTACCTATATTATAGTTTCTGAAACATATATATCATAAAAACTAGGATTTGTCCATTAGTTTTAATTTTTTATATTATATCTAATTTTTTTGGAACAGTTATATGTTGTGCGATAGGTGAACTGTAAAACGGGATGTAGAACTACCCATTAAAATATTTGTTTTAATATAAAAAATCTTACACAGATTAAACATTAATTAATTTGTTGAATTATCTAACAAATATAACATATTCCATCATTATTTACGTTTTAATTTTATAACAAAATTTAAGCAAAGTTGTTTTTACATAATTACTATGCAAACTAATAAAACGCTTACAAAAAAAATTGATTTTCAATGTTAATAATTTATTAAACAAGAGAAAATAAAAAAAAACATAAAAAAATTAATTATTTAAAATTAAAATACCCTATTATTAAATATATACATAAATTAGGAATTTAATAATCGAAAACATCTAATATTTATTGTTTGATTCTCCTCACGCCTCGTATGCATATGAGGTCCATCTATTATTCAGAAACTATTCTTTTTATATTGTGTTAGCATGCAAGGAATCATCAAAATCAAAATCCAGAATCTGAGAAAAACACATAAAGTTATGCAATCTGGTTGTGGTTATGATTAGTTTGTTTTGTGTCTATACATCGTATATTGGAAACTTGATAACACCGTATTTTTACCCATTTTACCATTGATTTTAAGATACTTTAACAAGTGTTCTTCTCGTTTTATATGTTTTAATTACGTTTTTCGTATATTTGTAGTGTCAAGACTCTTTTCAGGTTACTTAAGTAAAAGTGATGCAAATTGGAGAAAAACCAGATTTTTGGCTAAGAGTCAAACCATCAGAAATTTAACCATCAAAGAAGATCTTCTCACCGTCTGATCCAGCCTAAATTTGGAGAAATTAAAGAAGGACTAGCTACCTTACGATTCCACTTGATTTGAGGATGATCCAACAGTTCAATCAAAAGTTACATGAAGATCAAAAAGTCATGTCAAGCAGTCTCAACAGCCACGCACCCGCAGCCAGGAAGCATCCGACCACTCCTGGAGAGCACGCACCCGCGACCAACCTAAAAACCTCCCGAGAAGCCCTTTTGCAACCTTGTTTCATTCCAGTTCAACTCTATCTTTGTAATAACCCTAAGGACGACCAACCATGAGCATAAGGCCTAAAAATATACATTTTTTAGAACCCTAATTGGTGTGCCAACCTTAGATACGAATTAGCACCAAATTCTTATACTTTTGTTCTTTGTTATTTGTTAAGGGAGATAGAGATTTCTCTTGAACCATTTTTTTTATTTCTGATTTTATTGATTATGTAATTCAAAAACTCGATTTTGTCTCAGTAGATTAGTAGTTGGGTTTAAGGGATTATCAAAGGGGATCGATATGATCGATATGCATTTCATGAGATAACTTAGTCAAATTCTAAAACTCTTTCTTGTATATTTATTATTACTGCATGGATCTAGCGTCATGGACTAGAAACTGATTCTAGGTATATTAGACCCACGAAAGTGCTGAATCTAAATATAGAACTAATCTTTAGGGAACAATTTCACTATAAGATACGAAAACATACTTATAGAGTATTGTGAACGTTAATGAACTTGACTTAATTGCGTGATTTTCTGCGTGGCTACCAACGAAAAATGAGTAGTTAAGTTGTTTAATCGTAGGTGTGTAGTTCTACGATATTATGCAATACAAAATTCCGTGTTCGAGTTTGTGGATTTTGCTAGAATCAATTATTTAAGAGCTTTTTTCTCTTTTGCATACTTTACAATTTATGACACAAAACCCCTTTAAAACCCTTTTCGTTTTAGATTTCCTTACTATTTCTCTATCCAAAGTTTTTAAACGAGGATTCCCCGTGGATCGATACCTTAAGTACTACATCGCACTACTGTGCACTTGCAGATACCTAGGGTTATAAATTTTATTACATGAAGCTAACAATAAACCCTAGCCGCATCAAGTTTTTGGCGCCGTTGTCAGGGAATCCAATCGATCTTGTCCTGCCAAACCTTGGAGGTTAGTAAATCGACTGTAAAACACTATTTTCTTTTTATTTTTAGTTTTGTTTTTCTTCGTTTAAGGTCTCTGAAACATGGATCCGCCTCTGAATCGAGATCACGACTTCGAGCAGAGTTACTACGACATATACTACTCACCATTCTCACGATTCACATTACTACCATGATTCATACTTGATGCGTCCCTGCTTGATCAACTCCGGAGGAAGGCTGATAAAGAGATGGCTGCAACAAGGAGATCACGATGATGATGGTTCGATGTGATGATGCTGAATCGATGAAGGTGGTTTGCTATGATGAAGGGGATTGATAGAAGTGATTTTATGGATAGATTGCAGGTGATTATATGAGAGAACAGATAGTAGAGTTTTCTGATTCACAAGTGATGGAAAACTCGAATTCAAAGAGGATGATCTAAGAATCGATATTGAGAGAAGACAATCTCTGGTTGTGCAATTGCATCTAAAATCTTCGCTCCAGAACAAAGGAGGCGTGATTTGGGTTTTATAAATTAACCCAAATCGACACAGCCCTAAACTACAGAGCGTTCGAAATAAAACTACAAGGAGTTAAAATAAAACAGCAAAGCGTTTAAACTTTAAATAAAACAGCGAGGCGTCCCAGCCAAAGGCTCCTAATTGGTGCACCTCTAAAACAACTAAGTACATAGTCATGGCGACTTGTACATTATTACTCTCTGATCGAGAATCCTAAGTAACTCGACGTAGTGATTCATCTGCCTCGTTAAAAACCCTGTTGAGAAAACCAAGTGGGACAAAACTCAACATAGGAAAAGAGTACAGAATCATCACCTAAGTTACTTAGTCTTCAGGATCGGATGTAGTCTTCAATTTGGGGATGTAGGAGACTGAAATCGATGGCAGTTTGAGTGAAGTGAGTGAGTGAGAGTGAGAGTGAAGTAGGTCTGAGTGAGCTTCACTGCTATCTTCTTAGTTCTGGTTCGAATTACTCCATCTGGCTCCAACTCCTTGTCTGCTTCTGCTTCCTTAGTTTCCTTGCTGGCCATGATCACATCAATACTACATGGATCGGAAACCGGCACCGACCAACTATTCTCGAGGACGCTACGAATCCATACTACCGAGACGAGCCTTTTGCGTCTCCGGTGCTCAACTCTCAACCACACTCTTACCGTCTTCCTCATAATATTTTGAACCACCACGATGAGAAGTGTGGCATGGGCGTCCCGATTCAGCTGCCCGAAACCAGCCGAGAGGCGTACGAACTGCACGCCATCAATAGTGCCTTTAGACATCAGGACATATGCGACAAGAAAAGCACTCAAGTGGCTCGTATGAGATTCGGCCCGACTACCAACAAACCGACCCGGTGATGAAAAGCCTAACCCGACACATGGATATATGACCCAATTTACTTCCCGGAACATGTATTCTCTATAAATAACCTCTTCTCTCTACATATAGGAGGATGAACACTTTTTCCCAGAAATTGCACTACACACTTCAAGAAAGTTCTTTAGAGAGAAAATCCTTGAGATTACTCCGAATTGATCCGAAGGAACTTGAAAAGATCCTTCCGATCACTTTTACAATCATCGACTTTCCAATCTTTTACTCAAAATAGCCCACTAAACTTAACAATACTTTATGGATCCACCATCTTTCGGGCCCAAGGGAACTTGAACCCATTTTTATCCCGTTTTCCAACTCATTTCCTGACTCGACGCCCAAAACTTGTGGTTTATCTTTCTTTTATTTACTGACTTGAGCATCAGAGAATCATCGGAAATCACCTCTTCATTGTGTTTTTCGGGCTCTAATGTGTTATATTTTGTAGGAGAACTGCTTCCCCAAAAGACGAAAAAACTTCGAAACAATTAGTTTACATAGTAATTATTAAAAAAAACCTTTGGACAACCCTAGTTTTTCTGATATGTATACTTAATAAATTAATAATCTATATAATTTGTTTAGTATTTTCAAACGAGTTCAAAGAGAACTAATTCAATTTAGTAGCCAAAACATTATATCATAAATATATAATTTAAATACAATTTTAAATCATAAATCTAATAACTAGTTATTTCAATATTTTGCAGGTTTTCTAGTTATTTAACCGGAAAAATATTAGTTATTTTAGTTAGTCAACTATTCTATAACAATATTGTAAATTCAACAAGATTTATTTGTTACCATTTTAATTCTTAGCTAATATGCTAGATTCTACAAGAAATCATCATAAAATTATGACGAATTCCACATTTAACTAGGTTCTAAAAGATTATAAAAATTGTTACCATTTAAATCTGATATAGTACATTTGTAGCTAATTAAAACACACAAATATATGATTATTGACGTTGGTAAAAAAACCTCTCAATAGGAAAGTCAACGATTTTTTGGATTCATTGCCCAAGATTATTTATAATTTAATATTATTTTCTATTTTAATAAATGTTGAAATATTAAAAACTTATCATATATATTTATGACTATCCTATATATATACATTTAACATTAAATATTAAATTTTACATTAATGAAATATATAAAAATAGAAAAGGAAGACTCTTGAATTATTTTTTGACAACTTATTTATACAAAATGAATTAAAATATCTCTCTCATATAAATATATATTCAACATTATAAAGTTTAAGTTTTAAATTAATGAAATATATAAAAATAGATATAAAATTAAAGCGTTGAATTACTTTGTGACAATATATTTATGTCAAAGAATATAAAATCTCTCTCTCTCTCGCCCTTTCTCTCTCTCTTTATCTCTCTCTCTCTCTCTCTCTATCTCTCTCTCTCTCTCTCTCTCTATCTCTCTCTCTCTCTCCATCCATTTCCCAATATATATATATATATATAGACAACAAGATCAACAAATCTAAAAGCTCTTGTTTGCAAATTAGTTACGTGTCTAAAATGAAATTTTATTAAATTAGACAATATCTCTTTGTAACGATCTATAGAGCCTTTGTGATAAGAAAATCCCTTACCGGTTTGTGGAAACCCATGTTCTCTTCGTGTAATGGTATGATTTCTTTCTTCTTTTTCTTGAAAGTTAATCTTATTATTGGCTCATTCGATGATATGGTTTTGGATCTCTTCTATCTCACCGTATGTAGGCTGTTGTTCATTATTGTTGATTCCTTTTATCTTTCACTCAATTTAATTGATATAGTTGATTGTGACTCTGAATGGCTTAATCCACGAGAGAGTTTATACTGTTAACGTTCGTTACTCGTATCAATGTTTTGTTTGTATCTTCTTGCTCATGTTCTCATATGATGTCCGTAATTTTGATGAATGATCCATGTCAACTCATTTGTCATGTATGTCCTTTAACATTAGTTTCTTTGTTGAAAGGAAAAAAGATGCTAACTATTGTAGTTCCATCTGACTCTATAACAATCTATCATTATCACATGTAGTTTTGTATCGAGTATAATGGAGTTGTGCTATGGAAATAAATCCAAGAATGTAATGAAGGAAATGTTGCCCCTTTCTCTGGTGACATGTTTTTTCAAGCTGTTCAACCTTTGTGGAGATTAGGATCGTCCTCACCTATAGATGTGCCAGATGATACCAAAAAGAATCCATTTGTGCTTTATGATTTCAAAGGTAATGATACCTAAGAAGAAGTCCAACATATCCAATATGAGTCTCTTGATTTCTTAAAAACAGGGTTTTTCCATTGAGATTTTTATAGTCCAGTGGAACTCTTGTCTCAAATGGAGGGTCATGCCCTTGTTGCAAACGTATGAAGAGATAAGGGATTTTCTATACTCAGATGGAGTTTTGCGGGAAAACAGGTTTTATAGAAATTGTTTCCTTATCTCTTCATACTTCTCCAATGAGAGCATGACCCTCCATTTGAGACAAGAGTTACACTGGATTGTTAAAGCCTCAATGGGAATACACTTTTTTTTAAGAAAGAGGGTCAGAAAGGACGCTATCATTTCCCTTGGACGAAGATCATGATTCCCACAAAGTTTGTACAGCTTGACAAACCAATCACCTGAGAAAAGGGCAATGTTTCCTTCCTCCATTACATTGATGGATTCATTTCCATAGACAGCTGCGACATACTCGATACAAACTACATGTAATAAACGATTAATGGTTTGAGGTTATATGGAACTAGTATTGTTAACGTCGTTTTCCATTTCAACAAATAAATTACTGTCATATAAAAAAAAAGAAATGCAAAATGAGTTAAAAACATGTATCAGTCTTCACGATTACCTTTACGCTGCTCTCTCTGAACATGAAAGAACATGATAAAACCATACTAGCTTTTCTTTGTGTCTTAAGAATTTACATGAATAAAAAAACAGCAGAAACCCTTGTATAAATAAAATTATTTAAAATCACAATCAGCCTATCAAATTGAGTGAGACACATAAGGAAGCAACAATAATCAGTATGAGCAAACGTACGAAAGAAAATCCAAAATCCATATCATTGAAAGAGGAAAAGAAGAATAAACAATTTTTAATGAGATGAAGAAGAATCGTTACACTCGGACAACAACTATTTCTTAGATCATTGGGAAATTTCCCGATAGGATCAGCTAATGCTCTACAGATCGTTGTGAAGAGAGGGTCACTAATCTGACTATCTCACGGAACCAATTCGAACCTATCTTCGCAACGATCTGTAAAGCCTTCGTTTATCTTATCGGAAACCTTTGTTGTCCCCGTGTAATGATTCTTTTTCTTTTCTTTGAAATTTTATCTTTTCTTCTTTCATCGTTTAATGGTATGTGGTTTTGGATCACCTCTCACCGTACGTTTGCTCATGTTGATTATTCTTGCTTCTTTCTGTGTCTCACTAAATTTGTTAAGGCTGGTTGTGATTTTGAAAGATTTTAATTAAGCGAGGGTTCTGTTGTTTACTGTTTATGCATATTATTGTTGCTTTCTATCGGATATTTCAACTCTTGATTCCTATATATTCATAGATACAAAGAAAAGCTATTTTGATTTTATCTTCTTTCTTTCATGCTCACATATAGAGTATGATAAATGTAAGAGTATTTGTAATGCGGAAATCCCAATGGTCCAAGGTAGACCAATGACATGTTCAAAAGCTAAACAACTCAAGAAGAGGTTCAATCTTGTTGTACAAGCTTACATCAGTTCATTAGAACCAGAGGAATTCCCCTTATCTGAGCAAACCCAAGAACCATACCATACCGACGGAAATGGGTCGAAGAATTGAGGGAAGATTAAGAAGGCAGAAATTCCAATAAGGGAAACCAGATTAATCAACCAACACAACCTCATGGAGCTCATGGACAAGATCAAACCCACTTTGGACGTGTAGATATATACATGTACTCCAAAACCCACTTTGGACGTGTAGATACAACCATGTATTTCAAAACCACTTTGGAGCCAGTCTAAGTCTAGAGTATGATGCCGCTGGATTTGTTTATCCTAACTTTAGGTTTTAAGGT
Source organism: Eutrema yunnanense (assembly GCA_002933935.1). NCBI lineage: Eukaryota > Viridiplantae > Streptophyta > Magnoliopsida > Brassicales > Brassicaceae > Eutrema > Eutrema yunnanense. The sequence continues at coordinate 675,057 of PKML01000365.1, forward strand.
ATCGATTCACAAGGAGATAATGGTTTTTTGTGAGACCTTAGATAGAGAATTAGCAAGTAAGTCTAAAACGAGAATAAGGTTTTATAGGGTTTTGTATCGAAAATTGTAAAGAACGAAAAACAGAAAATTGCTTGTAAATTGAAGTATGAAAATCGATAGCATAAACTAAAAAGGAAAAATCGATTTGTAATCTATGATAAAACGATGTTGGGTCGACATGGATATCTTAGGGTATGTTTGATTCAAATACGGTACCTAGGTTCTTAGTAACAATGATTCTAGTAAACTCCACGAACTGAAATGAACAAATGGCGTAGCCTACTTTTGTACATCATATACACCAATAACTTATATACTCGACCGGTAGCTTTTGTCTTCGGCCGCGCAGAAAGTCATGATGTTCGAGCTGGTTCTTAAACATTCACGACACTCCATAAGTATACTTTCGTATCTTATGACGCGACACGATCTTATAGATGAACGATTCAGGTGGTTAGAATAAACACTTTTGGTGGTTCTTATAACACCTAGGAATCAACCTCTAGTTCATGACGCTAAATTCATGCATTAACAACGATCTATAAGAAATAGTTCTAGAATACGGCTAGGATTTTACAAATCCTTATCCAACATATAATTTCCTTCGATAATCCCTTTAAACCCTACGATAAAACTACTCAAGCATAATTAAAAGTAAAGACATGATTAAATTAAAAGCAAGAGATTTGATGAAGGGGCTTCTCAATTTTAAGAACGAAGTCCGGAGAAAACCTCTTCACCAATCTCGAAGAGTATATAACAAAAGTAAAGAGCAAAAAGTAAGAACAAAACTAATCTAAAAATGGTGTAAAATCAAGCACACGAAATTAGGTCTCTAAAGCACATATATATAGGTCTTAAGCTCTGCTTTCGTAGGTCTTTAGGGTCCTTGACGGGATTTGATTGGGCTTGAAAATTGGCTTTCGGGATGAAACAGGAGCTGCAGGCCGCATGTCCATGGGCTCTGACCGTGGCAAATTGCACCTTGGCTGCCGGTGGAAAGCTTATGCCCGCGGTAAATTGCCTCTTGGCCGCGGGTGGAGAGCTTCTGCCCGTGGTGAACTGGGACGTCTTGTTCTTGATGTATCTTTTGATTGAAACGTTGGATCGTCCTCAAATCAGTTGGAATGGAAAGGTAGCTAGTCCTTCTTGAATATCCCCAAAATTTGGTTGGGTCAGTTGGCGAAGAAAACCTCTTTGGAAGTTGAACTTCTGACAGTTTGACTATGAGCCGAATATTTGATTTTTCTCCAATTTGCAATGCTTTTGCCTAAGTAACCTGAAAAAGAGTCTTGAAACTACAAATATGCGAAAAACACGATAAGACATATAAAAGTGAATGAAACACTTATTAAAGTGTTCTAAAATAGTCGGTAAAATGGGTAAAAATACGATGTTATCAGAGTACACTGACCGAATCTCCACTGAGGGAAGTAAGTGGATATTTTAACACTAATGGTCGAGGTAGTTTGCTAGTTGAACATGCATATTTGAAGATAGCTCATAACATGCCACCTAGAGACGTGACTGGAGCCGAGGAGGATCTCGGTGAGGAGTTCAACCAATTGAGCCTAAATCGGACTTCATATGATGATCCCAAAGGTATACATATTGTTTTGGCAGGTCATGGAGCTCAAGAAACCAATATTGGTCCGAAGGAATCTCGAGTTGCTTCAAGATCAAGTCACCGACCCGAGAAAGACTAAAACAAGAAAAAAGAAGAGGCGGAGGCGTCTCCAGCAAGAATCATGTCAAGAACTCACCAAATCCAGAGACGTCCTCAAAGACTCCATACGCATCAACTCGACCAACCATGCACCAAGTTAAGCTATATATATATATTATATACTATCCTTGCAGGTGATTCAAGCTTTAACAACGACTAATAAAAGCTCCAAAACAACATCAAACTCCATAGTTTAAGTTTACTGATCGTGAGACCAAAGTTTCCGTTTTTAGATTAAGTAAAACGATGAGCTTTGTGTTTTTTTTTTGTTTTCTTTTGTTTGCATTTTGTTTCTTGTGTTTTGCATTTTTTACTTTGACTGAAGGGTCTTTAGCTGACGAACCATTTATAAGGTTCCCCAACAACTTTGTATTGTGAGAGTCGAAACTCACACAATCAATCTTTTGTCGAGACTTTTAGAGGGAACCGAAGTTTCTCACAAAGATGGTGATTTTATTGCTATTTGAAAGTGTATGAGTACAAGTTGTTAAGGGCTAAGGTATTTCTTTACAAGCGATTTACGAATACTATTTATATGTGCTCACATCCGAGATTCTCAGACGTAAGAAGTAAATTTTCCTTCTTCCTTTGCGCGGCTAACTAAACTTGATTAGGGTAAACGATGACTTGGGCCTTTAATCCGGCACAAAAGGGTTGGTGGACACTTGTATCTCGGCCCAGAAAGGTCCATTGGAACTTATATCTCGTCCAATAGCCGTTCAGATTAACTCGGTTATTTCCCCGAAATGGAGTGACCTATCCTGGATCGGCCTCGGTTCGGTAGAGATAGTATTGTCTTCACCTCGGGTATTGATATATCATGGTTTTTACCCCTTTTAGGCCATGATATAAGTCCGTTTTATAGAGTCTTTCTAGTATTTTGGAGTCTTTTAAAGTCTTTTACAGGTCTTAGCACGTTTGGAGCACAATTGGAGATATTGGAGCTTTCTGGAGCATTTTGGAGCAAGGCTGAAGATCGTGTTGCTGAGTACCCGATTTTACGACTAGTGTCGATCGATACCCCCTGGTATCGATCGATGCCCATCACAGCAAGACACGACCCGCGACTTTAATGAAGAGTTGAAGAATTGCAACTTGGTCCAGAAGTTTTTAATATTTACAAGAAGCCCCAAAACGTGATTTAGGTTATTTATAGGGATTTTACAGCCACCTGTTTAGGCTATGCTTTATTTTTACTTTGGTTTTGTGAGAAAGCAAAATCTGAAACTCCCTTCGTCCGAGATCAGATTTCAAACCCTCTTATTACTCTTTCTGATTTATTTGATGATTTATTCAGTTATGTTGATTGTTTCATTCTCTATGTCTGAGTAGATCCACTTTAGGTTCAGGGTTCTCATAAGGGTTTTCTCTGAATGCTAGGTTGATTAATTTATTAGGATTCACTATCTGAATTAGTTCTTCACCTTAGGTTGTTCTCTAAGCTAATTCTAGGTTGACGAATCTGGAACTTAGATCTTAGGATAATTGATTAGGCACGACAGTGCGATTAATTACCTGATAGAACCTTAGGTGAGCAAATTGATTATTCGCAAAGAGATTTGGTTTAATTGATTTGTGAACATATCAAACCTGATATTAAAGCTGATTTAGACTTTAGGATTCGCAAAGAGATTTGGAATTCCTAGGATTTAGATTTAGATAATTCTCGCAACGACAGTTGGTTAGCTATATTTTAGTGATTTGAGTTCAAGAACTGCGCTAAATCTGAATCCTGCTAATTAGTTTATCTGCATTCATTGATTTCCTGAGAAATACCCTGAGCCTATCTTTCTCCAATTGAATTACAACACTTTTAATTTCTGCACTGCTTTCAATTACATCTTTTGGCTTGGCTTAATTCGATACTATATAATCTATTGTGTGATTTCTCTGAGTCCTTGTGTTCGACCCCTGATATACTGCAGCAACTGCTTTAGTACTGTTTAGGGTATTAATTTGAGCATATCAGGTATGCACTACTAGAAGAAGTGAGACGAGCTGCTAGGGACGTTCTGTTATCATGCTTCAGGTCTGGTTAGTATCCCTAATTCTCTGAGGTGTTAATCTCAGATGTGTTAATTCTATGAGATACTATCTAGTATCGGTCGATACTTGTCTTTTTCTTTTGTTGATATCGATCGACACCACTTGGTATCGATCGATACTCATCGTGTTTTTAAATTTAGATAATTCTCAAACCTGATATTAAAGCTGATATTAAAGCTGATTTAGACTTTAGAATTCGCAAAGAGATTTGGAATTCCTAGGATTTAGATTTAGATAATTCTCGCAACGACAGTTGGTTAGCTATATTTAGTGATTTGAGTTCAAGAACTGCGCTAAATCTGAATCCTGCTAATTAGTTTATCTGCATTCATTGATTTCCTGAGAAATACCCTGAGCCTATCTTTCTCCAATTGAATTACAACACTTTTAATTTCTGCAATGCTTTCAATTACATCTTTTGGCTTGGCTTAATTCGATACTATATAATCTATTGTGTGATTTCTCTGAGTCCTTGTGTTTCACCCCTGATATACTGCAGCAACTGCTTGGCGGAGATAGGTCCGCCTGGCGGAGACGGTTTCTTCAATACCGATGTCACTGGTCGGTGTAACTGCTCGGTGTAGAAACAGGAGGAAAATTTCTTAGCACCGACGTGTGGTACCGAGGAGTGACTTCGGTATTGAAGGGTCTCCACTCGGAATTAGCCTCGGTGGTCTTCACCAAAGTTGTAGAGGAGTGAATCAGCTTTACACAAAAGTTTGAATCGGGTTATTTGGACGTATGAATAGGGAGGTAAGACGGATTTACTGAAACCGTCCAAATAACCGGAAAAACGAAGGCCTTCCGCTATGAAACAACTCCAGTGGTCTGCATAAAACTTGTATAGGAGTGAATCAAATTTACACAGGAGTTTGAATCATAACATTTGGACCTCTGGATCGAATTTTATGGCCAAGACACTGAAGCATGATCTGCCTGGCCGAGAAGAGATGACATCGTCCAAAGAACCGCTAAAACGAAGTTCTTCCGATCATATTCAGCCTCTCCGACCTTCATGAAAGTTGTAGAGAGAAGAGTTAGCTGTTCATACAAGCGAAAATCATGTCAATTGGATATCAGGCTAGGGAGATGCCTTGAATTTATCAAAGACGCATCCAAGATTCGACCGGGTCAATACCCGGTTTGTTCCGGGTTGACCCGGTTCGCCCATTTTCATTTATAAACCCAAAAACCCTAATTTTCATTCTTATGCTTTTTGTTAGTCAAAAACCCTTTTCCCTTTTGAGAGAGAACTTGGAGATTGTAAGAGAGATCCTTTAAGTTTATGCAATTAAGTGTTTATCTCATTGAATCTCTTCTATCTATCTTCTTTTCATCTTGATTATTCAACATCTATCCATGGAATCATCCTCTATCAAAATCGATTTTGAGGGGTTCTTAATGGGTATTGAGTAGTCTTTTAGGATCTCGAGATGGGGTAGATTAAGATGTTCCTAGGTTTGATTCATGGTGTTTAGGGTTAGATCTTCTTATATCCCTTCTTGTTTAATGTTCTTAAGGCTAAATCTAGCTTGAAAAAGTAGATTTAGATCATAAGGCATTTCATGCACACCAAGTGTTTGGTGAAATGCCTTGATGAATTAAACAAGAGATTTACATTCCTAGCCTATGAAAATAGTTTTCTAGGGTGTATTTTTGGTTGATCTTGTTGATTTAAACTAAATGCTTGCTAATCAATGATCCACAAATGATGATTTGCTAATGGGTTAGGTGATTAGCATAGTGATTAATTGTTTGAAAGAGAATTAGTCAAGTTTAGGATCTTATGCCTAGGGATTAGCTTGTTTGAGTAATTGAACATCATGAATTGAACTTGGGACTTCTTATATCGATAACCCTATCTCTAGATTCGCTTTTGCTTATTTATTTACAATCTTGCTTAGTGCTTTTGCTTAATTCTAAATTGGATACTTAATCATAAACTACCTTGTTTAGCTTAAATTACTCATGAACCTTGCATTCTTAGTGATTAGGATAAATCCCTTTATGGATTGATAACCTTCATACTACACGTATTGGAGTTATTGATACCTCCTTGGATTGCAAAATTCTTGTATCAATTTGGCGCCGTTGCCATATTAGGATTTGTTTTAGCATTGAGATTTAGGTTCTTTGTGAGATTAAGCCTTATTTGCTACCAAATTACTAATCTTGTTTGCTTCCAAGTGCTCTTTCTCTCTATAGATGCATGCATACCCGTTCCCGTGGCAATACTAACCTAGTAGAACCGAGGGACGACATTGATCAACTTGAGAGAGGTTCAAGAGCAAGACGAAACCGAGGGAGAATTCAAGAAGAAGTTGGTAACGATATGGAAGATCTTCATGATATTCCACTCGGGAACGTTCATGAGAACATTCCCCACCAAAGGAACGGTGGGAATGGCAACAACCAAGGAGGTGGTGGCAATGGAAACCATCACCAACCAAACCGCCCCAACCATCTACCAAGAGCTAGACACGTCGTTGGAGAGGGTGATGCCGCTAATGCTCACCAAAATCGGCAAGGCATTCAAGCTCCACCGGTGGAAAACAACAACTTTGAAGTCAAACCCGGGCTAATCAACATGGTTCAAGCTAACAAGTTCCATGGGTTGTCAATGGAGGATCCTCTAGATCACATTGACCAATTTGACCGGATATGTGGTCTCACCAAGATCAATGGGGTCTCCGAAGACGGTTTAATGCTTCGTCTCTTCCCATTCTCTTTAGGTGACAAGGCTCACCAATGGGAAAAGACCTTGCCTCAAGGATCTATTACTTCATGGGATGATTGCAAAAGGGCGTTTCTAGCCAAATTCTTCTCACCGTCTAGAACCGCCAAACTTCGCAATGAGATATCTAGCTTCACACAACGGTCTATTGAGTCTTTCAACGAGGCTTTGGAGAGATTTAGAGGCTACACTACTCAATGCCCACATCATGGCTTCTCCAACGCCTTTCTCCTTAGCACTCTTTACCGAGGTACTTTGCCTAAGATCCGTATGCTACTTGACACGGCTTCGAATGGTAATTTCCTAGCTAAGGACGTAGAGGATGCTATGGAGCTCGTGGAGAACTTATCTACTAGTGATGGGACGTATGGGGATGATTATGACCGTGCTTCAAGGACTACTAGTGACTTTGACGAGAACAAGAGAGCCAAGGACATGAAAGCCTTGAATGAGAAGTTGGATAAGCAAGCCTCTATGATAGACAAGCTTCTTGCCTCTCAAAAAGAGTCTCAAAAGGCGGTACATTTCATTGGTGATTATGAGAACAATCAAGCTTGCTATCAAGAGGAGGCCGTGGAAACACATGAGGAAGTGAACTATGTGTGGAACCAAGGTAACTTCCAAAGACAAGGGTTCAACCAAACCTATAGGAATCCACAAGACCAACTTTACCTTCAACAATCTACTCAAGCTCAAGGAGTTCCACAACAACAATTCCAATCTCAAGGTCAACCTTCTAACTTCAACCAACAAGGGTATGTTCCAAGGAACCAATTCCAAGGAAACCAAAGTGGATTCTAACCAAAAGCCCCACCCGGTTTTCAAGGTCAACAACAAGGGTTTGTGCCCCAAGGTCAAGCACCTACGTCTAAACCGCAAGAGCTTGATTTGGCCTCCATGTTCCAACAGCTCATCAAGGGCCAAGCGGAAACCACTAACAAGGTCATTTGCTCTTACAATGATCTTAATAGCAAGTTTGAGACATTGAGCTCAAAGGTGAAACTAATGGAGCAAAGGAGTGCTGCCCCTTCTTCACAACATACTCAAGTCTCTTCAAATGGGAAAGCCATACTAACCTCTAAAGAGTCTTGCAACACCTTTTCCACTCTTAAAGAGCAAGATCACATTATTGAGGAGTTCCTCGGGTTAGTCTCTAGCCTCAATGAGGACATTGAGCAACAAGGTGGGGAGGTGACCCTTGGGAGTGAGAATGATATGATGTTGGTTGGAGAAAAGAGTAACAAGGTTGAGGAGTCCATCAAGGACTTGGTTAAAGTGAAAAACGTTGAGACACAAGTTGAGTCAAAGAGAGAGACTCCACCTCCATATGAGCCTCCACTTCCATTTCCCGGTCGTTTCCTCAACAAAGCACAAGAGAAAGTGCCTCCAAGCACAACAAGGATCGAGCCTAAGACTCTCCCAAAGCTTGGAAACCCCGGGAAATTCTCAATATCTTGCACACTTGGACTCTTGGAAGTTGATGATGCTTTGTGTGACTCGGGCTCAACCGTTAATGTCATGACTTCGGAGATGGCCAAAAGTCTTGGGATAGATAAGTTGAACGATTACCCCTCCACAATCACATTTGGAGACTCTTCTACGAAGAAACCTCTTGGCTTGGTTGAAGACTTTCCTCTCATAATTGGAAAGTGTCTTGTACCAACGGACTTCGTTGTGATGGAGATGGCACCAAACATAAAACTCCCTCTACTCCTCGGGACTCCATTCCTCAACACAACCGGTGCAAGCTTGGACTTCATAAACAAGAGGGTTGTTCTTAAGAACGTGGATGACAAGAAGTTCTACACAATGATGCCTTCTCCCACCGCTATTTGTGGGACTATTATTTGTGGAGACAATGAAGCCCAAGCCCGGAAGGTTGAGTATGTAGGCGTATGTGAGACGGTGAGTATTGAAAGGGTTGAAGAAGCCCTAGATCTAGATGGAATTTGCTTGTATTCCCTCTTTCACACCACAACGGAGAGTGATGGTGAAAGTGCTAAGGTTAATAAGAAGAAGACGAAGCCTAGGTCCGAGGAGAGGAAATCGAGCATGCTCAAGGGGATTGGACCCTTGCTAGACCAACCTTCGATCGTGACTCTCATCCCATGAAAACATGAAGAAGGGATGATTGAGTACAAGGTCAAATGTAGAGGGCGCCCCAAGCCTTTTGCCAAGGCCATAGCAAACCTCACACCGGAGGTTATGGAGCCAAATCACGCCGGTCTTCAAGGCTTAATGGGTAAAATTCTCAAACTCGAGCTTAAGGAACCGCCATGGAGTGCTTGCACTCCTCCATTACCCACCTAAAAGGGTAACAAACGTTGAACTTAGTGACGTTAAACAAAGTGCTCTTGGGAGACACCCCAAGCTTATCCTTGTACATATTTCCTTTTATGCTTTTCTTTCGTTGTTAGTTCCTTTTGATGGGTTTTCTTAGTGCGAGTAGGTTTTCGATGGCCATATGGGCATGAACTTATGGACTAAAGTGCTTAGGATGAGGTGATGGAATATGGCGTCCGTTGATACCTCTTGCCCCCTCCATCCTTTTCCAAGGTAACACTTTAAACTTTGTATATAGCATTTAGAATCATATCTTTTTCCTTGTTTCATGCATTGTTTAACTCTTCTTTAAGCTTCTATTACACAAGGGACTGTGTAATTTAAGCTTGGGGAAGGGTTTGTGTGTTATCTAACATCGTTTTTGGTGTTCTTATTTTGATATTTTGCACCTTGAGTCTCATGCATATCATGCATTTTCAATAAATTTGAAAATTTTGAACTTTTGTGCATTCATATAGGATTGAGTCTAGATGCATAGCATATAAGGTAGCTTTGCATTAGCATTAGGAGGAATGATAGATTTGTCCTTGTAAAGTACCTTACTAAGAGTTTAGTCCAATGCCATTGTTGCTAGTTACTTGATGCTTTGATCTCGTGTAGAAATTAAGAACGAACCATGCCTTGATCTCATGTCTTATTGTTCTTGCCTTGATTGAAGCAAAACCTTGACTTGAATTCAACCCCATCTAAGTGATAACCTTAATTTTGACTTGTAAATATTGTGTTTATGCATTTTTGAATGAATTCGTGGATCACTTCATACATACTTGGATAATCTTTTCCCTTTCACCACTCTTGTTTATCCAAGTAGCCATATCCCATCATTGGAATGGTTTCCCCTACCCTAACCTCAACCTTCTTTCTAGCCATTGATATTCGTGTGTGATTGGTGAGGCCTTCTTTCGAGCAAACTTGGCAAAAAGTGTTAGGTTTAGGACGAGAAGGAGGAATTCCCATGTAGATTTAGCTCCATCATCACGGAGTTAATCTAGGAATAGGCTAGATATGTTGGTGGTTCTTGGGTTAAGTTTGGGGGAACGGCTTGGAAATTTAGTGAACGTATTTGTTTGGAATAGATTTTGGAATGGGAAAGATGAATAAGGAGAAGGGAAAAGGGGATCGAATTTATAGATTGGTTGGTGCAAAATTATAAGACTAGCTCTAAGAATAAGATAGCCTCAAGAGATCCAAAGAAAAAGAAGAAAGCCGAAAAGGCCAAAGCATCAAAGAAGAAAAAGAGGCGTGAACAAAAATGAAGAAAAAGGAGAGCTAAGTCACAACAAAGAAGCACCAAACCATGAGAACAAGGAAGAAGAAGTTGATCCCCGAATGAGAAGAAGGTGCAGTGAAAGGACAAGAAGCATGTGTGGGTTTAAGAAGGCAAATGCCTTAAGATGAAAATGGTAGCTTAGGATATGGGCACAAACGGGTTAGAAGGCATTATGTTAGAGACACTCTAGGCATTTGGGTAGATGAGAATTCTCCCTTGTATGCATATGTTGCCTTTTACCTTTAGCATTTTGCTAAAGTTTGCTCTTTCCATGAGAGATCCTAATACTTGATTACCCATGCTTGATAATGAGGTCATCTTCATCTCATAACCTAACCCTTAGCCAAACAAATTCATTTGATCTTGCATAGACATGATTAACGCTTATTACACTTAATCAATGTCAAGGGGTTGGAGGATTTGAAAGTTTGTGTAGGTTGAGGTTCGAATGTAAGTCATGTAAGGATAAGTGTGGCTGGTCACTTTTGAGTAAGTTGTTTGATCGCATCAAGAAGTTTGCAACTTGGACATTGGGTTCGGATTCTTTTTATGGCACCTTCGGATTTGAGCTCCCATATTCTAGTCTTCTCCCCTTGCCTATTCTTGTTTGCTTGAGGACAAGCAAAGGTTTAAGTTTGGGGGAATTGATATGTGCATATTCTACATGTATTTAGCATGCATTTCATATAGATTTTAGGTCATTCTCTTGGATCCTCATGGCATTTCATACTTGTTTTGTCCCACTTAGAGTATTAGGAGCTGCATTAGGTCCTAGTGAGTCTTTTACATGTCTTTGAGGAGTTTTCTAGGTGTTTGGAGACACTTGGTGGCGTTTGGAGATTTGGTGCTTAAAGACTAGAGAGGAACCATCCGGAACGTCTCAAAACACCGATCAGAAGAAGGCGATCCGATTTGATCCAGCTCTTGGATTCTTCATCAGAGTTGTAGCCCGATGAGTCCTCTAACCATAGGAGTTGGAATCAAGTTATTCGGACGTGTGGTTTGAGAGATATGGCTGATTTACCAGAGATAGGTCCGCCTGGCGGAGACGGTTTCTTCAATACCGATGTCACTGGTCGGTGTAACTGCTCGGTGTGGAAACAGAAGGAAAATTTCATAGCACCGACGTGTGGTACCGATGAGTGACGTCGGTATTTAAGGGTCTCCACTCCTAATTAGCCTCGGTGGTCCTCACCAAAGTTGTAGAGGAGTGAATCAGCTTTACACAGGAGTTTGAATCGGGTTATTTGGACGTATGAATTGGGAGATAAGACGGATTTACTGAATGTATGTCCGTCTGGCCAAGAGACGATGAAACCGTCCAAATAACCGGAAAAACGAAGGCCTTCCGCTATGAAACAACTCCATTGGTCTGCATAAAACCTGTAGAGGAGTGAATCAGATTTACACAGGAGTTTGAATCATATCATTTGGACCTCTGGATCGAATTTTATGGCCAAGACACTGAAGCATGATCTGCCTGGCCGAGAAGAGATGACATCGTCCAAAGAAACGCTAAAACGAAGTTCTTCTGTTCATATTCAGCCTCTCCGGCCTTCATGAAAGTTGTAGAGGGAAGAGTTAGCTGTTCATACAAGCAAAAATCATGTCATTTGGATATCATGCTAGGGAGATGCCTTGAATTTATCAAAGACGCATCCAAGATCCGACCGGGTCAATACCCGGTTTGTTCCGGGTTGACCCGGTTCGCCCATTTTCATTTATAAACCCAAAAACCCTAATTTTCATTCTTATGCTTTTTGTTAGTCAAAAACCCTTTTCCCTTTTGAGAGAGAACTTGGAGATTATAAGATAGATCCTTTAAGTTTATGCAATTAAGTGTTTATCTCATTGAATCTCTTCTATCTATCTTCTTTTCATCTTGATTATTCAACATCTATCCATGGAATCATCCTCTATCAAAATCGATTTTTAGGGGTTCTTAATGGGTCTTGAGTAGTCTTTTAGGATCTTGAGATGGGGTAGATTAAGATGTTCCTAGGCTTGATTCATGGTGTTTAGGGTTAGATCTTCTTATATCCCTTCTTGTTTAATGTTCTTAAGGCTAAATCTAGCTTGAAAAAGTAGATTTAGATCATAAGAAATTTCATGCACACCAAGTGTTTGGTGAAATGCCTTGATGAATTAAACAAGAGATTTACATTCCTAGCCTATGACAATAGTTGTCTAGGGTGTATTTTTGGTTGATCTTGTTGATTTAAACTAAATGCTTGCTAATCAATGATCCACAAATGATGATTTGCTAATGGGTTAGGTGATTAGCATAGTGATTAATTGCTTGAAAGAGAATTAGTCAAGTTTAGGATCTTATGCCTAGGGATTAGCTTGTTTGAGTAATTGAACATCATGAATTGAACTTGGGACTTCTTATATCGATAACCCTATCTCTAGATTCGCTTTTGCTTATTTATTTACAATCTTGCTTAGTGCTTTTGCTTAATTCTAAATTGGATACTTAATCATAAACTACCTTGTTTAGCTTAAATTACTCATGAACCTTGCATTCTTAGTGATTAGGATAAATCCCTTTATGGATTGGTAACCTTCATACTACACGTATTGGGTAAAATTCTCAAACTCGAGCTTAAGGATTCGCCATGGAGTGCTTGCACTCCTCCATTACCCGCCTAAAAGGGTAACAAACGTCGAACTTAGTGACGTTAAACAAAGTGCTCTTGGGAGACACCCCAAGCTTATCATTGTACATATTTCCTTTTATGATTTTCTTTCGTTGTTAGTTCCTTTTGATGGGTTTTCTTAGTGCGAGTAGGTTTTCGATGGCCATATGGGCATGAACTTATGGACTAAAGTGCTTAGGATGAGGTGATGGAATATGGCGTCCCTTGACCCCTCTTGCCCCATCCATCCTTTTCCAAGGTAACACTTCAAACTTTGTATATAGCATTTAGAATCATATTTTTTTTCTTCTTTCATGCATTGTTTAACTCTTCCTTAAGCTTCTATTACACAAGGGACTGTGTAATTTAAGCTTGGGGGAGGGTTTGTGTGTTATCTAACATCGTTTTTGGTGTTCTTATTTTGATATTTTGCACCTTGAGTCTCATGCATATCATGCATTTTCAATAAATTTGAAAATTTTGAACTTTTGAACTTTTGTGCATTCATATAGGATTGAGTCTAGATGCATATCATATAAGGTAGTTTTGCATTAGCATTAGGAGCAATGATAGATTTGTCCTTGTAAAGTGCCTTATTAAGAGTTTAGTCCAATGCCATTGTTGCTAGTTACTTGATGCTTTGATCTCGTATAGAAATTAAGAACGAACCATGCCTTGATCTCATGTCTTATTGTTCTTGCCTTGATTGAAGCAAAACCTTGACTTGAATTCAACCCCATCTAAGTGATAACCTTAATTTTGACTTGTAAATATTGTGTTTATGCATTTTTGAATGAATTCGTGGATCACTTCATACATACTTGGATAATCTTTTCCCTTTCACCACTCTTGTTTATCCAAGTAGCCATATCCCATCATTGGAATGGTTTCCCCTACCCTAACCTCAACCTTCTTTCTAGCCATTGATATTCGTGTGTGATTGGTGAGGCCTTCTTTCGAGCAAACTTGGCAAAAAGTGTTAGGTTTAGGACGACAAGGAGGAATTCCCATGTAGATTTAGCTCCATTATCACATAGTTAATCTAGGAATAGGCTAGATAGGTTGGTGGTTCTTGGTTTAAGTTTGGGGGAACGGTTTGGAAATTTAGTGAACGGATTTGTTTGGAATAGATTTTGGAATGGGAAAGATGAATAAGGAGAAGGGAAAAGGGGATCGAATTTATAGATTGGTTGGTGCAAAATTATAAGACTAGCTCTAAGAATAAGATAGCCTCAAGAGATCCAAAGAAAAAGAAGAAAGCCGAAAAGGCCAAAGCATCAAAGAAGAAAAAGAGGCGTGAACAAAAATGAAGAAAAAGGAGAGCTAAGTCACAACAAAGAAGCACCAAACCATGAGAACAAGGAAGAAGAAGTTGATCCCCGAATGAGAAGAAGGTGAAGTGAAAGGACAAGAAGCATGTGTGGGTTTAAGAAGGCAAATGCCTTAAGATGAAAAGGGTAGCTTAGGATATGGGCACAAACGGGTTAGAAGGCTTTAGGTTAGAGACACTCTAGGCATTTGGGTAGATGAGAATTCTCCCTTGTATGCATATGTTGCCTTTTACCTTTATCATTTTGCTAAAGTTTACTCTTTCCATGAGAGATCCTAATACTTGATTACCCATGCTTGATAATGAGGTCATCTTCATCTCATAACCTAACCCTTAGCCAAACGAATTCATTTGATCTTGCATAGACATGATTAACGCTTATTACACTTAATCAATGTCAAGGGGTTGGAGGATTTGAAAGTTTGTGTAGGTTGAGGTTCGAATGTAAGTCATGTAAGGATAAGTGTGGCTAGTCACTTTTGAGTAAGTTGTTTGATCGCATCAAGAAGTTTGCAACTTGGACATTGGGCTCGGATTCTTTTTATGGCACCTTCGGATTTGAGCTCCCATATTATAGTCTTCTCCCCTTGCCTATTCTTGTTTGCTTGAGGACAAGTAAATGTTTAAGTTTGGGGGAATTGATATGTGCATATTCTACATGTATTTAGCATGCATTTCATATAGATTTTAGGTCATTCTCTTGGATCCTCATGGCATTTCATACTTGTTTTGTCCCACTTAGAGTATTATGAGCTGCATTAGGTCCTAGTGAGTCTTTTGCATGTCTTTGAGGAGTTTTCTAGGTGTTTGGAAACACTTGGTGGCGTTTGGAGATTTGGTGCTTAAAGACTAGAGAGGAACCATCCGTAACGTCTCAAAGAACCGATCAGAAGAAGGCGATCCGTTTTGATCCTGCTCTTGGAGTCTTCACCATAATTGTAGCCCGATGAGTCCTCTAACCATAGGAGTTGGAATCAAGTCATTCGGACGTGTGGTTTGAGAGATATGGCTGATTTACCAGAGATAGGTCCGCCTGGCGGAGACGGTTTCTTCAATACCGATGTCACTGGTCGATGTAACTGCTCGGTGTGGAAACAGGAGGAAAATTTCTTAGCATCGACGTGTGGTACCGAGGAGTGACGTCGGTATTGAAGGGTCTCCACTCCGAATTAGCCTCGGTGGTCTTCACCAAAGTTGTAGAGGAGTGAATCAGCTTTACACATGAGTTTGAATCGGGTTATTTGGACGTATGAATAGGGAGATAAGACGGATTTACTGAAGGTATGTCCGTCTGGCCGAGAGAAGATGAAACCGTCCAAATAACCGGAAAAACGAAGGCCTTCCACTATGAAACAACTCCAGTGGTCTGCATAAAACCTGTAGAGGAGTGAATCAGATCATTTGGACCTCTGGATCGAATTTTATGGCCAAGACACTGAAGCATGATCTGCCTGGCCGAGAAGAGATGACATCGTCCAAAAAACCGCTAAAACGAAGTTCTTCCGATCATATTCAGAGTCTCCGGCCTTCATGAAAGTTATAGAGGGAAGAGTTAGCTGTTCATACAAGCAAAAATCATGTCATTTGGATATCAGGCTAGGGAGATGCCTTGAATTTATCAAAGAGGCATCCAAGATCCGACCGGGTCAATACCCGGTTTGTTCCGGGTTGACCCGGTTCGCCCATTTTCATTTATAAACCCAAAAACCCTAATTTTCATTCTTATGCTTTTTGTTAGTCAAAAACCCTTTTCCCTTTTGAGAGAGAACTTGGAGATTGTAAGAGAGATCCTTTAAGTTTATGCAATTAAGTGTTTATCTCATTGAATCTCTTCTATCTATCTTCTTTTCATCTTGATTATTCAACATCTATCCATGGAATCATCCTCTATCAAAATCGATTTTGAGGGGTTCTTATTGGGTCTTGAGTAGTCTTTTAGGATCTTGAGATAGGGTAGATCAAGATGTTCCTAGGCTTGATTCATGGTGTTTAGGGTTAGATCTTCTTATATCCCTTCTTGTTTAATGTTCTTAAGGCTAAATCTAGCTTGAAAAAGTAGATTTAGATCATAAACCATTTCATGCACACCAAGTGTTTGGTGAAATGCCTTGATGAATTAAACAAGAGATTTACATTCCTAGCCTATGACAATAGTTGTCTAGGTTGTATTTTTGGTTGATCTTGTTGATTTAAACTAAATGCTTGCTAATCAATGATCCACAAATGATGATTTGCTAATGGGTTAGGTGATTAGCATAGTGATTAATTGCTTGAAAGAGAATTAGTCAAGTTTAGGATCTTATGCCTAGGAATTGAACTTGGGACTTCTTATATCGATAACCCTATCTCTAGATTCGCTTTTGCTTATTTATTTACAATCTTGCTTAGTGCTTTTGCTTAATTCTAAATTGGATACTTAATCATAAACTACATTGTTTAGCTTAAATTACTCATGAACCTTGCATTCTTTGTGATTAGGATAAATTCCTTTATGGATTGATAACCTTCATACTACACATATTGGAGTTATTGATACCTCCTTGGATTGCAAAATCCTTGTATCATTGACTTTGATTTTAAGGTCTCCTGCCAGTTCCATTCAAGCGCTATGCTTTAAAAATCTCAAAAATTGCGAATGCTCCTTGTTGGTTTTCGAGGTCACGTGCTCCCACGCGCGGAGCGTCTATAAAAGATGAGATTCTCTTCATTTCATCTCATCACTCCAAAAACTTCTGAAACTCAGGTAGCTTTCTTCTCTCTTCTCCTTCTTAATTAAATATTTCGGAGGAGATATGCCGAATTGCAATATTCTAAATGGCTCGGTTGGTTCGACCGTCCATATTCCGCTCGTCCATGATTCCGCATCGGGTGCAAAAGCGAATAAATCGGCCGCGGCAGATGAAGAGTATGGCTGTTACGCTTCGGCTGTGACGACTGGTATTGAGGATAGTGTATTGCCCGAGTTTAATGCTTTCTCTGAGGCGAATCTTCTTTTCCAAGTTCAAAAGATCGCAAGTCAATATCTGGTCGTTGTTCCCTTTGAGGGGTTGGTTCACTCTTTTATCGCTGAGCCTGACAATTCAGTGATAACCGAGGAGATAAAAGTTGAAGATGAAGACTTCCTTTGGGATCCCATCGAGGCGAGGGCGGAGATAGATCGCCTGGTGAACGTATATCAGTCGGGTTCACCGAAACAAAAATTTGTGAGAGGGCCCAAGAAGAAGCGAGTCGTTCCACCAGGTTCTACGCTCTCGACTGCGATGTCTCTGGAAGAATTGCGGGTGCGATTCAATAGTTCTGAGGATGTTGACTTCGTAGTCCCCGAGCCATCTGATCGAGCCAACACTCCTCCTCCAGATTGTTTCACCGTTTATGAAGCCTTTTTCAACTTATGTTTTCTTTGGTTTCCGATTCCTGAAGTGATCCTTCACCATTTATGGAATCACAGCCTTGCTTTAACCCAAATCAAAGTTCAGGGGCTTCGTCACCTCATAGGGATCGTAGTTAGGAATGTGATGTCGAGGTGACTCTCGATCATCACTGAAACCTGCTAGACATCCGAAGGGTTCCCAAATCCACACTTGCCAAGTTTTATATTGGTTACAAGAAGACTAGGAGAATCATTACGGGATTCCCGAGAAAAGACAGTAGTTGGGAGGATAATTTCTTCTTCGTTCGTATTTCCGAGGATTTTGTTGATAGCGATTTTTTTCACTTGGTAAAGACAAACTGAGGACCGATTGGTAGACGACCAGTAGATTTTGGCTCGGTTTATCATTCAATTTTATTTTTCTGACCTCATACTTATTTTTGCATATCGTGATTTCCTTCCACCAGTTCCATCTGACCATGACGTTGTATTTAACGTGCTGAAGGCGAGGAAAATCCACTGGGTAAACCATTTCTCGCTTCAGAGGGTAGAGAGAGAACCCGAGCCCTTATTAGTGGGGCCTCAGTTAGTTTGTCCTTTTCATCTTCGGAGGATTTGAGGACAACATTAATGGAGAAAGTGTACGCCCGTGATAAGAGAAAGAGAGAGATAAGAGAAAAAGCAAGACGAGCTGCTAGGGGGTGTGAACCGTCGATTCCCAAGGCAATCGCTCCCGACCCCGAGACTATTAATGCCGAGGTAGCTATGTTTGAATATGCCGAAGCCAACTTTGTTGCTTCCCCCGAGCTTCCTGCAACTGACGGGGGGGGGGGNGGGGGGGGGAGGGTTCTTGCCTCCTCTGTTCCTATGACATCTAGACCTTTTGCTTCATTTTTAATAAAGCATGCCGACGAACGAGGTCAGAAGCATCCCGCACCAAGTGGTGGCTGATAAGTAGGATTTTATCCTAAAGAGAATCAATCCTAAATATGCTCATGTCATTGCCATATTTTAGATGTCAATCCAATTGGGGTTTGTTCAATGCAACAAGAATGCAAGAAACTCTCTAAGTTAAGCAAACAAAGTGTTTTGAATTTAAGTTCTAGCAACCTAATTCAATTCAAAAGCAAACAAGTAACAAGCACTAAACAATACTAAACGAGATTAACAATGATTAAAAGAGGATCTTTGGGCAAGGCAATTGAATTGGGAGAATCTCAAGCTAAGCAATGATGTCTATCCAACCACAAAAGAGCATTTCCTTAAGCCTAGAACACTAATCAAGATTAGCCTAATTTCTTAGCACTAATCACTTCACTAATTACACACTCAAGAACAAACTTTCATTTGTGAAAATATAATTAGCAAGCATTAAACACAAATTCTAATAGCCAAAATCCACCCTAGACCTTCACTCTCATGAGCTAAGTAAGAAAATCTCTTATTTAGCTTAGTTGGCATTTCATCAAACACCTTGTGTGCATGAAATGTCCTTAGTTCTAAATAGCTTTCTCAAGCCTAATCTAGCATTAAAACCTCTAAATAAGAAAGGAAATAGAATAATTAAGTCCTAGACATCAAAGATTAACAAGAGAAATCCCCAAATCTACCAAACCCAATGATCCAAAAGGGATCTACTCACAATTCATGAAGAACCCAAAAAATCCTATGAAGAACATGGTAAATCCCATGATTAGATGATTAGATGATTGAAAATAAAAGAAAGACAAGATAGATTAAGAAGATTTAAACTTAAGATTGCATAAAAATCCAAAGGTACCTTGAAAAAATCCAAGAACAAAATAAAAGAGAGGTTTTTGCCTTAGAAACTAGGTAGAAAAAGACTTAGAATGAAAATAGGGGTTCTTTATATTTAAAAGAAGTTGGGCAGAACGGGTCAGCCCGGAACAAACCGGGTATTGACCCTGTCAAACCTGAGTCGAGACTCCATACCGGCCGGTGGTGGCCCGGTATGAGTGGCCGGTATTGGTGGTCTTTGGTGCAGCTTCAATATCGGGCGGCCGGCGAGGGGTATGATAGGCCGGTATGGTCAATGTGCTTCTACGCCGGGTTGGAACAGGGCGGTACACCAGGCCGGTATTTCCCCTGCCCGAATTGGTGTCAAGAACCGGACAGTCACACCGGGTGACAGCAGGCCGGTGTGGTTCGTCTTGATGCTTCAGTACCGGACGGCCGGCGAAGGGTTTGACGGGCCGGTGTGATGGTCTTGCGGCCAGACGGATATACCTTCGGTAAAACTGCAATATCTCCTGGAATATATGTCCGAATGGCCTCAAACTACCTCCAGTCGACGGCTAACTCATTGGGATACAACTTTCATGAAGGCCATTGAAGCTGAATCAGATCAGAAATCCTTCTCTCTGCCAGTTATTTCAGATGCCTCAGATGAGCTTTTCCTTCTCTTATGCTCCATCACTCCAAATATCCCCAAAAGGCCTCCAAGGTACCTAAACACACTCCAAAACATGAAATACTCTCTAGGACCTAGTGCACACTAGCTAAACTCTAAATTGGACCAAAACACTAAGAAAAACTATCAAAACATATGCATGGGACTTAAAATGCCAAGATAAATGCATGATATAAAGAGTAAAATATGAGAATATCAGTGGCCGATATGAAACCTCGAAGAACAAGAGAGCTAATACTTTTGCTTCCGCTGATTTCTGGTTCTCCAAGACGATTATCAACGACGCCGCTGCGTCCGTTGCCATCCTCGCGCAGATCAGTGGACCCGAAGTTCGTCTCCCTCCCTTGGGTGCCCTGATCAATGATAAGGCATATGCTGATATGTTGCTGCGTGGCATCCGGGTATGAGCTAATTTTTCCTTGCGAAGTTTTACAGATTTTTCTTTTCTTTGTATTGTTTGTGTCTTGCAGTGCGTTGCTTCTATCAACGAGTTGGTTGCTGCCTATGAGTCGGAAGTTTGCCGAGACAAGCGGCTCATCGAAGATGCGAGAGGGAATCTTCTAGCGTTGAAAAGAAAATGCGACGGGGGGGGGGGAGAAAAGACTTGCCCTTGCTTTGGCTAAAGTTTCAGATCTCGAAAAGGAAAAGACGAAACTGAAGGAGAAATCAGCTAAGGCGGCGGGTTACGCACTTTGTTTGAACGAGAAGATAATGCGTTTGAGGGCTGTCGTAGCTTCGTTGAAGAGACAGCTCGAGGCGAAGGATGCTTGTCATGATTCTAACGTCAAGAAAGCTCGAAAAGAGTTGAGACGAGAGTCAGCTCGGCTATTTCTAGATCGGGTCAACAGAATTAGGAAGAATGTGGACCAGCTGGAATGTGTCAAGATTAAAGAGTTTGATATGGTTGAGGTTAATAGCAATCTAGAACTCTTGGATATTCTTCGAAAGACGATCCCACCAACCTTGGAAGCCGAGGCAGAGAAGTTGATTGGCTGGAGAGCTAATTTTGTCAGAGCGGATAATGAGTTTTCTAAGGTCGTCTCCTTCTTGAAGGAAGGGTTGGTGATTTCTCCTGTTTCGGAGGATTTCGTAGCTACTCTTCTCGGAAATGATCCGATCGAGCTCACCGCTGCTAATGTTGGTTTTACCGATCCTGTGGGATCCAACGAGCGCTTCTCTGGGATTACCGATCTCACAATCGTGGATGGCAAAGTGAATCGATCTATGTAGCGCCGTTTATATTTCTTTTTTTGTTGTAAAGTGTTGTTAGATTTGTACTCGGTGTTGAGTGTTTTTGCTTTAAGAAATATAATGACGAGTCATTTTTCGTGTGAATTTTGTTTAATTTGGACGTGCCGAGGCGCATCCAAACCTCACACTAAACAATGTGTTTCGAAACAATATGTTTATTAATGTTGAGGCGTTACAGACCAGTGTGTTGTGAAGTGATTAGTTACTGAGTTTAGGCCTTGGTCGAGGTATATTTTTTCCTTCCTCTGGTCCATATATACATGCCTTTGATTTATATAGCGCGCTGTAATCCGTGGTGGATTGTAAAAGAACCGTTACCCTTAATAAGATGTGGGTTGAAATCCGAAGAGGATGTATGAGCTCGTTGTTGGGGCCAGTAACAGATGAGGATACTGAGTCCAAGCGCGATGTATTGATCAAAAGTCACGTTTACAATAGAGGGGAGTATGTGTATATGTACCCACTCTGCCCCCCCCCCCTGTTTGAGAGGGGGGGGGGGGAATCTAGGACATTTTCGAAGATTGGTTGCCTACATACCCTTTTCAGGGATGGTCGCGACGTTCGTTCTGTAAGTCTAAACCATCGAGTGATTGAGTCCTTCTTGCCCGGGTAGGAGTTTACGACGTATGCCGGGAATTTTGACCTCAAGGGGAATCATGCACTGTGTTCCGTAGACGAGGGCGAAAGGTGTCTCTCCCGTGGCGCGGCACGAGGGGGGGGGGTAGTTTGATAAGACCAGAGCACGCCTTCTAGTTTGTCGGCCCATCGGCCCTTTTTCTCATCAAGAAGCATTTTCAGGCCATCGAGGACGGTTTTGTTGGCTGTTTCTGCATGTATGTTCCCTTGCGGGTGGCGTGGTGTTGACTTGTTTAGTCGTATCTTCCATTTTTCGTAGAACGCCTCGAACCTTGTTGAGATAAATTGAGAGCCGTTGTCTGTGACGATTTCGTATGGTACTTTGTGTCGGCATATGATGTTTTTCCACACGAAGTGTTCTACCCGGACATCCTTGATGTTAGTGTAGGAGTCTGATTCGATCCATTTGGAGAAGTAATATGTTAGGACTAACAGGAATCTCTTTTACTTTGATCGGTGAAGCGGGTCTACGACGTCCATTGAAAATCTCATGAATGGGTAGTGCGAGGAGAGTAATGGCAACAACTCTGTGGGTTGGTGAATCGTTGTGGCATGTCGTTGACACTTTTCGCATTTCATGGAGAATCTCACACAATATTTCACCATAGTTGGCCAATAGTAGCCGTGTCGTTTGATTTTGATAGTGAGGGCTTTTCCACCGGAATGGTTGCCACATGAGCCGCTATGGACTTCCTCCATTACCCTTCTTCCTTGCGAGCCTTCGACGCATGTCATTAGTGGTCCTGAAAATCTCCATTTGAAAACGTCTCCGTCTATCAAGATATATTGGGCTGCCTGCGCCTTGAGTTTTCTGGCAGCCCACTTGTCTGGTGGCACCTCTCCGTCCATGACGTAAGTACGAATGGGTCACATCCATTCTGTATCCCATCCAAACTCCCCTTCGTGTTGAACGTCGACGTCCATATCCGTTGCCTCGTTTTCGACAGGTAGTTTGCCTGGTGCGTCGATTGTGTTAATGATTCCAGGGGAACCGATGCTTGGATTTTTGATGAATTCGACGGGGATCACTCTTTTGAGACCAGGTTCCGAGGTTGACGCTAGGGCGGCTAGGGCGTCTGCTTGGATATTTTCGCCGCGAGGGATTCGGATGAGTGTGAACTCGTTGAATCGCTTGGGAAATTCCTAGACAATCTTTAGATAGGCTACCATCCTCTCGTCTCTGGCTTCATATTCTCCATTGAACAGATTTGCCACCAGCCGGGAATCGCAGAATGTATTTAAGTCTTGTACTTTTATTCCGTGAGAGAGGTTTAAACTGGCAATCAAGGCTTCGTATTCTCCTTCGTTATTTGAAGTTGGGAAGGTTAGCCGGAATGATTGCTCTAAGATTTCTCCGGTCGGAGACATCAGACGAACTCCTACTCTGGATCCTTGCTTTAAGGACGAGCCGTCGACGTGGAGTGTTCAGGTTGAATCAGGTGTTGGTTCCAAGATTCCTTCGGCTGTGAGCTCGACTATGAAGTCTACGAGTACATGGGACTTCGGAGAGGTTATGTTCCGATATTCGATGTCATATTCGCTGAATTCGACAGCCCACTTTGCTAGTCTCCATGATTGGCGTGGGCTATGTAGGATGGCTCGTAAAGGGAAAGTGGCCAGCACTACGATGGAATGCGACTGGAAGTAAGGTCGTAATTTCCTTGCTGACATAACCACTACGAGTGCCAAGTTTTCCATCTGCGGGTACGTGGTTTCCACGTCGCTCAGAGTGTGGCTGACGTAGACGATCGGCCTTTCCTCTCCTCGCTCCTCCCTGATGAGCACTCCACGGACTGTTGTTGCTGACACGGCGATGTAGAGGAATAAGGGCTCCCCTTCGATGGGCTTGGTAAGGATTGGTGGGCTGGCCAGATACTGCTTTAGCTTCTGAAAGGCGTCTTCGCATCTTTCTGTCCACTCGAATTTTTTATTGCCGCGTAAGTTGTCGTAGAAAGGCATGCATTTGTCGGTGGACCGTGAACTGAAGCGGTTTAAAGCGGCGACGCGTCCCGTCAGATGTTGAACCTCGCGTTTTTTCTTTATCGATGCCATTTCGATCAGCGTACTTATCTGCTTCGGATTTGCCTCTATACATCGGTGGGTAACGAGGTATCTGAGGAATTCGCCGAAAGTCTTGGCGAATCTGCATTTCGCCGGGTTTAACTTCGTGTTATGCAGATTAAGTTGTCAGAAGCAATCTCGTAAGTGTTCGACGTGGTTTGTCTCGTCAAGTGACTGATATATCATGATTTCTCTGAGTTCTTGTGTTCGACCCCTGATATACTGCAGCAACTGCTTTAGTACTGTTTAGGGTATTAATTTGAGCATATCAAATTTGGCGCCGTTGCCGGGGACTCAATTTCGCCATTAGATTTTAGCTGTCGAGTTTCGACTAAGCCCGCCGGTATCGATCGATACTATCTAGTATCGGTCGATACTCGTCTTTTTCTTTTGTTGATATCGATCGACACCACTTGGTATCGATCGATACTCCTCGTGTCTTTGGTTACTTACGTTCTTGATCTTTGTGTTTCAGGTGCATGCCTAATCGTGAAACCAGAAGAAACAAGAGCACTCCGCTAGTCTATCTATCGTTAGAGAAGCTAGCACGTTTAGAACGCACAAACAGAAAGACAAAGTAAACATCAGGGATGAACAACCCAGTGGTTTTAAGAGCTGATGAAGCTGGAGTCTTGAGAGACCAAGAGGGTCAAGTGTGCAATGAGAGAGGGCATCGACTTGATGAGGCTGGAAACGTCATTGCCCCTCCTGCTGTAGTTGGTCAGATAGTCGCGCCAGCCGCGCAAGCCAACGTTGGGAATGCTGGAGTTGAGCGAGGTAGAACACTTGGTGAGCACAACAGACCTGATCAGTTATATGCCAATCGAGCTGCGATTCGCATCCCAACTTTTCAGAGGAATGACTTCGAGCTGAAACCTGTGTATTACGCTCTTGTAAGCCAGAACCCTTTCCATGGCTTACCTCATGAGCATCCCATGGATCATATCGAAAGGTTCGAGGATTTGGTCACTGGTATGAAGTACAATGGAGTGCCTAATGAGTTCCTTTTCTGCAAACTCTTTCCGTACTCTCTTGGAGGGGATGCTGCTTATTGGCTGAAGCAGTTAGCTCCTGATTCGCTGACTACATGGGATGAGACGAATAATGCGTTCTTGAACAATTTCTATGATGATGCGAGATCCGAAGAGCTCAGGAACAAGATCTCTCTATTCTCTCAGGGTCCGACAGAAGCATTCAAGGCTGCTTGGATTCGTTTCAAGTCTTATCAAAGAGATTGTCCGCACCATGGGTTCTCTCAGGTTCAGCTGCTGGGCATCTTCTACAGAGGGATTGATTGGAGGTACCAGATGGGTATGGATGCTGCGAGTAATGGGAACTTCAACACCAGGTATCCAGATGATGCGGTTGTGTTGATTGAAAACTTGGCCTCTAGTAATAGCACCAAGAATGCTGATTTCGAGCGGAAGAAGCAAGCTGGAGGAGTTGATGGATCACAGATTGCTGACGTGCAGGCCAAACTGGATTTCCTGATCGGGAAGTCGAAGAAATCTGTGCACTTTGCTGATGAAATCGCTAATGTGGAAGAAGAAGAAGAGGATGTTAACTACGTTGGTGGTTCTGGTTTTCAGGGTCAGCGATTTGGGAACAACAACAACCGAAACTTCAACAACAACAATCAACAAGGTGGGTACAAGTTTGAGGGGAACCAATCTGGTTTCGGAGCAAAGCAATTCACTCAGAAACCACTTCAGAGCAGCGATTTCACTCGCAATTATGGGAACTCTTCGTACCAACCAGTCTCTCCAAAGTCCACGGAGAATAAGATGGAATCCATGCTTGAACAAATTCTTCAGGGACAGCAGAAGTTGCAAGTGGATTTCAATGGGAAGTTTGACTCGCTGTACATGGATCTGAATGGGAAGATCGAAGCCATCAGTCTCTCCCAGAGGAAGCTGGAAACTCAGGTTGCTCAGACAGCAGCAGCTGTAAAGAGGCAAGAAGGCTTCTTCCAGGGAAAACTGAGAATCCAAGGGCACACATCAACGCCATCACCTTGAGGAGTGGAAAAGAGGTGCTTACAGGAGTAAAGAACAACCCAATTGCAGGAAATCTCGTCGATCTTGCTGGAGATGACGATTGGGATTCTGAAAATCCCCAGGTATCGATCGATACCAGCCAGTGTCGATCGACACCAGTCCAGACATCTACCCGAGTGGAACCAAAAACCCGTGTGTCGATCGATACCCCTCAAGTATCGATCGATGCTTAGACACAGCCAGGGAAGGAGCCCGAGATTGTCAAGGAAATGGTGTATATCCCCAAGATACCTTATCCTATACTTCGTAAGCTGACTAGGAAGGAATGGGAGGATGCTAGATGCAAGGTTATGTTAGACAAGTTGGTTGT
Source organism: Eutrema yunnanense (assembly GCA_002933935.1). Taxonomy (NCBI): domain Eukaryota; kingdom Viridiplantae; phylum Streptophyta; class Magnoliopsida; order Brassicales; family Brassicaceae; genus Eutrema; species Eutrema yunnanense. The sequence goes on from PKML01000365.1 coordinate 701,300, forward strand.
GGAGCTTCCGTTTGTAGATGCTATTAAGACTTCTCCAGCTTTCAAGAGGTACGTGAAGAAGATGGTGTCTAGCAGTCTGAGCCTTGAAGAAGGTGTCATGATGATTACAGCTGAGTGTAGTGCGATTCTACACAATAAAATTCCCAAGAAACTGCCAGACCCAGGGAGTTTTGTTTTGGATTGCACTATCTTCACAGAGAGATTCGAGCGTGCTCTCTGCGATATTGGGTCGAGTGTGAACCTTATGACACACTCAGTTTCCAAGCGAATGGGGATGACAGATTTCCAGCCTACAAGAATTTCGCTGGTACTTGCTGATCGCTCAGTGCGACTTCCAGATGGACTACTTGAAGATGTCCCAATCAAGATTGGGAATTGCTTGATCCCAACAGATTTCATCGTCCTGAAGTACGATGCTGAGCCTAAGGATCCTCTTATCCTGGGCAGGCCATTCCTTGCAACTGCTGGAGCCTTGATTGATTGCAAGAATGGACATATAGCTCTCAACATCGGTGATTTGGTGATGTCTTTTGACATGGAGAAGATGATGAAAAGGCCAACCATCGATGGACATACATTCTATGTGGACACCTTCAGTGACATAGCTAAAGAGTACTTCCTGGAGATGCACCCTGAGGATCCACTGGAGAGAGCATTGGTCTGCTCGGCCACTTCGGAAGACCGTTCATGTGACGAAACTACTGGATACTCGAAGTTGCTTGATTCAGCATCACCGGTATCGATCGATACCCCATTGGTATCGGTCGATACCCTACGGCCAGAAGGAGAGTTGGTCGACAGTTCTAAGCAAGCTGCTGGGCTTGGGGATTGGAGTGCAGAGAATGCTCCTAAGGTGGAACTAAAGCCACTCCCACCAAATCTGAGGTATCGTTTTCTTGGTCCTAATTCCACATACCCAGTAATCATTAATGATTCCTTGAATACGACAGAGGTTGCTTTACTGCTGAGCAAGCTGCGCAAGTATCGCAAAGCTCTTGGCTATTCTCTTGCTGACATTTCAGGTATAGCACCAGACTTGTGCATGCATCGGATTCACCTGGAGGATGAGTCAAAGTCTTCGATTGAGTGTCAAAGGATGCTTAATCCGAACCTGAAGGAAGTGGTCAGGAAGGAAGTGATGAAGCTGTTGGAAGCAGGGATTATCTATGCCATCTCAGATAGTTCTTGGGTTAGTCCAGTTCACGTTGTGCGTAAGAAAGGAGGCATAACTGTGGTGAAGAACGAGAAAGACGAGCTGATCCCTACAAGGACAATCACTGGTCACAGGATGTGCATTGACTACAGGAAGCAGAATGCAGCTACAAGGAAGGATCACTTCCCATTGCCATTCATTGACCTGATGCTGGAGAGGTTAGCGAGTCACCCATACTACTGTTTTCTTGATGGGTACTCAGGCTTTTTCCAGATTCCTATACATCCAAAGGACCAGGGAAAGACGACCTTCACATGTCCCTATGGCACATTCGCCTACAGAAGAATGCCATTTGGATTATGTAACGCTCCAGCGACCTTTCAGCGATGCATGATGTTGATTTTCACAGATATGACTGAGGAGTTTATGGAGGTTTTCATGGATGATTTTTCTGTGTATGGATCGTCGTTCAAGGATTGTCTGGATAACTTGTGCAAGGTACTTCAAAGATGCGAGGAGAAGCACTTGGTTCTTAATTGGGAGAAGTGCCACTTCATGGTACAAGATGGCATTGTTCTTGGGCACAAGGTTTCTAAGGCAGGGATCAAAGTCGACAAGGCTAAGATTCAGGTCATGACGAGCTTGCAACCTCCACGATCTGTTCCTGAGATACGAAGCTTCATTGGTCATGCTGGTTTCTACAGGAGATTCATCAAGGATTTCTCTAAGCTCGTACGCCCACTCACAGCCCTGTTATGTAAGGAAGTCAAGTTTGATTTCACATCTGATTGTCTTGTAGCCTTCGAGGAGATCAAGAAGGCATTGGTGAGTGCTTCTGTAGTCCAACCACCTGATTGGAATTTACCTTTTGAGGTTATGTGTGACGCGAGTGAATTTGCTGTTGGAGCTGTATTGGGACAGAGGAAAGACAAGAAGCTCCATGATATTTACTATGCCAGCAGGACGTTGGATGATGCTCAGCGTAATTACAACACCACTGAGAAGGAATTACTTGCAATTGTTTTCTCTTTTGAGAAATTTCGTTCCTACTTGATTGGGAGCAAGGTTATTGTTCACATAGACCATGCTTCTCTCAAATACCTGATGAAGAACAAGGACCTCAAGCCTCGTCTATGTCGATGGGTTCTTTTGCTCCAAGGATTCGATATTGAGATCAAAGACAAGAAAGGAGTTGAGAATGGAGTTGATGACCACTTATCACGCATAAAGGTCGATGAAGTCGTGCCTATTGATGATTTCTTACCAGAAGAGGGTGTCTACTTCATTGAAATGCAACCACATGATGATCGGTCCGAAAATCTGCAATTTTCACGAGTGCAGACCTTCAGTATCGATCGATACTCACCTAGTATCGATCGATACCAGACTCGATCCGAACCAGTTCTGGCTGCAGCACACTTCAATTTTTTTGACGTCTATACAGCTGCTGTATCTAGTCCTGCACGACCATGGTATGCTGACATTGCTAACTACCTTGCTGTAGAGACTGAGCCCCACCATCCCACAAAGTATGCCAAAAAGAAGTTTATGCGTGAGATGAGACGATTCTACTGGGATGAGCCTTACCTCTACAAGCACTGCTCAGATGGTATCTCCAGAAGATGTGTTGCAGAGTCTGAGGTGCCTGCGATTCTCTTTCATTGTCATGGATCGGAGTATGCTGGACACTTTGCTACCTTCAAGACGGTGTCCAAGGTTCTTCAAGCAGGATTCTGGTGGCCTACTATGTTCAAGGATGCTCATGCCTATATCTCACGGTGTGATGTCTGTGATATGCTCAATTTAATACCCTAACAGTACTAAAGCAGTAGTTGTAGTCTAGCTAGGGGTCGAACACAAGGACTCACAGAAATCACTCAATAGATTATAGAATCAAGCTAAGCTAAGCAATTCACGTTAAGCAGAAATCAGAAGGCAGTAAACAAGTTGTAATTCAATCAGGAAAATATAGGCCCAGGGTTTTTCTCAGGAAATCAATGAATGCAGATAAACTAACTAACAGGATTCAGATTTAGCGCAGTTCTAGAACTCAAATCACTAAAGTATAATTAACCAACTGTCGTTGCGAAAACTATCTAAATCTAAATCCTAGGAGTTCCAAATTTCTTTGCGAATCCTAAATTCTAAATCAGCTTTAATAATAGGTTTGATATGTTCACAAATCAATTAAACCAAATTTCTTTGCGAATAACTAATTTGCTCACTTAGGTTCTATCAGGTAATTAATCGCACTGTCGTGCCTAACCAATTATCCTAAGATCTAAGTTCCAGTTTCGTCAACATAGAATTAGCTATGAACACAACCTAAGTGAAGAACTATTATTCAGATGGTGAATCCTAATAAGATAATTAACCTAGCATTCAGAGAAATCCTTTATGAGAAAACCCTAAACCTAAGGTGGATCTACTCAGACAT
>PKML01000365.1:711959-726027 GCA_002933935.1 Eutrema yunnanense
AATCTGAATTAGTTCTTCGCCTTAGGTTGTTCTCAAAGCTAATTCTAGATTGATCACCTAGAACTTAGATCTTAGGATAATTGATTATGCACGACAGTGCGATTAATTACCTGATAGAACTTAGGGTGAGCAAATTGATTATTCGCAAAGAGATTTGGTTTAATTGATTTGTGAACATATCAAACCTGAAATTAAGGCTGGTTTATTCTTAGGGATTTGCATAGAAATTTGAGATTCTGAAGTTTAGATTTAGATAGTTTTCGCAACGATAGTTGGTTAATTATACTTTAGTGATTTGAGTTCGAGAACCGTGCGTAACCTGAACCCTGATTTGTTAGTTTATTTTGCATTCATTGATTTCCTGAGAAATATCCCTGAACCTATCTTTCTCTCATTGAATTACAACGCGTTTACTGCTTTTTGTTCAATCTCAATAGTTTAGCTTGACTTGACACTATACAATTTATTGTGCGATTTCTCTGAGTTCTTGTGTTCGACCCCTGATATACTGCAGCAACTGCTTTAGTACTGTTTAGGGTATTAATTTGAGCATATCAATGACTTGACTAGCATGTCATCGATGTAGACCTCCATTGTTTTACCGAGTTGTTCTGCAAACATCTTGTTGACCAACCGTTGGTACGCGGCCCCTGCATTCTTGAGCCCGAATGGCATCACTTTATAGCAATATATTCTGCGGTCTGTGATGAATGCGGTCTTCTCTCTGTCGTCGGGGTGCATCAAAATTTGATTGTAACCAGAGAAAGCATCCATGAAAGATAGGAGTTTATTGCCGGCAGTTGCTTCGACAAGTCTGTCAATGTGTGGCAATGGAAACTGTCTTTGGGGCAAGCCTTGTTGAGGTCGGAAAAGTCTACACACACTCGCCACTTGCCGTTATTTTTCTTCACTACGACTGGATTGGCGAGCCAATCAGGGTATTTTACTTCGACAATTGAACCGACCTTCAACTGTTTCCTAACCTCGTCATTTACGGCTTTGGCTCGTTCTGTAACTAGTTTTCTTCTCTTTTGCTTGAGAGGTTTGAAAATGGGATCCACGTTGAGCTCGTGGCGGGCGATATCGATGCTAATCCATGGCATGTCCTTTGCGGACCAGGGAAATGTCTGCACGTTCTCTTTCAAGAATGAGATCAATTCGTTGCGAATTGACTCGTCTAGTGTGGCTCCGATTTTGACGCATCGTTATGTGTGGTCGTCGTCGATGCTCACCAAAATCATGGGCTCGCATGTCGGTTCGGCCTTTTCCTAGCGAGCTTTCGTGATCTTTAATTGCTATAAGATCTTCAATAGGACCTTCTCGGTATCATGGTTTGTCTTTGGCTATTTCGAGTTCGCGTTCGTATTTGTTACCGGGTTACGAAGATTTTGCTCGGCGAGGAAACATACCCAAGATTCCTTTTGGTTGCCCCAGTTAGTTTAATGCAATCGGAGGCTGGGAACTTGATGTAGAGGTGATAACTAGAGGGAATAGCTCGCATGTAGTTTATCCATGGGGTGCCCATGATAACGTAGTATATTGTTGGGTGATCTGCGACAGAGAACTCCACGATCTTTGTCATGCCTTTGGCATGTACAGGGACCTTTATCGTCCCTAGAGTCATCGTTGTATCGCCGTTGAATCCGGTTAGGGGTCTCGGGCTGGCTATTATTTCCGTCAACCCTATGTTCATCTGTCTTAGAGTGTCTCGAAAAATAACGTCGACCGATCTTCCTGTATCGATCAGTATTCTCGCCATGTCATGATCTCGAATAGTCTGCTCGATGACGAGAGGGTTGTTATGCGGTTTGTCGATGCCACGGTTTCTTCTTCGGTAAAAGAGATGGTGACGTTTGGGAAGTTAGTTTGTTCAGACCAGTTGACGCTGGTTTTGGCCCGGCGCTAAAAGATTTTGATTGACGACACCGTGTCTGCGCAATATCGCGATCCTCCCATTATCGTATTTATCCTTTTCCGGGCGCCGGTGGTGCTTTCTCCCCGTTTCTTCGATCTCACTTCTGGACGTCTCCTTGATTTTTCTCCACCAGGGTGCCTCGGATTGGCTTGCTTTGGTTATCATCATCTCGCTCAAAATCCTTAAGGGTCACCGTATTCTCGAACTGTCCCGCCATGAACTTAGCTGCCAATTTTCCCCCCAAGTTTCGACAAATTGCTGTGAGATGCCCGTAGCATTGATGATGTTCGCAATATGCCTTCTCGTCGAAGCTATTGGAATTTCTCGTCCACGTATTCCATGGTGCATTTCCTTGTCCTGCTCCCACTTGATAGTTGTGGGCGCCCTAGAGCTTTCGTCCTTCATGATGTACGAATCCTTCGCTCTGTGTATTTCTCCAAGGTTTGATGGAAACGGTGCTGAGGCAACATTTGGGTTTTTTGGCCTCGCTGGTTCAAATTTCTCCTCGAGAATCTTCATCTCCTCTTCATCAATGATAAAATATGAGGCTCGATGTAATGCATCTTGGATTGTATAAGGTGTATTCAAGGAGATTTCCCTTCGGAAATCCGATTTGTACCACAATGCCTTTTTTAGCCCGATGAGCGCGGCTCGGTCACTCACACCTTCCAGCTTTGATATCACCATCTTGAATCTTCTCATAAAACTCCGTAGAGATTCAGTTGGTGCTTGTAGCATGGTCCATAGGTCGGCAACAAACGTTTCTCGTTACATGAATACAGAGTATTGCTTTAGGAATTCGGAAGATAGTTGCTGAATATTCTCGATTGAATTTCTTTCCAGCCTTGCAAACCAGTTAAGGGCAGCTCCCTTTAGATGTTCCACGAACAAGAGACGGAATCCGGTATCATTTTCGCCGTCTTTGAGCATAGATCGCCCCATTACTATTCGGAAAGAGGTAATATGGGCCTTCGGGTTGGTTGTTCCGTCGTAGAAAGGGATCCTAATTTTTCCAAGATCAAATACGATAGCCTCGGTGATCCGAGCTGTGAAAGGAGTCATTTGTGTTTTTTTAAACATTCAATCGATCTCGGGTGTCGTGCTGATTGCGTGATGTACCTTTGAACGGATGGTCCGTCTCGAAGTTGTTCCGGGCAAAAGAAGCTTTGATCTCGTTTAGTTCCATTATCTGGGCTCGGCTCGATTCCATCGATTTGTGATGGTTCTGATTTGATCGTCTTGGCTCCTCGGCACGTCACATTTTCTCTATCTAGAGTAAGCTATCTTCCTCCACCGAGTTATTACCGGGTTGGTTCGATCTAGGGACGTCTCCTGCCGGTCTTGCTCCTTCTAACGCCGAGGCGAGTTCATCACTCGTGATCCAGCCCGAGATGTTGTTCTCTTCACTTCGGACTGCCCATCGCTGGTCGTTACGAGGTGTGATCCTACAAGTTTGACGGTTTGTTGTTCCGTCCTTTTATCTAGTTGAAGTGGGTTTGGCGGGAATAGCCTTGTCATTGTGGGTGTCACCTCCCTAGATGGATGCAATGGTGGCAATCTTCTGCTTGCCGAGTTTGTGGGGGGTGTCAAGAAGTCGAGTACTTTCGTGTTGAGGTCGAGCCTCCTTGGAAGCATTCTTGGTGGGAGTCCCGAACCGAGGTATCTTGAATGCAGATCTTTGGTCTGACCTTCCATTGCCAATGTCTCAACCCTCTCTGATAGGGTTTTGTTTGTCATGTCTTGCTCGTCCACCTTCTTCACCAACGAGGTAAGCATGCTCTTCAATTCATCTAGAGGCACCGCAGTTATCTCTGTTGTTGCAAGGGGAGTGTCGATGGGATCCGCTCTTTTGTTTCCATTACCGCTGCCTCCAGATCTGCCACCATTGTTACCTATGTCATCACTGGTTCTCTACTGGTCTCCTAAAATCTATGTAGATCTCGTTCTTGCTGTTTTGAGGGTTAAAAAACTTCAAAAATCCCCACAAACGACGCCAAACTTGAGAGTCGAAACTCACACAATCAATGTTTTGTTGAGACTTTTAGAGGGATCCAAAGATGGTGATTTTAGTGTTGTTTGAAAGTGTATGAGCACAAGTTGCTAAGAGCTAGAATCTTTCTTTACAAGCGATTTACGAATACTATTTATACCTGCTCACATCCGAGATTCTCGGACGTAAGATGGAAAATTTCCTTCTTCCTTTGCGCGGCTAACTAAACTTGATTAGGGTAAACGATGACTTGGGCCTTTAATCCGGCCCAAAAGGGGTGGTGGACAATTTTATCTTGGCCTAGAAAGGACCATGTGCACTTGTATCTCGTTCAATAGCCGTTCAGATTAACTCGGCTATTTCCCCGAAGTGGAGCGACCTGTCCTGGATCGGCCTTGGTTCGGTAGAGATAGTATTGTCTTCACCTCGGATCTGCACTACTAGAAGAAGTGAGACGAGCTGCTAGGGGCGTTATGTCGTCATGCTCCGGGTTAGGTTAGTATCCCTCGTTGTCTGAGGTGTTAATCTCGGATGGGTAAAAACCGACCCCAACATGTATCTTTCTCGTTTTGACATATCAATAAAGAGCCGCACTTTCTTCACGAGTGTTCTTTAGAGAGATTCTTAACTTGTTAGAACTTGTGTGTGTGATTCACATAAGAGAGAGATTATATATTGTATTAGAGAGTTATTACCCCTTTGTGTCGTTGCTTCATGCCGCCATCACTTCATCATCTTGATCCCACATGAAAGAGCGACCACCATCGTGTTAGATCCATCCACACCATCACTTAATCACAAGAGAGAGCGACCACCAACTTGTGATCCCACCATATATTTCTCACATATAACCTCACCACCGAGTCTTATATCATCTGGTATCAGAGCCAAAGGTTCTGCCTTTGGTTTTCTATCCTTTTACTTTAGATCCGTTTAGTAGTTTTAAGTTGTTTACGGTTTAGTTAAGTAAAAAAAAGGGAACTAGTTATATATGTTTTAGGTTGTGTTATTTGCTTCTGTTTCATTAAGAGAAGCCATAAAAAGTTATTTGTTGCATTCGTGCTTAGGTTGTTTTAGTTTCATATTAAGAAAAGCAAAAAAAATTCCTTGCATCCGCTTGACTAAGTTATTAGATTCTTAAAGAAAAAGAAAAAAAAAATAGTTTTGATCTGTTTGCGAGTTGTTTTAAGAGCATATTGAATCTGCTAGCATACGCTAGTTGATTTAGTACTTGTCTCAATTCGTTTGTGATTTATCCTTTTGGTTCCATTCCATTCGGTATTTGACGAGTTGTTTTTTTTGGGTAAGCCAAGGTTTACTAAATTAGCAACCATGGGTGATTAGGCATGACCAAAATGGAACCGTAACCGTATTTCGGACCGTAACCGTACTGTTTTCAAACCGTAACCAAACCGTAACTGTGTCAGACGGTTAAAAACTGTAACCGTTAACCGTAAAAATATATTAGTTATGGTTAAACAAAATATTAACTGTAACCGTTAATTAACCGTAATCGTATCAAAACCGTTGGTTAACCGCAAGGTTAAAACCGTAAAATTTCAACCTTAACCGTTTTAAAAATAAAAAAATATATATTAATAATTAAAATTAGTTCTGTAAAATTAAAAATTAAGAAAAATTATGTATAATCAATTTACCAATAGCAAATGCAAATGCAGATCTAAAAAACAAGAAATATAAATTAAAACTTAAATGTGCTAAACTAATTAATATTTTTTTCTAACAAATATAAAGAATATTTTAATAAAACATTTTTACGATGAAATATATAAAAGAAAAAGAAAAAAAATAAATTGTGGAATGAAAACTAATTTATAAAATTTATAATTATTTAATTATATCTCGTTATATTAACCATTTATTGTCATCAAGTAACCGTAACAGTGTCTAATCGTAACCGTATTAACCGGACCGTATTTAACCGTAACCGTTTTAACCGTATATTAAACGGTTAAGGTTAAGGTTTAAGAAAATTTCTAACCGTAACGGGTAGTTAAAAAACCTTAACCGCATTAACCGTCACCGTGATCATGCCTATGGGTGATGAAGGAAACAAGCCACAAGATGCTATCTTGCAGATGCTTACTACCATAAGAGAAGAGCTAAGGAGCTGTGGTGATCGGATTGGTCGTCTTAAACAACCGCAACCGAGAACACCGAGAGACAAGCTCCAAAAACTGAGAGGAATGTTCCGGTTGATAACAACAACCACCAGGAAAATTATGACGGTGATAAGATGCCTGAGCTTGAGGATGACCACCCGCCTGACCCACTGAGATTTCAAAACCAGAGGAGACATGATCCTTTAAGAGGAAACATGCCGAGAGAACGTAAGCCAGGATAAGGCAATTCTGAAATTAAGCTAAGTCCTCCAACTTTTACAGGTAAATCAAATCCAGAAGTCTACATGGATTGGAAAAGGCGTCTTGAATACATCTTTGAGTGCTAGGGATATGGAGAGAACAAGAAGGTTGCTTTAGCTGCAGCCCAACTCACCGAGAATGGTTTGGCATGGTGGGACAGAACCGTTGTTGAGAGAAGAAGAAAACTCTTTAGTCCAATTCAGACATGGCATGACATGAAATACCTTTTAAGGTTAAGGTACGTGCCTAAACATTACCATAGAGACTTACAAAACGTTTTAGAAAGTTCTCTCAGGGAACATGGACAATGAATGAATACTTCGAAGAGTATGAGAAACGCATGAACTTACTGGAGTTAGAAGAATCCGAGGAACTTTTGATGGCTCAGATCATGGATGGACTTCAAGAAAGTATAACCAGAAAGATGGAGAGAGCAAGGTATAGTGGGTTACATGAGATACTACACTTGGCGGTTCAAGTGGAGCAGCAAATCAAACGCAAGACTTCACTTTCAAATAGAACCAGAAATAACCAGATGTGGCAAGCAAGCAACAACAAACCAATGGACAAAGGAAAAGCTACTGAGATCGATTCCCGATTCAAAAGCAAGCACAATGATACATCTATATCTTCACGGCCAGAACAATGTAAGTTATCTAATACAAGTCATGCTAGAGCTCGTGACATTACTTATTTCAAGTGTTAGGGCCGAGGACATTATGCAAAAGACTGTCCGAATCAAAGAGTGATGATCATCACACCTGGTGGTGGTTATAAATCACAAGATGGGATGGAAGAAGAACCAAAATAGGCTGATGATGATGTAGAGTATCCTGACACCAGAGATCTCTTGGTAACACATAGAGTCTTAAGTGTTCTAGTTAAGCCAGAGGAGAAAGTCCAAACAGAAAACCTCTTCCACACATGTTGCACTATCAAAGACAAGGTATGTAACTTAGTCATTGATGGTGGTTCTTGTGCTAATGTGGCTAGCAAGTTCATGGTGGATAGATTCGGGTTAGAAAAAGTTAGACATCCGAGACCCTACAAACTCCAATGGCTCAATGATTCCACCGAGTTCAAAGTCACCGAGCAAGTGAGTGTTCCTGCATAACACCATCTTTTTACCCATTTTACCGCTTATTTTAGAAAAATTTAATAATTTTTTTACTCGCCTTTATATGTTTTCACATATTTGTAGTTTCAAGACTCTTTTCAGGTTACTTAGGCAAAAGCAATGCAAATTGGAAAAAAACCAGATTTTCGACTCAGAGTCAAAGTGTCAGAAGTTCAACTGCCAAATATGTTCTTCTCATCGTCTGATCCAGCCCAATTTTGGAGATATTCAAGAAGGACCAGCTACCTTTCCAGTCCAACTGATTTGAGGACGATCCAACGGTTCAATCAAAAGATACATGAAGATCAAGACGTCCCACTAAGGGAAACCATGTTTTAATTTAATAATGTATTTGCTTTTAATTATGTTTGAGTAGTTTAAAGAGATTATCGAAGGGGATTCACATGTTCGATAAGGATTCCAGAAAGTAAACCTAGCCGTATTCTAGAACTCTTTCCTATATATTGTTTTTAATGCATGAATCTAACCATCATGAACTACAGGCTTATTCCTAGGTGTTATAAGAACCATCAAAAGTGCTGAATCTAACCACCTGAACCATTTATCTATATGAAGATTGCTGCGCTATAAGATTTAAAAAGTATATCTATAGAGTGCCGTGAATGTTTACGAACTAATTTGGTCATCATCGCTTTTTGCGCGGCCGGAGACGAAATCTATCAGTCGAGTATATAAGTTATTGGTGAGTAAGATGTACGAGAGTAGGCTACGCCATTTATTCTGTTTTAGTTCGTGGAGTTTACTAGAATCTATTTCACTAAGATCTTAGGTACCGTGTTTGAATCGAACATTCCCCTAAGATATCCATGTCGACCCAACATCGTTTCATTATAGTTTACAAACCAATTTTCTTGAAACTAGGGTAACACTTGCACCGCATCAAGTTTTTTGGCGCCGTTGTCGGGGAGGCAATTGCTATTGTTCTGTCACACCTTAGAGGTTATTAAATCGACTCTAAAATAAACTTTTTCTTTTTATTGTTTGTTTTAGTTTTTCTTTTTTTCAGACTTTGAAACATGAACTCGCCTCTGGAGCGAGATCACTACTACCAGCAGGATTTTTACGACCCATCTTATGCTCACTACTCTCATGATTTACACACAAATTGTGACTCTTTCTACATTGATCTGAAACCATCACCGACCAACTATTCTCGAGGACGCTACGAGCGTCCTTATTCCTGAGACAATCCTTTTGCGTCTCCGTTTGTTAACACTTGACAAAACTCTTACCGTCTACCTCATCAAATCTTGAACTAGCATGATGAGAGTTTGGAATTCAACGCTCGTTTGGAGCGACTCAAAGCAATAATCAACCAAACCATCGAATCCCAAGCAAAGTCCAGAGGCGCCTTGAACGATTACATCATTAACGATAGAAAAAACGCCTACGATAACACCCTAGAGCTATGGAAAGGAGTAGGAGAAGTTAAAGACAATCAAAGGGAGCTCGATCTTACACTAGATCACTCATTCATGCTATTTATGAACTAGAAGAAAAAGTGGAGAAACTTTCCAAAGATCATGAGGAGCTTGATACCACACTTGATGTTTCTACTCCTGGTCTATAAGAGAAGCCAAATGACACGCTAGAACCAAAAAATACCATTTGAGACGAAGAAGACGATGAACCTAGCAAGACAGCCCAAGAATCATCCACCGCGGTCGCGAGCTCTCTGCCCACGGCCAAACCACCTTTCACCGCGGGCGCGTGCTCCCTGCCCGCGGCCAACCACCCCTCCACCGCGGCCGCGTGCTCCCTGCCCGTGGCAAGCCCCTGCTCGCATCTCCTTAAACCCCTTGTGTCCCATGCACGCCTCTTCGATCAAACTGTCTTCTCCATCGCCACACAAGCTTCAGCAGAGCCCTCAACCAACTTGGAACCAATTCCACATGCACCTTGCAAGGTGATCCAAGCTCAAAGGAGCCCGCCAAGGAAAATTGATACGCCTTATATCGACTGTTACTATTGTTTTGACACCACAGACTCTTACTGTGAGTCCTACTCGGCCTTTGAACCACCATCTCCAGCAATTCAACTACCCGAGGATCCCAAGACGCACAGTATCTCCCGAGAAAGATTGATCAAATTTAATAACTTCATGAAATCGATCCGGATGTTCGATGGCCACATCACATCTCCACTAATCGCGTATAGTCTCCGTCTTCAGTGAGTGGAAACTGCGTCGCTCTTCCCTCTCAAGCGTTTTTGCACATATCTGCACATGATACATAGAGAGAGAATGCATGAGTTTTGAAATATGGTTAAGGTTCGGGTGGGGTACCAACTAAAAGTGAGCTGGTCATTTAGGTACAACAAAAAGTGGTAAAAGGAAATAGATGTCATGAATGTATGATTCATTATCTTTGCCTAAACCTTTGATGAGAAAGCAAAAATCAGAGTAATTTAACACAAAATATTATTTTACGAAATTATTATGAGGCATCCATGGTTCGTTTACGAGAAGTCTGTCATTTCGAACCCACAGAAAATTCTAAGTCTGGGGAAATGCAGAAAACTTATGTTTTTGGAAAAAGGAGGAAGTGCTACGTTTTACGCAAGAAGATGTGACTAGAAGATGTGGTTCTCAATAGGTCAATCCTCTCTTGTTGTTTTGCATAATATCTCGCACCCTCCGGTGAAATTACGGTAACCCGAAATACTTTTAACCTTGCCTCTAAATGACTTTAATACCTAGCCTCGATTATCTTGGTTTGATCCTTTTGATGAGAAGTTCACGTTTGCACTTAATGAATTTAGAGAGCTAGTTGACCTGAATTTTAGATTTTAAAAGTTTAAATTTCGTATGACGGATACCGTGGACTAATGTTACGGAAATTTATGGTGAGAAATTTCTAGGCTAGATTGCGATTGATGTAGTTCGATGGTTATGGTTTAGAAGGACGGTCTCCGAGAATTCTAGTTCCCTATGATTTTTGTTTGATCTTTCCGAGCTTTGCTTTTGTTTTGTTTGAGGACAAACAAAGTATTGGTCTGGGGTGTGAAAAAACCGTATTTTTACCCGTTTTACTATTTATTTTAGAATACTTTAATTAGTGTTTCATTTGCTTTTACATGTTTTTATTACGGTTTTTGCTTATTTATAGTTTCAAGACTCTTTTCAGGTTACTTAGGCAAAAGCATTGCAAATTGGAGAAAAACCAGAGGCTCATAGTCAAACCGTCAGAAGTTCAATTGCCAAAGAGGTTATTCTCTCCGTCTGATCTAGCCCAATTTTGGAGATGTTTAAGAAGGACCAGCTACCTTTCCATTCCATCAGATTTGAGGACGATCCAATGTTTCAATCAAAAGATACATCAAGATCAAGACGTCCCATCAGGCCACTCCCTGAGCAGTCCCAGCCGCGGCTAGGAAGCCTCCACATGCGGCCAAGTGAAGGTTCGCCGCGGCCAGATCTATTGGACCCGTTGCCAAGCTTATTTCATCCCGTAAGCCCATTTGCAAGCTCGTTCGAATTCCGTCAACTCAAAACTCTAAAGACCGACAAAAGCAGGAGAGAAGACCTATAAATATGCGTTTAAGAGACCTAATTTACAAGGCTTGAAACTATTGTATTATTTTTGTGCTTGCTTTTACATACTCTTCTTAAGATTTGTTCCTTACTTTCGATATTGGTGAAGAGGTTCTCTCCGGACTTAGTTCTTAAAAACGAGAGACTCCTTCATCAATCTCGTGCAATTTATTTAATCATGTATTTTATTTTTATTATGTGCGAGTAGTTTAATTGTTGGGGTTAAAGGGATTGTCAAGGGGAATTCTATGTTTGATAAGGATTTCACATGGTAAAACCCTAGCCGATTTCTAGATCTCTTTCTTATAGATCGTTGTTATTGAATGAATCTAGTGTCATGAACTAGAGGCTGGTTCATATGTGTTAAAGAACCACCACAAGTGATGAATCTAAATGCCCGAATCGTTCATCTAAAAGAGCGTGTCGCGTCGTAATATACAAAAGTATACTTACAGAGTGCCGTGAACTAAGAAGAACCAGCACGAACAACACGATTTTCTGTGTGGCCAGAGACAAAAGCTACTGGTCGAGTATATATATTGTTGGTACGTATGATGTACGAAAGTAGACTACGCCGTTTATTCTGTTCAGTTCGTGGAGTTAAAATCTAGAAACTTATTTTTTTGTGCAACCGTTCTTTTTTCAGTCATTCAATTTTTGCGATTACATCCAACGATAAGAAAAGAGGGAATTAACCATCCTCTATGATAGCTACAATAAAACTTAAAAGCAATATAAGATAAAGCAGATAGATCCTTAAAAAAGGTTGACAGCGAATTTGAGTCAAGGCTCGAATGCGTCGATATAAGATTCACGGCAGAACCGTAATGTTGGAGCATAATACTGGCAAAACCAGAAAGCTCTGAAATAGTCACTTTAACTTGTGACGTTGAAAAACTGGTTATACCGTCGGGTCTCATCGAAATAATTCCCGTTGCATCTTCTGGCTCCATACAGACCTCTACACAAGATGACAAGTCGATTAGCGAGTTCGAAAGTTTCCTCGGTTTTAAGGCCGAGAAATTAACACCTCTCATCGAGAGGGAAAGTGGAGATAAAATTCTCTCCTCGAAAGAGGAGGAGGATGAAAACGATCTCTCCCAAAAGGAGGAAATTGATCTCTCCGTCGTAACGGAGGAAGGTACAAAAGAGTGCACACCCAAGCTATAATTGCTGATTAACGGAAATATTGAACTGCAAGATGGGCCTTTCCACAAGGGAAAGCCCAAAATCCTAGTTGGAGCTAATGAATTACAATAAGGGTCATTTCAAAAAAGAAAGCCCAGTAGCAAAGTTGATTGGCCCAGGCCCAAAATGAAAAGTACATCGAGATTTCTCCCTGGAGTGGACGAACCGGAGATGCTCGTCGCTTGGATGGTGATGCTCGGAGAAGATGGCCAGAGGAGGAGCTTGGACGTCTTAGATTTCACCGGAGATGAAGCTCTTGCCGACGAAGTTGAGATTATGGCCGGCGGTGGAAACAAACGGTGGAAAATAGTGGGTAACGACGGAGAAGGGCATTCTAGATCTAGGCTACCACAGTTTTCACGGCCGGCGAGGCGAGTCCTATAAATGACGGAGGTGATAGATCTAACTGATATATCATGGTTTTTACCCTATTTAAGCCATTATATAAGTCCATTTTATAGTCTTTATATTATTTTGGAGTCTTTTAGAGTCTTTTACAGGTTATAGCACGTTGGGAGCATTATTGGAGATATTGGAGCTTTCTGGAGCAGTTTGGAGCAAAAGCTAAAGATCGTGTTGCTGAATACCTGAATTCACGTCGAGTATCGATCGATACCAGGGATACCCCCTGGTATCGATCAACACTCATCGCAGCAAACACGACCTGCGAGTTTTTCCAAGAATTGAAGAATTGCAAAAGTGCCCAGAAGACTTTAATATTTACAAGAAAGCCCAGAACGTGTTTTAGCTATATAATTAGGTTTTCAGCCACTTGTTTAGGTTATGCTTTATTTTGTTTTGGTTTAAGAGAGAACTTGGTGAGAGAGACAAGTCTGAATTTCCCTTCGTCCGAGATTCAGATCTCAAAACATCTTGTTACTCTTTCTTATTTTCTATTAAGTATTTATTCAAACATGTCTATTGATTCAATTGCCATGTCTGAGTAGATCACATGTTAGGTTTGAGGTTTTCTCATAGGGATTTCTTTGAATGCTAGGTTGATTATCTGTTTAGGATTCACTATCTGAATTAGTTCTTCACCTTAGGTTGTTCTCAAAGCTAATTCTGGATTGATCACCTAGAACTTAGATCTTAGGATAATTGATTAGGCACGAGAGTGCGATTAATTACCTGATAGAACCTAGGTGAGCAAATTGATTATTCGCAAAGAGATTTGGTCTAATTGATTTGTGAAAATATCAAACCTGAACTTTAAAGCTGATTTAGACTTTAGGATTCGCAAAGAGATTTGGAATTCCTAGGATTTAGATTTAGATAGTTTTCGCAACGAGAGTTGGTTAGCTATGATTTAGTGATTTGAGTTCTAGAACCGTGCTTAATCTGAATCATGTTAGTTAATTTAGCTGCATTCATTGATTTCCTGAGAAATACCCTGAACCTATCTGCCTCCAACTGAATTTACAACAATTTTACTTGCATACTTGTTTTCAATTACATCTTTTGATTTAGCGTATTTTGGATCTATACAATCTATTGTGTGATAACTGAGTTTTTGTGTTCGACCCCTGATTTACTGCAGCAACTGCTTTAGTACTATTTAGGGTATTAATTTGAGCATATCAAATTTGGCGCCGTTGCCGGGGACTCAATTCGCCATTAGATTTTAGCTAAAAAATTCGTCTAAATCGCCCGAGTATTGATCGATACCCGACGTAAATGTCAGTTACTTACATTCTTGGTTTTTGTTTTCAGGTGCATGCCTAACCGAGAAACCAGAAGGAACAAGAACGATGAGCTAGTTGATCTGTCACTCGAGCAACTAGCACTTGTGGAACGCACAAACAGGAAAGCAAAGAAATCAGCTAAGATGAACAACAATCAAGTGGGTTTGGTTCAAGATGCAGCTGGTGCTTACAGAGACCAAGAGGGTCGGTTGTGCAATGAGCAAGGACAACGTCTG